>QEOT01005301.1:35201-172129 GCA_003123785.1 Pterocarya stenoptera | reverse complement strand
AGAGTTATAATAGTATTTTCCAATTTTTAAAAGCACATTAAAATTAAAATTAAAAAGTAGAAAATGCCTTTACCATTTATCGATATTTCGATGATAAAGAAGACACGATGAAACACCTACCACAGCTTTGTCGCCTTTTCCTTTCCTTTAATTATTCCGTGTGGCCACCCATCCCTGCCTCTCTCTCATGTCTTTTTGACAAAAAACACCATTACCGGCTCGAAGATATTCTCTCTCTCTCTCTCTATCTACTATATATAGAGAAATGATAAATACAGTCGTGAGTGTGCAAGCGGCGTGCAGTCGTTTTGATAAAAAGTGAATAAAGATAAGACCCACTTGAAAAAATGTTAAGTTTTTAATAGTGGACCCCACTCCTTTTCAAAGCGACTGTATGACGTTTGCGCATTTCACGACTGTATGTAGAATTACCTCTATATATATAAACGTGAATGGCTGATGAACAGCATTTCGTCTAATATTTTTTTTCCAATTTTGCCCCTGCCTGTATTTCTTTTCCCCTTCTGTCCCTTATCGTTGTTGGCTGTTGTTTGGTTTTTCATGTCTTTGTCCTTCTGTTTTCATTTTTTACTATTTTCTTCTGTCATTGTCATTTTTAACCTTGTTATGCTTTTACTCCTAATTTAGTTACTATTTCTCACAAATGTCACGCACCGCTTCCACCGAATGGTTAAATTTGTAAAATCAAATTTCCTTTACGAAAATATCCCTATGTAGATTATGTTTATCGCTTGCAGCTTCGTATAAAAGATTTCATCTTCCTCAATTTACACTGTAATTCTTCTCTTTGCTGGTCATTTCTCCACGTCTTCCGGTATGTCTTTTATATGTTAATTCTTCAGAAATAAATATTTCTGGATATTTGTTTTGTTATTTATTTATATGGTCTAATTAATTTTAAAAAATAAATAACAAATTTCTGAGTATAAAATATTTTTCGATGATTGGAAAAAAGTACAAAAAAAGTACATAAATATTTGGATTTACAAATTTAAATGGAATTGAAAAATAGATGGCGGAATCTGATCAACTATTCCATTTCTGGTTCTACCGCTATTGCTGCCTCAGCTTTCATCTTGTATTTTTCACTTATAAAGGGTTTCTGCTATGCTGACATCTCAAGAAGAAAAAAATTAATGTCATTTATTTCAATATTCATACAACAAAAAGTTCAACTATCAAGAAAGAAAATAAAAGACGGAGAAAAAATAAAAAGTTTGAATGTAAAAAAAAATAAAAAATAAAAAGCTGAAATGTGAAGACAGAAAACAAATTCTAATTTATTATATTATTTTTAAAAAAGAACCAACACGGTAAAGAGCGAAAAAAAAAACAATAATATTCAGATCTATTAAAAAAGGAAAGAAAAAGGACAACAAAATTAGTCAAACAAAAATAAGAAATAAAGAACAGTGGAAAAAATATGAAGGAAAAAATAAGAATAAAAAGTTTTAAAAGAACCAACATCTCTTCAAATATATCAACATTTGTTCGGATCTATACGGAAAAAAAATCAACTGAAATAAAATGTTTTAGAAAAATGTACATGAACTCAGATCTAAATTTTCCTGCAGATCCACGATGGAAGAAAAAATAAACAATAAAGATCGTTCGAAAAGGGAAAAAAAATTCAAGAACACTGAGATCTGAACACGATCTCTTGAAATATAGAAAGATATGTCCAGATCTCTTGAAATGTTTATATGCTCTTCTTTTTTTATAAACAAATAACAAATATTTTGGTGAAATAGATATTTTAATTGTTATAATCCAAACGAGTGTGAACAAATTTCAAACATTATTGCAGCGAAACCCATAATTTTTGGAATACAAAGTAAAGTTAGTTTTTATAATGATACTTCTTTATCATCAAAGCCAACAAGTGTTTTCATCATCGACCCTCTTCTTGCACCTGCAATTTCATTACATACATGGTAAATCATTTATTTAAAAGAAATTTTTCAATAATTAATTTTATAGAAGCTAAATTATTTATTGTTTCATTCATTATAACATAATATCATGTCTCTAACATATATTATCATTTTTTTTACTACTTCCATTGTTTTAATTATTAATACAACTTTTAGGGTGACACAAAATGATGCACTGCTAGAAGAAATTATTGCCAATAATCTTGGTACATTAAGAGAATCAATTTCAACCAGTGTCATGCAAACGATAACAAAAATTTCTAATATTGCTGAGATTATCAATTCCACATAATCAATGACAGTATAATTTTCTTCTTTAAAACTAAATTATTTCTTTTTATTTAAATTTACTTTACTATTAAATTCATACTATACATTTATTCCTCCCTTCTTAATGAAGTAATCAACATTCTCAATTAACGGAAAATTTTCATTAATCGATTTACATCAGCATTCTACTATATGTACTATGCAAATTATAATAAGGCAACTGGATATGATTACAATGAAAAATTCATGTGTTATAATTATAAAAACATGAGTATCGCACAACCACGGTAAGCATTTTATCTCATCACTTTAAATGATCATTTTTGACATGATAAATATAGCATTATAATTGTTAAAATTAAGCAATATTAATATTCTCATTAATTTTAGCTATCGAGTCTATATGCAAGTAGAGGACAATACTGGATGTATAATGATTGTTGTTTTCAAATTCATAGCAAAAGAAATATTGAATTCTACAACTATTGATTTATTCGAACACAGGCGAGGTAAAATGTATATTCATAAACTTATTTTAAAAAATTTAATGCATTATGTTTTTATATTTTTTTCATTACAGGAGCATTACCATCTTTAGCAAATATTGCAATTATAGTTTTAGAAAAAGAATGGATTATGTACTTGTGTGTAGAAATGGATCAACATAGACAATTACGCCATAATAAGTTCAACGTGCTTTCCGCCCATCCTATAAATCAAGTTATATCAAAGTCTCTTCTTGTTAAACTTCTCAGTTTTGTAATTATATACTTAAATAAAATATTGACTTGTATGTAAAGTATATGTTTATTTTTCACTTTTTATTATGTTTTGATCAATTTTTCTTTAAATTTCATTTTTCACCTTTCTATTTACTAGTTTCTACTATTTTTTTTTCTTGTTTTTATCATTTGGGCATACGTGTAAAGCACGTTATCCTTACTAATATATATATATATATGAAAGATGGAAACAAAAGACTATATATATATTCCATCTTTCATATATATATATTGATTATCAATATATAGTCTTTTGTTTCCATCTTTCATATATATATATATTGATTATCAATATATAATAACTATATATATATGCATCTAATTAATTTTAATTTGAGATACTCGATGATCTATTTCTTCCCATGCCATGCATGCATGCTTCTGTAACGTCAGTCAGTTTCAACAAGCATTCTTCGCGACATCACGGCGTTAATGCCGTTGTCATCTAGTATATATATATATATGGAATTCCCGTGTCGTGGCTTCTTTTGTCGTTGAGTGTCATTAAGATATTCAACGACCGAAACCCATTAACTGAACAAGAACCATGGTGGTTGGACTTGGGAGAGGGAACAAAAATAAAAACTTCAAATTTAAAAATTTGATGCAAAAGAGATAAAAAAAGAAAAGAAAAGAAAAGAAAAGAAAGTAAAACAGGTAGACACGTGCAGCATAGTCTTTTTATTTACCTATTAATGGTAGGTAAGCCAACCTTATCCTGTAACTATGCATGAACGAATATTGAAAGGTGATCTTTTCAATGAACAAGTCGTGCTATATAATGAGTAACGATGGACACAACATTTTTTACAATATTTATCACAATACATTATGTAAAATGTGGATATTTTATAAAATAGTGTTACTTCTATATAGTATTTTACAATAATATCTCTATTTTAAAATATGATTATGAAAAGTATTGTGTGCTTACTATTTTTTATAATTATTTTAAGTCTCGTAAAAGTTCCATATAAAATAAATAAATTTGTTTAATTTTTTATGATGGGTCCAATAGTTTTTTTTTTTGAACAAAAAAACTGCACAAAAATTATATATTAGAAATTTATACAAATAATTATATATATGCATATATTATTCGATCGAAATGCATCTTTATCTTTTACAATGGATTTTATGTTGCAGCAAACTCTACAGGTAGACTTCTGTAAATAGAATTAGCCCATGAAAGAAAAAATGAATAATTCTATTTATTATTTCACACATAACACACATTTATTTTATTTTATTTTATTTTTGTTTTAGTTTTTTTATAACAAATACGTGGTGTATAAATGATAAGTAGAACAATTCAATTAATTTAACAAAAATAAAATAAAATAAAAAATAATATTAAATATATGATATGGAATGATGAGTAAATTTTCTTTAAAAAAAAAAAATTATAACACATGAAAAACGCCAGTGTTTATAAAATATAATATGATATGAAAGTAAAATCTGGTTCATGTGATTGACATCTTTCGCGTGGTATTCCAGTAAAAAAAATCAATTTACGGGGTACAATATATTTCCCGGTTTGCATTCGGATCTCAACTCTTATCCCAGATTCCAAAGCACGCTGCAGAGGGACCTGAAACTATGGATGTAATTTCAAAAGAAAAAGAAAAATGCCATTCTGCGCGACAAAACGTGCTTTTTAGAAGACTGGAGACCAGTGCTTCCACTGCAGAAGACACTTTTTTCAGACAGGCTGAGAGCTTCACGGGATGAGAGTAACGAGGAATTCACTGACCCTCACCCATCCTCGTGGAAAATGATTCTAAGCACAATATTTTTATAAAAATATATTTTATAAATATAAAAAATAATTATTTAACAATTTTGAAAATAATTAATATTTTTATTTGATATTTTACAAAATAATTTGATTAAAAAAAATATTGTCATCTTATAATATTATTAAGAAATATATTATAAAAAATAAAAATTGAGTATGTAATTTATAAATTATTATTAATTATTTATAAATATATTTATAAATAAAACAAAATCATTATAAATATTATATAACAATTTGTGAGATCCACATTTATCTTTTCTTTAAAATTAAAACCATCTTGTCTCAGTTCCAATCCAAACACACAAAATTTTCAAAAATTATCTCATCTCAACTCTATAATCTTACTATTATTCATAAATCATCTCAACTTATCTTTGAATTCAAATAGAATTTATCCCGTTTGAATTTATAGATGAGTTGATATGGTTTTAGATGAGTTGAATAAAATATTATTATAATATTATTTTTTAATATTATTATTATTTTAGAATTTGAAAAAGTTGAATTGTTTATTATATTATGTAGAAATTTTAAAAAATTATAATGATGAGTTGAAATGAGTTTACAATCCAAACCGGAGCAATCTAATTATATTATTATTATTATTATTATTGGCTAAAAATGGTGTCCAGATCACCGCCACTAGCTTAATTAATTATGATTTACTTTAATTAATATGTTGACACTTAAATTTTAAAATTAAAAAATCCTCTGAATTATTATTATTATATTATTGACGATATAATAAAAAAATAAGCACGAAGGCTGGTAAGTGCCCCTCCACCCGTCCCATTAATAATAATATTATTAATGTTAACATAATTTTTTTTTCTTTACACATTTTTATTGGGAGGGTGAGAAAGAGACTAATTAGATCATAGTGAAAAATTAATAAGTAAAAAACTAAACTTTAGAGATCAATTTTAGCATTTAAGGTTATAGATTTTATAAAAATAAATGCATAAAATGATATAGTTTAATGTGATTTATAAAACTTACATTATAATAAAAATATTTTTATAATTTAATATAACACATTAAGTCACTTAATTTTTTAATATATTTTTATAAAAATATTTTACGAGTAAAACGTTCTCCCGATGAACAAGCTGCACAAAATAGTAAATACACGCCAGCACCTTGCTAGCTCAAAGATAGAGAAAAGTAAAGAGAGACAGAGAGCGAGAGCTCTTGATGTGTGGTGGGAACCATCCATCCAATGAGATCAGCCTCATGCATGTCATCAACAAGGATAATATTCTCTGACGGTCATATCTCATAAAATAGTCATATCTCTTAAATAAAAACAATTGGTTGAATAAAATAAGTCTATGTATATTTTTTTTTTTTAAAGGAACAATAAAGTAGTTGATAGTCATTTCTTTAAAAACTTCATAAGTAGAGTTCTGGAGAAAGATGATGAAAGATCTATAATTAGCCGGATTTTCTGGGGATATCAAACGGACCCACAAAGGCCCATTTAATAGTATTAGCATTGGTTTGTCAAATGCATTTCTAAATTTTAGTCAATATCATATTTTTTTACATTTGTTTATTTTATTTACATTCAATTCCTATATTGGATTAGTCATTTACTCTCTCTATAATAATAAAATATTATTAAATTAATAATTTATTTATTTAATTTATTTGTATCACATTTTATAATTCTACTAATTGAATATTAATAATAATTATATTATAGTTAAATTAATATTTTTAAAAGTCATTTAATGTTAATAATAAAAAATATTGATTAAACTCATCTAAATTTCTATCTAAATTTTTTAATTACAAATCAAATAATATTTTTATTGGAGTGAGAAATTAATATTTTAATATTTTTTTGAAGTGAGAAATTAATATTTTAATATTTAGTGAATCAATAGTGATTCTCTATCTTTGGCTAATCACTGTAGCAAAAGTCTATTTTATTTTAGACTTGGCCAATCCAATGTGGAGTATTTTTTACATCAATCATCTAAATTTGAACTAATTCTTCTATTTGGCCAAACCAATGTGAATGCCCTAATGAAGTAGTTGAAGATCATATCTTTAAAAATATATTGATTTCAACTCTCTTATTTCTTTTCATTATAACTAAAGTAATCCTAGATATATTTTTAGAATTTATTATTAAAAAGATTTTATATTTAATAATTTTTTTTAAAGAAAAATATTTTGGTGCACACCAAATGTGCACCTCAAAAATGCACAAGCCTGCATTTTTTGTTTTTTGTTTTTATTTTTATATATTTAAAAAAGTTATCATTTGTATATATGCGTTTTTTTAACATTAAAAAAATTGCATTGATAATATTTAGAGTTTATATTTAGGCTACGTTTGGAACCACAACTCATCCCAACTTACCTCAACTAATCATTACACCTTTTTCAAATCCCAATACAAAATATAATAAATAATTCAACTTTTTCAAATTCCAAAACAACTTTAATATTAAAAAATAATATTCTAACAATATTTTATCATCTCAACTCAATTCAACTCAACTCACTTCAACATCCAAACTCACCCTTAGTGTCTGCTATCATCATTTTTTTCGAAAAAAAATACGTGAGATTTGAAAGAAATTTTCATGTAGGTTTTGTATTTCACAAAATTTAACTTACAACTACGATTATCATTTCTGATATAATAATCATCTAAAATCAGCACCAGGCTGCCTGGGTCCACAGACAATCAATCCTCTTTCCAGGTCCCCAATCTCGATCGATCCATTAAGCTCGCCAAGTTTCTCAACTTCTGCTCTTGCCTTTGATCAGTTTCCTCTTTTTTTGGGACGTGTCCTCCTCCTCTGAGTATCAACAAGATGCAGCTTGGTAAAACCCTTCTCTCTCTCTCTCTCTCTCTCTCTCTCTCTCTCTATGGTGACGCAGTTTCCACTGAAACTCTGTACAGATGGTGGTCCTGGAAAAGTCGTTATTACGCAGATCCTCGCCGCCTCCTTCTTCGGACTCATAGCAGCCGCGGCCGCACAATACTACCGGCAGAGGTCTAGGCCGGCCAGAGACGAAAAAATTATTCCACGGCTAGAAAGGACAGAATCCGGCCGTGTCGGAAAGCTCGAGAGATTCTCTCCTTATGTTGGTAAATATATTTTTTCCATTAACTTAAAACAAAAAGGGCTCTGTCAGCTACAAAGCCAGTCTCCACTACTTTTAGTTGAGACAGAAAGATGTTAAAGATTAAGTTCTGGGGAAAGTTATACATATATAAAATTGTTTAGGGGGAAAAGATTTAGATTAAATCATTGATACTTGTTGATGTTGCAGCTCGGCAAATGGGATTTTCAGATGCAAATGAATGTCCCCAACTATGCAAGCTGGCTTTCGATTATTTGAAAAAACCCAAAGAGTGCGAGGAGAGAATCTATGCATTTTTCGCGAATGAACCAGACGGTGAGTCCCTCTACGTGAAGTTGATTGAGGAGTTTGAGAAATGCATCCTCAGCTATTTTGCATTCCATTGGGGTCATGCTTCTCTTACGATTAGTCAGGTATGGCTCGGCTCCAAGTACAGTTTCAAAGAATGGTAGGCCAATTCTAGTGGAAGACAACTAGTACAGACATTTGGACTTTTTTCATTTCCTTGTTGAAATTAATTATCCTCCTCCGTCGTTACTTTGTTCATCTTTATATTTCCTTTGCCGACCTCTTATATACTTCTCCCTTGAATGGTAGGTTTTGAGCATCGATTCCGGCGAAAAAAGAAAGCTCAAAGACTTGATCTTGGCTGTAACAAGGTGAGTTCCTTTTCAGTTTGCAGTTTTTTTTTTTTTTGCACTAATTTTTATCACCTTTAAACTCAGATGAACAGTTTGCAGTTTATTTATTGGGGGAGAAATATTTTAGCCAGATTTAACAAAATAAATTCACAAATTATAAAAATCACAAATTATTTTTATTATAAATTAAATTTAATGCATCACATCATACCTAACTTTTATTTGCGGTTTATATGATTTTTATATTGAACACTTGGGTGCAATAATTGCTGTGGGCTCAATTTGAATTCAGATATGATTACTAATTGCTTTTGATTTTGCACGTTTGATGAGGGCTGTGCAACTCTCATTTAATTTGTTTGAAAATAAAATAAAATACACAGTAAATAATGAAATTTTCAAATAAATTCTACTTAAAATATATATATATATGCGCTCATCTTGCACAAATGATTTTCCTATGATTAATGTTGCCATTCTACTCATGATGTTTAGTCTCGTTTCACCGTTGATCAGGAAACAAAGAGTTGAAAGGGTGACTAAGGATTTGAAGGTGACAAGGGTGTTCAATACATTGGTGGAAGAGATGAAAGCAATCAGCACTGCATCATCTAAGGGTACTACTGATGAATCAAAATGTACAGAGGTTATGGTGCCAGTGGCCCACAGCGAGAGGAGTCCGGTGCTGCTTCTCATGGGTGGTGGCATGGGTGCTGGCAAGAGCACTGTCCTTAAAGATATTCTTAAAGAGTAATTAATTAAGAATTATCTCCAATGCTATTATTAGTCTATCACCATTATAAACATCATAATCAACATCTCATCTGGTGCTTGATGCGAGGCTGGATGTGCTTTTTCCTTTTTTATTTCCCCTTTTGGCAGACCATTCTGGTCAGAAGCAGAGGCAAATGTCGTGGTAGTGGAGGCAGATGCTTTCAAAGAGACCGACGTTATCTACAGGGCCCTTAGCTCTAGAGGCCATCACACCGACATGCTTCAAACCGCTGAACTGGTACACATATTTCTCGGTCTAATTTTCTGCTTAAACGTGACACATTAATATGATTGAGATATTAACATTCAAGATGAAAAAGTATATTTCTCGACTGACAAGAAAATGCTGTTGAATTGCTGGATTTTGATAAGGTGCACCAATCTTCCACCGATGCTGCCTCATCACTGCTAGTAACTGCACTGAACGAAGGACGGGATGTTATAATGGATGGCACTCTGTCATGGGAGCCCTTCGTTGAGCAGACGATTACTATGGCTCGTAATGTACACAAATGCCGCTACCGCATGGGGAGAGGCTACCAGGTGGCCGACGACGGCACCATTACTGAAAATTACTGGGAGCAGGTAAAAGAAGGCGAAGAAGAAGAGGAAGAACAACCAAAACAAAATGGAAGAGCCACCGTTAGAAAACCTTACAGAATAGAGTTGGTTGGTGTGGTTTGTGATGCTTATTTAGCTGTTGCCAGAGGCATCAGGTACAGTATAAATTAAACTTCCACCAGCATTATCTTTGGTATATTTTCTTGCTTTTAGGGTCTCAAAAGGTTTTTTTTATGCAATACTAATATTCTATATATTAATCTCTTATGGGGGAATTTGTGCAGGAGAGCTATAATAATGGGAAGGGCAGTGAGGGTTAATTCACAGTTGAATTCCCACAAGAGATTTGCGAGTGCGTTTCCAAGATACTGTCAACTTGTCGATAATGCCAGACTCTATTGCACCAATGCTGTGGCTGGTCCACCCAGGGTAAAAACAAAAAACAAAAAGCTTTTCAATCTTCCCCTCCTGTCTTTTTCCAATCAACTGGCTCGAGTACTGCATAACTATGTGAAATTATAGTTAGGAACCTGACTGTCTGGATTGGCACAAGATTTCTTACAATTTTCTGAGTCAAGCACATATTTGACCTCTCAACATTAAGCCCCCGTTTGGATAGTGAGATGAGTTTAATATTATTATTGTTTTTTGATTTGAAAAAATTTAATTGTTTATTGTATTTTGTGTGAGAATTTAAGAAAATTGTAATGATAAGATGAGTTGAGATGGTTTCTCAATCTAAACGAGGTCTAAGTAATAGCCGTGGCCAATGTGAACTTGAGTATTGAATATGGTGGTCCACATACATTATTTAGGATAAGAAGAGTATAGATATCCTAATTCTACCATTCCATGAAAAGTAAATAAATCTGCATGTTTACCTTGTGCATTATAGCAAAGCTTAAGTTGGCATGACAGCATAAAGATCAGTAGTTTGGATTACTATATTTTAAGCTGACATGATTGGCATGAATGTGCAGTTGATAGCACGGAAAGATGGAGAGGACAGGCTGCTGGTCGATACAGAGGAAATCAAATGTTTGACAGAAGTAAGCAGTTTGAATGCTGAAGCAGAATCCATATACGAGCTTTACGCGCACCCGAGCCCAATATTTGAGCCCGGTTCCATTTGGAAAGACATTGTTTTGTCCCCGTCGAGACCTAGCCTTCAATTGGAGCTAAGGGCCCGTATTCTTAACAATGAAAATGCAATGGGAATAATATAACCCATTCTGACCATGCTTTGATTGTTTTGGAATGTTTTGCTTCTTGAGGATTAATGTGTGAAGAAGGTAGATTTAATTCAGGGAAAAGTGACACTTTGTGTTTATGGATGGAATGACAAAATCTGGAGTTTTGTGAATATATCCATGCAATGGAGCTTTCATCTTCAATCCAAGGCAAGTGTGTTTGTGAGGGAGGGCCCATAAGAGAGATTGGGAATGAGATTTCTTCTTCACCCTTTTATTTTTATTTTTAGTATCGTTCAGAGAGAACGAACACGCACATGTAACGATTTAAAGAAAACTCAGTCACATCTAGATTCATTATTCAGTGTAATAATTTGACGCATTTATACACATTATTATCAGTAACAAATTTTATTCAAAAATAACGCATGACCCCTCATTTACCACTTTTGTCTGGTTTGTGTAATAATATATTCTTACGTATTGTAAGATATTTTCGGATATTCTTTTCTTAAATATCACTTAAATATAAAATAATTTTTAATTTTTAACTTTTTTATTTAATCATTATTTAATTATTATAAATTTTTTAAAATTTTAAATAAAACACAAAAAATAATACAATTTTTTTAGATTTTAAAATTAAAATTATATTAATTTTATAATATTTTTATTCAAAACTTTCTCTTTTATTTTTTAAAATTTAATAAAATATTTTAACTCAAACCATTTCACTTCCAAACAATTTCTTTCATCTTTTTACAATTTACAAAATTTTGTGGACTTTAAGAAAATTAAAGAAGCGAAAGTGTGCCTTCCTACAATTTACAAACTTATGGGACTTTTAATAAATTTAAAGAAAATTAAAGGTCCTTTCTACAAAAAATTCACACTCTCAATCTAGGGCAACAGATGCACCCACACTACTTACTATATATACATCCATCGACATAAACCGAAAGCCCTAGCGGCCACAGATCGAACCCAAGCTTTCTTGCCGATAATTCGATAAGGGATCCTGTGACTCCAAGCTCCAACCATGGTCAACCCCAAATTTCATTATTTCCCGTACATTCTTCCTTCTCTCTCACTCTCTCGGCCTCACTTTCTCTCTTCGTGTGTTTCAGGCTGACGTTGAGACCGATGTGGCGGCGCAGGGGCAGCCGAAGAAGAGGACGTTCAAGAAGTTCAGCTTCAGAGGGGTTGATTTGGACGCTCTCCTTGACATGTCTACCGATGAGCTCGTTAAGCTATTCCATGCCCGTGCTCGCAGAAGGTATATTTTATAGTTTTCGCAAAGGATCTAAGGATATGGTTCAGAATTTTTCTTGGGTCCTTTGTGTTAAGGTGGAGAATTGGTCTGATTTCTGTGTGTCGGTTGTGGCGTTACAGGTTTCAGAGGGGATTGAAGCGGAAGCCAATGGCCCTGATTAAGAAGCTTCGCAAAGCGGTAATTTTTCTTGATCATTGTTGTTATTCTCATTATTTAATTTGTGATTAAATAATGGTGTTCTTAGTATTTGATAGTGTTGATTTTACGTATTTTGCGCACACAGGTGGATTCATTGCTTTTGGGCCTGCTATTTATGCTTTTTTGTTTGTTTTAAACTTTAGTAATTGGATGGTGTTGTTTTCTTATATTATTGCTTAAGCCTTTTGGTATATATAATGAAGAGAGACATGTGATATACTTGTTTTTAAGTTCCGGTAATAGGCTTTGTATTTTGTGACGCCCATATTGTATGCAATAATGCATGGGATTTTAGGTTGAAATAGCGGTTATATAATTTTTTATTGCAAAAACTAGAATAACTTCATATTTTGGATGAGAATGGCATGGGTTTTCTACAGTGATAGTTGCAGTTGCTTGTCTATTAAGAATAGAGTTCATCATTTAATAATCTATCTTGGGATAATCTTGGTAATTATTTACATGATTTTTGAGTTGTACCATGGGATGAGATCTTTGCTTTCATATACTTACAAGGAGTCTTTGAAGGTCAAGAGGGTGTCTAGCAGAGAAAGGAATTGTTGGTCATGTCTAATGCGCCTGTAGTTAAACCAGTAACTGGTATTTGAATATATAATTATACAGACATCTGGGTTGCTTGTGATGATAATGTATCAAGGTTTTTAGACTTCTTGTTACTGGATGAGTGCAACTGCTTGATTTTTTATGTTTGTAAGGAATGCTTGGATGGCATATCAACAGTTTGATGCTGAGTGTGGCCTCTATGTTTTGTGGACAGTTTGGAAATAGATATATAAATGCACCTTTTAGGATGTCAAATAATCTATTAATCCAAAATTCTTATTTCTACCTACTTCTATACGAGTGGAAATGCCTTCTCCATTTGATGTTTTTTTGTTATGTGAAAGTATAATGGCCTAGACTACTACATTTCATACTCCAATGATTCAATTTCATGATTTTTTGGATCAGAAAAGGGAGGCCCCACCTGGTGAGAAGCCAGAACCTGTCCGAACCCACCTTCGCAACATGATCATAGTACCTGAAATGATTGGAAGCATTATTGGGGTCTACAATGGCAAGACCTTCAATCAGGTTGAAATCAAGCCTGAAATGATTGGGCATTACCTGGCCGAATTCTCAATCAGCTATAAGCCTGTCAAGCATGGTAGACCTGGTATTGGTGCCACCCATTCTTCAAGGTTCATTCCTCTGAAGTGAAATCATCACAAGAGGCCAGTATTTTTAGACTTATTGTCAAAGAACCTCCGTGATGATCAAAGTTTTGTTTGCTACTCAATCTGGGTTTTAATGTTTCCATGTTTTGTTGAATCCTTTAATTGGATAAGGAACTTCAGTTTATAGTCAGCAAAGCCTTTGCATTTGATACAATGATTATGTTTTAGTTTTGATGTTTGACATGTTGTGTGCTTTGACAAAGTATCGCAGAGAAGTATTTTTGGTTTGTTAAGTTTGCGCCATTCATGTTCATTAAAAGTAAAGTTTCTTGGCTCTAGTGTATGGTGTACATGACCTCTTTGTTTTGGGGCTCCTGAGCATATGACGTCCATGACTTGTAAGGTCAAAGTGTTATTGATCAATGATCATAGGTGTAGTAATTTATAAAGAAGAATAATGGGGAAGCGCCTTGCAGGTGTAGTTAAATTTTTATTTGTTAAATTGGGTTATTAAATAACATGTGGTATGGTAATGATGGTAATGAATGACCTGATTTATGTTGGGATTTGATAAAGTGGTTTCAAAATGTAGTTCTAATTCCTAGGGGGTTGGCAAGGGCTTTGGTTTTTGTGGTTTCCGCTCTCTTGGGTTCTAAGAATTTATTTGGCTTGTTGGACACGAACATTTTTCTCAAAGACCTTCAAGAAACTTTCTGCTGGGGAGGAAAAAGATATATATGTAGTTCTCTCACAATGGATTTATCTTCCTCTTTGCTGAGGGAAAAGAAGAAATATGATGTATGGAGTTCCCTCAATGGGTTTATCTAGAGGAAAATGAGGTTCCTTCAGTTGTATTTTTTTTAAAATTTTTTTAAATGATTGAGGATGTTAAAAAAATTGCCATGCGATAAATGCTGGGCGACTAGCACTGCCAATATCTTACTCACGTGGAATCCAATGGTAATTACAAGTAACAAAATGATTTATAGAAAATGCTCGTTTTCTGCTTAAACTGTCACTTTTTCCTTCTTAGAAACATGAAGTTTAATTTAAACTGTCCTATTGATAGAAGACCACCTTACTGAAACCGTTAACTCATTTGTTTTTTGAGATGAAATTTAAATAAAATATTATTAAAAAATATTTTTTTAATCTTATTTTTATTTTAAAATTTTAAAAAATTATAATAATTAGATTGGAAGAGATTACTTAAAAACAAACAAGATCTAACTTATCGCTTCTATGTTACTTTTTTCTCAGTTTATAATTAGTTTAGAGAAACGCTTGGGCCTGGATAAGAATAGATTTACACTGTCCAATAATATTATGCCACGTATGGATTCTCACAATGAAAAAATAAAACCTATTAGCTTCTCTTCCATTCACCTCCTTTGTTGCTTTCTCTTACTCCCTTCCTCTATCTATCTCCTCAATAATTTTCGTCACTCTCTCTCCTCAAAACAACTGCTATTTTCATCCTTATCTCTCTCTCTCTCTCTCAATCTCATGTCCATAGAATGCAACATCCTTGCAAGAGATTCGAGAAAATAACATTGAATAAACTAAAGAATGAATAGAAAGTAGATGTGAGTTTTAATGGCTTTCTTTAGTAGAATTCCAGCGAGAGTGATTGATATTTTCTAGATGTGCTAAAATAATCCAGATCTGGGTTTGTCCCTACTGGTATGTCTTTTCCATCCTTACTATTGTCACAAAAAGTTTTCATTTTGACACTATTATTAATTTTTTTTTATAATTTTTGTTGTGAATTGATCTGTACTGATTAATATTTTTTTTCTTATTTATCAAAACAAAAAAATATAAATAAAAACGAAACTTTCAGAAGATTAAATGAGAAATTTCCGAAATAGAGAGGGACTAAAATACGCTGTGCTGAGTAGAGAGAGGGGAGAAAGCGATGGGGAAGGTATATCTGAGAGAAGTTACCTACAATAAGTTCTATTTGTTTATATTATTGGAGGGTGTAAATATCTTCTTAACACTCATCTGTTTGAAAATTTTCTCTTAGTTTAATAACCCATACATTAGCAGCCAATACGCTACGGCATCCCCCTTTTACCAGTAATTGCCTCGTGGTCAATTAGATAGATTAGTAAAGAGTTAAACAGGCTTCTAAATTCTTGTTCAAATTCAAAATCATAGAAAATCAACACCTTTTTTTTCTCCTCATATCATATCCTATTCATCATTTCACGCCATAAACTAAACATATTTAAATTTTATTCTTATTAATTTAATTGAGTTATTCTACTTATCATCCATACACTATATACTTATTATAAAAAAAAAATTAAATTAAAAAAAAAATAGTGTGCGGGATGCTAAGTAAAATTATTCTAATTTTATACCTAATCATTCATAATTTACATAACAGAGAAAAAAAAATGTATATATCCGACGGTTAAAAAGATGTTGATTTTCTTTGGCGGCCTACCCATTTGGTTTAGCTTCTTCATCCTTCTTCGTCGAAATGGTGAAGAAGAAGCTTCCTCTCCGCTTCAAGTAGTGTTATCTCTTTGTCTATTGCTCTCTCAGCATCGTCAGCTGCTCCCACCAACTTTCCAAGAAAATCAAAAGAGACAAGACTATTTAGTATTTGAAAATTAGCGTATAAACCCCATGTGCATATTCCAAAAATAGAAAAAATATATATATTCATAGACAGGAACTTTCCTAGCATCTAACATTAATTATTAATTGCAAGAAGGTTCTTTTCTTTTTTAAAATAAAATTCATAAATAATTTGCCACAAATTGAAATGTCTTGAGACAATTAAAAAAAAAAAAACTCTGTACGATCCTTCTACCTACTCCAAAAGACAATTAATCGAAATGTCTTGCTTCCAAGAAGTCATGTACTTCTGGCTTTGCTAAGGGGTCTGCAGTTATGTTTTCCATTGAGAATTCATGAGCTTCAAGGTGAAAGCGATGCTTTGTTGGTTGTTCAAGAGCTTACAAAAGAGGAAGAGTCGATGTCTATTTGGGGAAATCTAGTATTTGAGATCAGGAATATGTTAAAAAGATGAATTAATCTTTGCATCATCCTACACACCACACATCATAATTTTTTTTATTTTTTTATTTGTTTCTCTTATTAAATTTGTATTATATGGATGATGAATAAAAAAATATAAATGTTTTAAGAAGAGTAAAATAAAAAAAAATTGAAAAAGAATTAAAAAAAATAAAAAACACATTAATATGTGGTGTGTAGGATGATACATAACAATGCTCATTCTTAACATCTAAATGAACTCTTTTCCTGAGATTGTTTCACATATCATTGAGCACGATGCCCTACTGTACTTCTTTTCTGATGAATGAAGTTGTTTGCTTTTTTTATAATAATAATAATAATAATAATAATAATAAAGCTCTTGAACAAGAAAACATACGCTCACTAGGACTAGTTGGAGATCATCCATGCATGTCCTTATCTCAATAGAGACATGCAACAGCTGTCGGCTGCTCATAAAAATTAAAAAAAAAAAAAAACCCAGCTAGAGAGAGAGAGAGGTCTACCTCGGTATCAATCTCCAGTTCAGCTGAGAACTCCTGAGCAGAGAAATTTGAACGGATGGTTCTGGTTTTCAGTCCGAAGGTCTTTAAGCAGTTAAGAACTTCCACCATAGAATCAATCCCAGATGCAGGATTAGGCACTCTTACTCTAATCTTGGCTCCCCCTGCGTCTCTCTTCCCTTCCACTGCCGCCATGCTTGCTTCAACCACTAATTTGTTTCTCCTTTTCAACTCCTCCACACGCCGTTGCAGCTCTTGAATTTTCTTGGCGGCCGTTCGAATAATGCAGCTCTTATCACTCTACACGTACACAAAAAGCACGAAAGAACACAGATTCATAACCAACATAACCTTTTTTTTTTAATTAAGACAACCGCACCCATTTACAGAAAAAATCCACACTCACCTTGGTTCCAAAAGGCAACACTGAATGCAGGGCCATGTAACTTTGCTTCTGCTTCTCCCTCCTCGCCCGCTCGTTCATCATGTGGCGAAAACCCCGTTCTTTGTCGTGCTCTTGGATTTCAATTTTTGGATGCCAACTCCTCCTCAAGAACTCTGCCATTCTCTTGTTCATATTGTTTCCACGATTCCAACCTGAATTCCAATTCCCTGCCCCAAACTCAATTCTGGGTCCCTCTGTGTACGCCACAAAAGCGCTTTGTTTCACCGGCGGAGCCTCATAAGCATCATACCAGAACATGCCACTCTGCAAATCCTGAGGGCAAAACGTTTCCATCATTCTTGTCTCTGCCTTTCGTTTTCCCGGGGGTTTCAAATACCGGCCGTAGCTGTTAAATTGATTTGTAACGATCGATCAGGATCGGGATATATATATATATATATATGGACACGTCGAAGCATATTTAACACGTGGTCAACGTTGTTGTGTTGGCCTACGAGAATCTGCCAGAGTCAAAGCTTACAAGTTTTCAAGATTGTAGTTCATCCTAGTCCTGCTCTGAAGCTTGACCACATACTGGAAATTTTGTCATAACAGCGAAAAGACAATTCTTTCCGCTAGATTTCACATCAGCCGCCCTTGTTGCACGGCCACAACATTTGGATTAGGGTCATGCTACAGCCCCCGCTGTAGCTTCCCGCTGGAAGCTACCGCTGGGGTTGTAGCTTAGTTTTTGATGTGTTTTTTTTAAGATTTTTTTTATATAGATTATTTTAATAATTTTTAATATTTTAAAAAATAAAATAAATTTAAAATATTATTAAAAAATACTTTCTTAATCAGAAAGTAAAAAAAATCATTAAAAAATATTTCCTTAATTACAAAGTAAAATAAAAAATATTTTTTTATAATTTTTTATTTTACTTCATGATTAAAGAAGTATTTTTTAATAATATTATGAATTTATTTTATTTTTATAAAATATTAAAAATTATTAAAAAAATTTATATAAAAAAAAATCTTAAAAAAAACACATTAAAAATTATCTCTACACCCCAGCGGTAGCTTCCAGCGGGAAGCTACAGCGGGGCGTGCAGCATTTTCCTTTGGGTTATCTACACGCTACACACAGTGACATTCGAGACCAGATGATGATTTTTAATATTTGCTGCTTGTTATTGACCACGTTTTGTATTAGAAAACAGAAATGATACTTACACTGATAGGCTTATAAGTGTTTCACGTTCTTTAAAAAAATAAGTAAATATAAAATATACATGATAAAATTAATTTTTAATAAGAGATCTTTTATTTTCAAAAAGAATACATAATACTTACATAATACACTTATATATTTTATGATTATAGTGTCATGATAATTACATAGAAAAATGAAAAAAAAATAAATTATATAAGAATGTATAAATCGGATAGGAATCACAAAGTTAATTCTTTTTTTAATTTAAACTGAGGCCGTGTTCTATAAATCACGCGTAGAAAAAAGCGAGGTTTAGTATTAAAAATATATATTTTTATATAAGTAGATTTGTCTTTTTTTTATTTTATTAAATGAGTGGATAAGACTTGCATATATTTAAAATTAGACAGATTATTTTTCAAAATAAAAAGATGATGAATTTGTTAGTAGTACATATATTATGTAACACGTGTGACGGCCCATCTACTGTTAACAATAGACAAGCAACCGTGTGGTGAACGGAAAACCTGATAATCTTATTTTCTAACTTGACTCGAGTTTTTTTAAAGTAACATTTTCCTATTATTAACTGTAACAAAGCAAAAGACGACGAAGCGTCACAAGAAAGAAAGAATACGAAGTGTTTCGTACATACAACTAGTTTTAATGTGTAATATTTATTGACATGACATTTCAAATTATTTAGAACTCAGATAACAAATTCATAATTATTTATAAAGCATTTCACTCAATAGAAACAACATTAGACGCATAGCAGAAGTGTATTTATGAAGATAAGATGGTGCGAAATTAATTTATATATAATCATCATAGACAAAGTCAAACAGTCTTGTGTTGAAAGTTCAAAGCTTTTTATCTTGGTCAGTTGTACGAGAATAGATCGCCCACCATTGTTTAAAATCATGTACTTTTCACGTAATGTGGGGTTGTTCAGTTTACATAATTTACATTTTTGGCTTCCAAGTGCGTCATTGTTTGCAGACTAACAAGCCATCTGAGTTATGATTCCAAGTCTTGCTACAGATAAGGTCAAACTGATCTGCCCTATGAGAAATTAATGTGTAGCTCAAGAAATCTAACAATGATAAAGAGTAAAACACCTGACTTTCAAAGCTCAAAAGGTGACAAGAATTTATGGACACATGGTTTTGTCTAAATGAGTTGTATAGAGTGATTGGCATTCTGGGATCTTATTGCTATAAGCCTTCCACAATCTCTCTGTTCTGCCTCACCAACTGATATTGTTGTCCTTTTCCTAGGCTCATTCACACTAGCTGAGCTATATTGCCTTCTTGGTCTATTTCATCAGCTTCATTGCTCAATGAATTGGTAACTGCATATCCATCTGGCTCAGGAATCTCAGATTTTGTTTCAGACTCTGGATTTTGGAAATCGCAGGAAAAATTTCTCTCAGACTGGAGGTTGCAGCTTGATCCATCACTGTCATCATCAACATCGTCTTCACTGTAATACGTCTCTAGAGAATCCTCATCTTCTTCCTCCTGTAGAAGGGGAAAAAGGGATGATATTAGATNTCAGCCTAACAGAAAAAACAAACAAATAAAATAAGAGTTTCAATGAAGGACATTCTGGATTAGATCTAATCTAATCTATTCTCACAACTAAGTATCACTAAAAAGTAACAAAACGATGGTGCAAAATTTGGGAATCAATAACACAATGCAAATCATCTGGGAATTGCGTATTCAAGAAAGAATTCAAAGACTACTTTTTTGGGTAAGCAAATTCAGAGTGACCTAAGAACTGAAAAACGCTGCTTGTACTTTTGAGATGCTTTTGATATCAAATCTATGGAGCCTGAGTTTTAAAGAACTCACAAAAGCAAGCTTCCTTTCGAGCTTCCTAACAAGATTGGCATGCCTTATCATTTCTGCTTCCTTCATCAGTTTTTTCTTGTGGCGATCATCCAGTGTCTTACCCCACCTAGCATCTGCATCCAAAGTTTCTCCAAGTGTACCAGCAGTTCCAGATTGTTCAGCTATTTCGACTCTTGGTATAACCAGAGCCGAAGCTCTTAATCGGGCCTGCTCTTCTTCATCTTGAAGTGACTTCGCCAATCTCTCCCTTTCTAGTAAGGCTTCAGTGACATCTCTTGACAAGAAATTCTTACCCCTATAGAAGACCAAGAAGTCCTTGTTTCTTGAAAGCAGCATGCCCCCTGTCAATTTCTGCGGCCAACAGTCAACTTGTTATTACCAATTGTTTTATATGGCACACCTGTATAGCTAGCATGGAATTCGAAGCAAATAATCAGATAAAATTTACAAGTAACTACTACAAGATAACCCATGTGTGCTTTTGATACTAGGTGGAAATAATTAGTATACGAAATAGGAGTCCAAAATGCTCAGCAACAGAGCAACTCCATTTCGGGAGTTGGTAAATGAATCTAAGGAAAATATAAAATAGGAAGGTGGTAGAGCCACAGATAAAGGGTACCAAACTCAGTACCGACGGTGTAAATCTTTTTTAAAAATCATTTGTGTTAGTTTTTTTTAAATACTAAAAAGTAAATACACAAATAAGGAAAAAAAAAAGAGAGCACTAATCGGTACACTTTGTCAGTGGGAGTATCATTTTCCTATAAAATAAGTGAGCTACAAGATCCACACTGACAAAGAATTAATCCCTAAAGTCAGAAAGGTTGACCAGGTATGCTTTATTACCTTGATATCTTCAGCCATCCTCTCACTAGTAGTCAGCTGTACACCACGTTTAAGTGCAATCTTTGCAATCAAACTTTTTTCCCACAATGCAATCATTGCCACAGCTAAACCTTGGAGGTGCCTGTTTCTACCTGGAGGCAGAATATTTGAGGCACAATCAAGAGAACATTTTCAAGCTCATGTGAGAGAAAGCAGGAGACAAACCTAAGGCAAAATGTGGAGGAAGAACCCTGGCAAGCCTTCGCAAATCTGTTGCTTCCTTTGCACCAAGATTTGATCTCACTCCATAAGGAAGTATTCTGAATGGAGGTTGGTAACCGGGAACAACTGCCGGGAGCATATCTGCATCTACTGGTAATGGATCACATCCGGGCCAATCTGTGTACCTAGGACCCAAACCATCTAAAAGTTTATCTACTTCATCTTCATACTTCACTTCTGGCAATGGTTCCCTGTCTTTTCTCTCAGCAGTAGAATTTGAGTTTTCTTGTGGTGCATGCTTATTATTATTATTATTATCAGAACCACGCTCAGAAGGACTCCTAATGTGTTTTTCAGCAGCTGTCGATGAGGAAGTAGAAGAAATCTCATTTTTCTTAAATATTCGTTTGTTCAGTTCCACCTTTGGAACCTCATAGCTCACACCTCGATATAGAGAAAGAGAAGTACCAGACCTCCAAATCACCAGTCCACCAGTCTTTCTCTGAGCACAATAAAAGAAATTTCCACCAAATGAATGGGCAAAAAAATCAATGAAATAAAAAAATGAACAAAAAAGGAAAAGGACCTTTTATGGGATAGGACCTCTACCTTAATCATTCAAGCATAAATGTATAAAACTATAGAAAGTTCCTAGTCGTCACTCATTACAACCAACTTGAACGCAGGTTTTGGGAAAAAAAGCCACTCAAAAAACATTTACTTGAATTATCATGCCTATCTTCTAAACCCTTCTTCCCTTTAGTGTAAGATGGAACCAAACCAAATCAAAGGATAACAATGCCTATCTAGTAGATATTAGTTAACAGCTTTTTGTAGCAACAAGAACCAAAGGGGCTTGAATATTGATTCCCATGAAGAGAATTAATTTGCTTTATCCTCACTAAGAATTAAAGCAAAGCTACTATTTCATAATTTTAGTTACTGATTTCTTCACTTTTCTTTTTCTCCAGAAAGTTAAATAAAGATAGAAACAGTTAAAAAAAAAGAGATGCTGAAATTACAAGAAGATATAAGAAAATTATAAGAACCAGACCTCCAGTATCTCATGCATCCTCTTCATATTAAGTGCAGCGGCACCTTCAATTTTCAGCCTCACAATCTCTGATGACTTCCACCTCTCACGAATCATGTCCACGACTGCTTGAGTAACGCCACCACCTCCAATCCTCGTCTTGTGCTTCTTCTGGAATGTCAAATTCCTCAGCCTTCTCAACTCCGACTCTGGAAGAGTCAATTCCGCCATTGAAGTCCTGCTCTTCCTCACCACTGAAGCTTTGTCTTCCTCCTCCTCCTTCTTTGGCTTCTCCCATGGGAACCTCACCTCTCCACTACCTCCAAACACACTTTCTACCCCCAACGGTGATTCCGCTGAAAACCCACCTCGCGAATTAGGCAATATTCCTTCTTCAACATAAAAAATATCTTCAACAGACCCTTTTTCAATAACCATCTCCTGCCTTTTCTGTTTGCTCCCACCAACATCATCAATGTACCCAAATTTCTTCAACTTCTTCACAATCTTCTCCATTGTACTACTACCACTGTTGCCTTCACTCTCCGCCGAGCCTGAGTTCATCACACTCCCATTCTCACCACTACGGTAATTCAATAAGGCCCGAGGTGGTTTGGGACGGTTTTGTTGGTGGGTTTCACTCCATTTATCTATCCAACTATCACTAGTTATACTACTGCGATGACTAGAACTAGAAATGGGCTGGTAAAAATTAGATTTCCTAAGTGGGTGCGGCTCAGGAATTGAATCAGACGTGATACTGGAGTGATTTGAGTAGAAAGTATATCTTTTGGTAGAAATGGAGCCGTACCTGAAGAACCGAATCGGTGTGCCGTGGAACCTGGAGAAGGAGCTATGAAATGAATCAAAGAAAGTTGCTGTTGTGTGAAATTGACGACTGGGTGCAAGGGCCATGGCTGCCCCTCAGAAATATTTCATCAATCAACTAATCGGTCTGCGAGCATACAGGGATATTTTGTGAGATATCGGAGGTTCAAGCTCTTACTCGTATATTATTATCCATGGCGAGGAAGTAATATCTAAACTCCGTTTGGATACGTGGGGGTTTACACTCAACGCGTGCTAGATTATCCTCGCACCAGAATAGGGTTACAGTTTATCTCTCTCTGTCTTTTCCTTTTTTTTCCTTTTTTTTCTAAATGAAGGTTGCATTGAATTAATAAAACAGATACACCGCAAGGGACGTCGGAGTTGGGACCCAAAATACAATTGAGCCAAAACATTTGGAGAAAAAATACAAATAAATCTTGTTTTAAAAAAACCATAAGCTAGTTAGGTCCCATTGATTATTAGTCAAAGTAAATAAAAAATAATATATATAATCAAGTCGAGATATTTTTTTTTATGAAAAATAGATTTCATTCATTCATAAAAACGAAATTACAACTATGATTGATATATACAGAAAAAAAACTCAGAATACAAACCAACTATTCACGGTTGGGATTCCATTAGTACACAAATTCTTTTATGACTCGTAGGGTCTTAACTTCTAGAATTCTTTACAGACAAACCGTCTGAGAGACTTCTTTACCTAAAGCAAAGATTTCAAATCCCACTCTCCAGAAGAAGAGAGGACTTTCACTCATTGAACAAAGTCCAAGAGACTAATGTTTTTTAATTATTAACCCAAAACAAAATAAATAACAAAAATTGTAAATGATACATGAAAAAATAACAAAATACAACTTAAAAAATTATTGATCCTCATTTTTAACCTTAAAGGAAATCAAAAAAAAAAAAAAAAAGTCGACATATAGCAAAACTCATATTCTAAATATTAGCACCTCGATTTCCAAAATTTTAGTTTAACATTCTGGTCTTTTCACTCACTCTTCTTAAGTAGTTGGAAACTTCTCATAAACCTTGCTTGAATGGAGAGAGGAATCAAGAACCCCTATATAAATATATATATTTATATTTATTATGTCAAAGTAAATATCCCCATCAAGAGCTATAAATTATTGGATCTTTTAAATTTTAATCTCTGTTACAATTTAATAACGATTAAACAAATTAAAGAATAAAGAATAAAGAAAATCAAAGACACGATTGCACTAACACGTTCTGTCATAAAAGTTAAATACTATAATAATAGTTAATGCCTCAAAATCAATTGTTATATATTTGTAACCCTTAATGATATCCTTTTTCTTGTAAGGAAAAGGATAAACTACGAGTAATGTTATAATGTGCAAGTGTCGTGTAGTCATTTTGAAAAAGAATAAAATTTATTATTAAAAAATTAATCTTTTTCAGTAGATCCGGTATTTATTCACTTTTCTCAAAGAAATTACGTGACACTTGCACACTCGTAACTACAACTATCATTTCTCATTTTGATATCAATGAAAACGAGTGTACAGAAAATATAAAGAAGTGCATCAGCTATCCTTCGATTAAAGTATGGAAACGCTGAACAAACGCGCATCAGCATCATCTCATTGTAATAGCAACAAACAATTTCTTAACAAGTTCAAAAATACATATATAAATACTAAGACCTAAACCTTTCTAAAGCTACAATTGATATTTTGGTAAACACACACACCAGACAGAATCATCAACTTCCCATTTGTGACACGATCCATCTTTTCTTTCTTGAGAAAAGAAGTTCATTTTGTCTTTGAAATCATTTACAGAGAACCATACAGTTTTTCTTATTTAGTTACAAATCCAATTCACCAGATCCAGATGATGAAATAGGTCCAAGGGAATCACCTTCTAAACTGGTAAGCATCACAAATTCTTTTTTGATGTCACCCCTTTTCTCAATCCATCTTACTCCCAGCACCATGAAACGGACCACAACATCGTTCTCTATCTTTACAAGCTCATCACTCAAGAAGGCTGGGTTTTCCCCATGAACATACTGGTAATTTGGCATTTTTCTTGCTGAGAGAAAAGCATATCTAATAGGTCCACATCTCAAGAAGACTCCATGCCTAAAAACGTGGTGAACAACTCCCTGTAAAATCTCTCCCTTGAATGGTAAGAAGATGCGACAATTAAAGACTACAGGGAAGAAAACGTCCCCTGTCTCATCCACAACCTCTCCTTTACCTATGCTCTTTAAGCTGGTTATTGCAAGAAAGTAACCATGATCCTTGCTGGCCTTTTCATTCAACAAGTCCTCCAACAGGCGCGTTATGATGAACCTCTGGGGAACAAGTCTAGTTCCCTCCAAGTTTTCTGCAAGGACTGCCACATCCCTGAGCAGTTCTACTTCACAGAACATGTCCGAGATCTAGTTCAAAATGACCAAAAGCAACAGGATTATTAGCATTGGTTTGCTCATTTAATAAACCATCTTCCTTTGGACAATGCATCTAAAGAAGGTTTCCATTACATATCAAAGTAATAATAAAGAAGATTACCGGAGACCAAACTATGGAATTGCATAATTATGCTTCAACGAAAATTTTGTGCTTTTAGATTTATCTAATTTCAACTCATAGGATTAAATACGCATGAAATTGCATGCAGTATCAGCAACTGTGCTCCCCCCCACTTCAGAATTCGAAATAAAAACCTAACAATTCAAAAACTAATAAACTAGAGTTTATTAAAGTCAATTTATCAAATACCCAATTCACAGAAGGCTTCACAATCCTAGAAACACCAGCTTCAGACATAAAAGATTACGACCCAGTACAAGAAAATGGTCTAATTATCAATCTCATACATAAAAAAAAAACAAATCATTTTGGGAAATGAAAAGAAACCCAGAACCATATAAAGAAGGGTGTTTAAGAAACAGAACCTGCTCGAGATTTTGGAGAGACCCTGAATGGAACTTGAGGAACCGGATGAAAGGCAAGGTTGAGGAAACTTGAGGAAAGTTGAGGGCCTGAGGCCTGACGGGGTGCGCATTCCTGGCAAACTTCTTCCCTGAGGAACGTGGGCGAGTCGTATAAAAATCTATCCAAGGATACCGTTCGAGAGAGACGCGTAAATCTTATGTCGGCTGAATTTTTGGTTTGGTTCAGAAAACCCCACATACCACCACAGTATGTGAGATTGAGATGAGTATGTACGTGGGAAATGATAGTTGGGCCGACAGGCGATAACCATCTGACCCATCTTAAAATGGATTTAAAAAATAATTTTAAAAAAAGGAAAACGAAACAGAAAAAGGAATCTGAAAAATAAAGAATTCTGTCAGTCAATTCACTCAATTGTCTCAATTGGGGGCTGAGTAGCACCATAGTTTAACTTTTTTTTAATATTTTCATTATTAAATATTTAGTGAATTTTATCGAATCTATTTTATATGACTATTCCTTATTAGTTTGGAGAAATATTTTAATTATGAAATTAAAGTTACAAACTAACTTAACTTGACGTAATGCATCAGATTGTAAAATAGATTTAATGTATCATATAAAACTACGTTAATTTTTTAATTTACTTTTGTATAATTATTTTATGACTGAAACGCTTCTCTTCAATTTATTAAAAAAAAATTGCTAGTTGACATTTTTGGAGTGTGATACTTTTTTCTTAAATGGAGAGAGAGAGACCAAGAGTTTCTATAATGTTGTGTTAAAATAGTACTTCTGAGTTCTGACCATTTAAGAGTAATTTTGCTTTAAACTTGAGTAACTTCTATGAATTTATTACTAGAAAATGAGAATGCGAGCAAACTTTTCCTTTCATCTGGTTATCATGCAATAAGTTTTGCCTCCTGCATGTAACATTCAACAACAAAATAGATGAAAAACATACTCAAGAAAAAGGAAGCATAGAATTTTATTAATAATTATCGCATCACAACTCATCATAGATAGATTCATAGCTCTAGCCTATTTTATGCATGGGTGGTTTCAATACAACAGAAGGGAATTTAAGATTTTCATGGACGTGCATGCATGCTGGGAAGACTAATGCTGCCTTTTTTAGGTAACTGAGATCAGTAAGAGACGACCCTAAAGCATCATCGAAGCAAATTCATGGGGTCTATCTTTCGACCATAAGACAGAACAATCACAAACTCCTTGGCTGAGCAGCCCAAAGATGTCTGCATTCTTTCTGACATTGGTTTTGTCTGCAACCACAAGTCTACCAAGTTATGAAATTGCTGTGTAGAAATTATTGGCTGACCACGTAATAAGATCTCCACCTGTAAGGACTCCTATTAATGTCAAGATAACATGAACTATGGAAAAAGATATTCCCTGCACAAACACACGTTTCTTTTGTAGACGAACGGACAAAGTAAAGAGTTACCTCGGCCTCGCTATCAAGATCCAGTTTTTTCACGAGATATTTTTTTATAAATGAAACAGGCAAACTACCATCCCTGTGACAATTTGAAGAGAAAATCAGTAAAAATTGGGGGTACGTTCTCCGTGAAGTTATATGAGTCACGGTAGAAATTATTCTAAAGATCAGTGCTCTCATTTTAAGTTGATATCAAAACCCTTACAAAAGCAAACAAACAAAACATATACTGTGCATGCACCCAGTACCAACCAGAATAATTTGACAAAATCAAAATGCATGCGTTTCACAGTTAAATTTATTCAAACGATAATGAGCACTATTTGGATCAACTTCAGACAGTTAGACATGTTGCCTCTAACATCTACAGTAAATTATGATCCCATCACACATCTGATGCAAGGGGATCCGGTTCTGGTGATGATGAGCTGACAGATTTGACATTAAAAATTCTAGACTACCTAGAGAAGGCAGATCAGTGCAAATCCGGCAGAAAAAGGTGAATATTCATTGTCTCAACGAGGAAAGGCCGGCATTCCTCGATTGGGCAAGCAACGGGGCTTTCCTCGGTTGGGCGAGGAAATGGGGCGATATTATGCACACGACAATATTTTAGCTATAACTTTGGTTACGAGTGTTAGAATTGCATATATAATCGTAATTCGAAAAGCTCTCTTCGACGCACACACCATGGTCACCATGCTATGCCTTATGGTCTCCATTTCGAGCCCAAAATCAGCTGTTTTCTCCTCCGAATCGTTACTTTTAGTAATTTTTTTATTTTTTGTTATTTTTCTTTTATGATAATGTTTATTTCGAGGAACGATTTTATTTCAGATTTTCGGCTAGACTTTAGCAAGATACTTATTTTATTTCGTAGCTTATTATTTGGTCATAATTGTACTTTTGCCTCTTTTTCCTTAACTATTTAAGTCCGACTTGTGGGCTTCAGAAGAGATATTCAATTTTTATAAATAAACTCTAATATCAAGGTTTTCTCTTTGTTTACGTTTTTCTCAATATATCTATAGCTTCCGTTGTTTAGCTAGCCGTCAGGATAATCCATATTTTGCATCCGGCGTCAAAATCTATTGATGGTGGTCTACAAAGTTCATCCTTAGTATACTCGGTGGTGGAGACTGTTTGGGAGGTTCCTCGTTTGTTTTCAAAGATGAGATGAGATGAAATAAAATGAGATTAAAGTTAAAAAGTTGAATAAAATATTGTTAGAATATATTTTTTAATATTATATTAGTTTTGGGATTTGAAAAAGTTGAATTGTTTATTTTATTTTGTATGGGGATTTGAAAAAGTTGTAATGATAGGATGGGAAGTTTTCAAAGTTTTCAAAGTTTTGGATTTTGGTCTTGAAAACAAACAAGACCGTTTAACCTGAAGCTCATTCTTAACAACACAGCTAATAGTTAATGAAAATGGAGAGGATTAAGGAAAGCAATAATACAAGTACTGGCAGGAATTGGGGTTGACAAAACTCACCTAACCCGCAAGTAGCATGAGGATATCTGTGGCAAGGGTGAATCTCCTTTCCTGAAGTCATTAATCAAAAACAAAACTTAATATATGAATTGTGAATAACTCTTTTATGATCAGTTCATTACACCAAAGGAATGGAATCTCACTGGTCATTAGAGGCAACTAATGAGAACCAAATTGGACTAAATCTTCTGTCATTCTTATAATCTACATCAATCAGAGCCTGTCCTGGAATATTAATCAAGCCTTCAGAGACAGCAGCTCTTCTTTGTCGAACACCATGGAACTTTCTAGTTTTCAATAAACTTGATGGTGCAGACATTGAGCCATTGTCATCACCATGGCCTTTTGATTTATTACCATGTCCCTTAATTTTGGCTTTAGGCAGTGCTGGATTGACCACCATTCCATGCATGGTGAACTTAATAGATTTTGTTTTGCTTGCAGCTTCCACCTGGCAATTTAAGGGTTTCAAAAAAATCAGTTTTTCCTTCACACCGTTCAGGATGGTCCTCCATTCCTTTATTAGGCACATACTGCTTATATAACTCAGCATTAGACGAATTCTTCATCATAAAAGGATAATTATCAAGGAGTGTTATAAATTAAAGCATATTCTTAAACAAACTACATAGAAAAAATACAGACTATATCTTACAGATCAAACAAAACAAAAGTTCTTCCTCTTTTACCTGTCTTCTATTTTGCAAATTTTCATGTAGAGTCTCACTTGAGCTTAAATTTAGACTGTGATCTCCCACTTTCTTATCATCTCCCTCCTTTTCAACAGGCTCATCAACAAAAAGAGTAGGTTCAAGTAGAGGAAGACACTTTCTTGCAGCACATTTTATTCTAGGTATGCTTGCCCTAAATGGAGAGAGGGATCTCTCCTTCCGTTTTCCTGAAAATGGAACTGAGGGTACCACCTCAGGTGCATTGGCCTTTTTCCTTACAAAAGGGAAGATTCTAGCCCTTAAATCTTGCACATTGTGGTCAGCCCTGCAAATCAGCAAAAATTACAGCAACTTCAAACAATCTCAAACCATTTCTCCAGTCAAAATCATTTACACTTTTTCAATTTTTGTTGTATCTTTCAACTTAAAGAGAGATTTTACAAAAAAATGTTTCTAAGTATAACATAGTGAACAAACTGGACTACAGCCTCAAGCATAGAATCGGGGTTCAATGGAAAGCAACCAACAACCTTGCACTGGGGAAGGGGGGCAGGCAAAGGGAGGGGAGGTATATTCAGGTTTCCCTGTAGCAAGCATTATCAAAATTTCGTTGACATCTATTATTTGTCCCTTAATATATTTTTATATTACAAAACTTAAACTAATACACATCCGAAAAAGGCCCCAAGAAAACCACGGATTTGGTAGCATCCAAAGAAAAACTATCTTAAGGTCATCAAGATGGAACCTCTAGTTCATACAAGCCAAAAACAGCTGAAAGAGAGCTATACACAAGCTGCCCTGCAATTATAACTACGTCTCGACAAGAATTAGTCCTACTAAACTAGTTGATCAACAATTGACAGCCTTCAGAACTTCTAAGGTGACTTATTTCCTCTCTAAGTTGCTACAAATGCTTCCCACTAGAACTATGTCATTTAGAGTTTTGAGTATGCTCTTTCAGTGCAGAGTTTAACATGAAACTTTCATTCCAACAAAGTATGGAAGTGAATTTATTTTTTCCCCTCACATTGGTGAAAATAAATGTAATGAGAGTCAAAATGAATGTTGACCATCTCAGACAGAAATCTCATCTACACACCTGATATATACTTTGCTTTCATGACAATGTTGCTTTAGTCCTGCAAACTGTACAATTGCAATGTTCCAAAGCTGCATATGAGTTGTCCCAGGTGGGGAAAGTATGCATCCTTTCCCCTACTGAACCAAAGAATATATTTGCATATACTTACATTGAACGACAATTTTATTAAAACTTTGAGCATCTGATCCATTTCGTTTTACAGGCCTTAATAACTCAAAAAAAAAAAAAGAGAGAGAGAGATAAATAGGTGCTGAACACGACAATCATCAGTCCGCTCAATTAGAACAGAACTTTTTAACATGAAATTTCATTCCGGGAGCATCAGCTGGTCATCTTATCAATTACATGCACTGTCAAATATGCCAAATGGTTCCAGTAAGTAAATGAAATTCTCAGTTACCTGGTTATTAGTTGAGCATGCAAATCACATGTATAGTAATAAGGAAGAAAAAAGAAGTCTCACTTTGGCATGCCATGCATGCAGTTAATATATTCATAAAGCAATTTGCGACTTCGTAATTTCCAAATTCGTGGGAGTAATGATGATGAAATACCTTAGTTTCTCCAGTGGAGCACAACCCAAATCTTTATTGCACACAGGACAGTGATTCAACTCCTCACTAGTTAGCTTCTCATATATGCACTTCCTGCAAACTGTTTACAAATTTTTAAACAAGAACACTAGACATTGTTTGAGAGTAGATATATACTTGATATGCAATGCACCAAACTTGCAATGACATAACAAACTTATCAGCAGAAACAAATACGAGCCGGGAGTCAGCATATTACATTACTAGAGGGTTTTGTCCGAACCATACAAAAATGAAACATTAGAAGGAAAAAAAAAAGAGCAACGGCAAGAAACCATTATTCATACCCAACTAAACGCAAACAATGAGACCTAAATTCATCATCCCACAGAAATTAAGGGAAATTGACCATTATGGTTTTTGTATAGGATTAGCGTTTGGCGGAAAGTAAAAACTGATTAAAGTGCTGAAATTAAATCAAATACTGGGGTCAATGCATATGACATTACTGGAGGGTTTTGTCCGCACCATACAATAATGAAACGTTAAAAAAAAAAAACAACAACAACAACGCAAGAAAATAAACCTCATGTCCAACGAAGATGCAAATTATGAGATCTACATTTATTATTCCCCAGACTTCAGGGAAATTGATAATTATACTCTTTTCATAGGGCATCAGCCTTTGGTGCAAATCAAAAACTGATTACTGAGAGTACTCATGATTGTAAATTATGCAGCCGCGAAGCAGCTTCTAGGACACAGCAAATACCTACACAGATACAATCTAGCATGCAGTATGTATGGCCATCCTCAGGAAAACTTCCTCTTACTTATTTTATTCTACAAACTACCATATCTCGAAGCTCAAGTCTGCCATTACTGAAATTTAAGATAACCCCAGGTCCCCAACAGTGATTACTAACATAAAGTGCTTTCTTTGAGTCGACTGATCACAATGAACCAACGGGACAAGAATGCAAATTGATGAAGACCCGGATCATAAAAAACATTGAATATTATTTACCCAGATCGCATATTTGATTTAGAAACAAGAATATATACAAGATATCAGACTTAAAATGCGAAAAGGAAAAACTGAACGTAAACCACAATGAACCAAGAAAAAAAAAAGGGAAAGAATATTAGACTATACATAAAATGATAAAATCAAATAGAAAAACTCAGAAATTGGAGGAACGTAACCGTGAGAAACAGAGAGAGTTAGAGGGAGAGAAGCACTCACAGGTGTGGAGGCACTCAGATATGGTGGTGGCGTCTTTGAAGAGCTTATTGCATAAAGGACAGGTCATGCATAAGGCGAGTTTCTCCCACTGTAGCTTAACCACCTGGCCTGTCATCATCATCTTCTGCTTCTCCGTCCCCCTCTGACCCCACACACACATAAAAAAAAAAAAAAAACGTAAGCACCTCCTTATTCACGTCACCAACAGGCTACAAATCATGAGTTTTGCCACCGTTGTGGACGAGAGGCCACGACAATCACGAAGAAAATAATTTTTCTTGTGGTGGCTCTGCTTCCTTTTGGTGGTCGAGAAAAAAAGAGAGACAGAGTGAGGAAGTGTTGGATTTTGGAGTGTTCCCCGCTGGTCTTGTTCAGAATGGCAAAAGTAGTCGATGTCGATGATCCGTTCGAGGCGCAATGGTAGAACAGTACTCAAAACCATGAAGACCTTACGAGTTATGGCTGATGTTTTCTTTGCGAGAGATACGAAGGCCAACTGAGTTCGAGTCTTCGAGAGCGAGGGATGCATAGTCTGCGCGTCCTGAGTTTTTTTTTTTAAATGTTTTGTTTATGAAAGGATTTCGTAAAATAAAATTTATAAAATGACTTCACTGTACTTTTTTGTTAAAATATATTTAAAGCAATAATGAAAATATGTTACAAAAGAATGAAAATATCACGATAAAATTTAAGAATTATTTATCTAACAATAATTTTATTTTGTCCACTCATTTTTTTCTTCATTTTGGGGTGTACTGTTTTTTTTTAATTATTTTTTATATAGATTTTTTAAAACTTTGAAATATTTTTAAAAAATAAAATAAGTTTAGAACATCATTAAAAAACACTTCTTTAATCAGAAAGTAAAAAAAAATAATTAAAAAATACTTCCTTAATCATAAAATAAAATAAAAAATATTTTTGATTTTACTTCATGATTAAGTAAGTATTTTATAATAATATTGTGAATTTTATTTTTTTTAAATATTTTAAATTATTAAAAAAATTTATATAAAAAAATTTTTTTTAAAAATACACATAAAAAAAACACTATAACTCCAGCGGAAGCCCCCAACGGGGAATATAGCATTTCCCTCGTTATATTTACCTCTCTCATGTTGTAGGTTTTGGTATTAAAATAGAGACATAAAATGTGTTTGAATTGAGGAATCTCAAATCATGAAAATTGGCCTTAGCTAAATTAGAATACCTTAAATCAATGTATAAATAAGTAAAGTGTCTTCGTGTTGATAGATCAGTGGAGCCCGGGACACTAGAAAATAGGATTTTTGGATCAATAGTTACGCCTATAAATTTTGGAAGTGATCGAAATCAAACATATATATAGCAGGAAAAACATGGATGTATGCAACGGAAGGGTTCCATCCTCACCACAAATTTGACAAATATATGTGATGTATAGAGTAATGATTTAAACAAGTTTTAAATAGACAACTTCTTTTAAAAAATTGTAAAAAAATATATATATTTATGTTAGACCTACACTTATCTCAAAATTACACTTTAAATTTATACCGAACATTATTCTTTGAGAAATGTTACTTTGATACCTCATTTTGACACTTCATTTATTTTTATTTTTAATTTTTAATTTTTTACTTAATAGTTAAGAAAGTAACTATTAGTTTATTAACTATTAGTATATTGATATATTTTTATATTTTTTTAAAATCTTTTAAAATAATAATAAAATATGAATAAATTAAAAAAAAAAAAAATTGTGTTACTCAGCAACCTAACGGTTAATACCGCCCAGCATACTCTTATTCTTTTATGGAAAACTCTTAAGCCAGGCGATCTCGGCCGTGAAAAAAAAACTTATGTTAAACAGTCAACTCATGCAGTTTGTTGCACATCTACCTCTCTTAGCGTGAGAGAGAGCATACAGTGGGTCCTATTATTTCCTAAGGACTTAACATTGTTCAGTAGTCAAAGATTGTGAACCAGGACCCTCCATCGTAACGTGCTACTCTCATCTGACTCGCATTAAATGGCAGTCCACTCACTGATACATCACATATATATATATTTATATTTATATTTATATTTGTCAGATTTGTGCAGTGTCCGGTGAGGATGGAACCCTTCATCTGCTTCCTGCTATGTTTGATTTTGATCCATCCAAAGTTTATCTTCTCTAGTGTTTCCGCTCCACTTATCTGTCAGTATCAGTATCAAGACACTACATTTATACATCGAATCAAGGTATTAAGATAACTCAACCTATATTAAGATAACTCGAACTCCATTCGTGACTCTAATACCAGATGCTGGGAATGTCACTCAGTCACTGTGCTCATCTTCTTTGTTATTTCGTTTGATCTTCATGCATCTTTACACTGTTTGTTCTTTGGTATTTCTCGTTTAGAATAGTTTTAAATATATGCATGCAGATACACATTTTGATCCTAACAAAGCGAAGTGATACGTCTAAGCCAGTGACTCGGTAAAAGGTATAATTTATTCCTATGCATTCATTTTCTTGGCTTGCATCCTGATCTAATGTTTCCAGATGTTAGTAAAGTTGATGATTAATTTATTGAGAAGTATAGAAAAGATATACGATGGGAACTCGTTGCCCATGTCAGAGAACCATTCCAAAAGTCTTAAAAATGTAACTCATTACAAATATATTGCGGTTAGCATTCACCTTATGTTCAACATTTCAACCAAATACTCATGTTTATGCAGAACAATAAGAAAGAATGTGAATCAAAATTGGAACAATAAATTACTCAGCCGACTGTTTTTACACTTGTATGAGTTGGCTCGCTCCTAACATCAATAAATCAGATTGTTGGTAAATTAGCTAACTCGCCATGTTCCTCCCTTTGCATTAAAACCCAGCTGCCATAGGTAGGCACAAGCGATCCTTGTTGAAACGTTAATCTAGAGAGAGAGAGAGATTTTGAGCAAAGTAATTTACTATACCGTGCATGATAAGCGAGTCATAGTGCTCAAGCTCGAGACTCCTTTACAGCAGGAATACTTCACGTGTGAGTAATGAATTCAAGATCCAATCAATCCTTTGTGGCAAGCATGATAAACAATTAGTAGAAAGAGAAAAGCACAACTGATTCCCGTGACAATGACCACCTGCCAACACAAACGGGGAGATCGTTCAACATTTTGATAGAATTTCATCCATAAACCTGCAGTCAAATTTACGAACAGAAATTACTAGCATACCCATTTAAACATGTATCCATGGTTTTCATTCCAAGTATACGGGATGTTCATGCCAAATATTGCGGCCACCAAAGAAAAGATCGATATACAAACAGTTCCAGAACTTAGAAAGAGCTCCAACTGCAGCCATTAAGTAGATGATGATAATGTATATGTATATAAACAACAAAAACGTTCCAGGACTTGGCAATATCCTCATTCATACTAAGTACAAGATTACACAAGGAAGTTTGAAGCACCTGAATCAGCTGATTTCGATGATTGTCGAGCTGCAGAATAATCGAAGTTTTATTCCAGATCATATAAGATGCTCCAATGGCCAGGAACAAAAAAAAAAATCTTAAATTCTTAGTTGGTTACCTGAATATTGATGTAATCTTCTGTATCATCAATGTATTCTCGCAGCTGTAGCTCAAAAGAAGCAATTAAAAAGTTATTAAGTGAGATAAAAGAATTATCAAACTTCAAATAGATTAGCCACTTTTTTAAACTTAAACATATAGCAGGAGTTATTTGAACTGAACAAACGGAATATGAGGAAGAATGAGCAACACAAATCACAAAAGGCATCCTTGCTTTAGTTCAACTTATCATTAGGCCTGCCTTTCCAAAGGGGGTTATTCTATTCTGGTCTTTGCCGACAATGTCCAGGCTATGCAAAATTGCAAATGGCATTTAGCACCAGAATTTCAGTGAATGTTTAAAAAGAACAAGCACATTACTGTACTAAACAATAAATGCTTATCCAGAGACTGTAAATGGTCATGAAATCCACGAGCAAACTGTTCATAATAGCCAAGCAATATAGGTCCATCACGTCATGATTATATTTTCTAATTTTCTAAACCAGATTTAATACCCCCATTGCCTTAAATTTCATGTAGTTTCCCAGAAACTTGCAGCAAACACCTTCTCTCCACTACTTTCTTTTATATTTAAACTTTGTATACATATATGTACATACATAAATACATGCATATGTAAAATATAGACACTGATATAGACCCATGTATAGAAGAGCTAAGAGAAACCTGAAAAGAATTCTCCATCTATGCATGTATAGCCCCAGGCCATTATACTAATAATGCCAAGATACTTCTGCTTATAAAAAGAAAGAGAACTTTCAAAGTCACAAACTAACAATTTGTTCAGCAAACTAACAACAGACTAGTTCCAGAAACAAAAACGGAGTTCCAACTTATCTCCCCACTAGTCCATTCAAAAATTACTCACCAGTCACTGATTACTAGCATCTGTCCTTCATGGTTTTTTCAACTATCACATGTCTCATATCAGTAAAAAAGAATCCACTGAAAAGTACCAATAGACGAAACATACAAACAAATTAAAAAGTAACTTATAAAATAGCACATACCGTGGTTAACTTGTTCAATGTGCCATCAATTTGCATAAAGTAAGCCTGCAAAATATATTACATCCCAGTTGAGACTTCAATTCAGAGAAAACATGACATGATAAGTAAATAAACATTACAACCTCCAGTAACATTTCAAGCTCCTCAACATCATTCTCATCTCCCCGGACTGTGGCCATACTTGCTCTACTTGCTCTGGATATCTTTGAGCCAATGGTTGGGGAGACAGGAAACCAACTGGCAGCACCAGAGTCACTAACTGGTGAAGATGCACCAGCCAACTTTCTCGACAGGTAAAGGTCAGCCATATCATCATCATCATCGAGTAGTTGTTCAAGTTCATCTCTAACCTGCAATTAGTGACAAGCAGCAGATTGCTCATTGCCCAATGTATGAGCAAAGCAAACGGAAATTATAGACTCATTTTCCTTCATTGCAACCTAATGAAGTAAATTATTATCAAATCCGCACGAGGGAAAAAATCAGAGTGATGATGTTCAAAATATTTTCCTATTGGACTACACTCACACGCTACATGCCCCAATGGGGATGCTGATGAAAATAGAATAATAGACAGAATCACAAACAGAATTCTCAACAACTTCCACTGAGGGGGCGTTGCATACTTAAGCAATTAAATGGTATCTGTCAAGGTTTCAAGATTTTTCTTTATCAGTGCCGTATTCTCTAATTTGTTTTTATTTTCCTAAAACTATATAATGGAGACAATCTACTTCAACTAATATGGAATATTAATTGAAGAAAATGGTTTAGATGCTCTGGATTTTTGCTCATAGAGATCATCTCAGCAGCTCCATTTTTGCCCACCCAAAACTATATGGCCAGTTATGCAAGCAATCCAAAGCCATAGCTAAGAGAAATGCAAACAAGCCGCCCAAATCTATGAAATAATTTTTCTTGGATAGGTCTGTTTTTCAAGCTTCAAAATTTCCAGATTTCTTAGTTTTATAACTGTAACAATACTCACTCTTTACTCATCCCAAAAATACTCATAAAAAAATACTCACTCAGATGAAAACCAATCAAAGATAAATACAAGTTGGCTGAGTCGGGTATGAATTAAGCTTTCAAGGGTCAAAATTCTACATAACAGGTAACTGGCTTCTACAATAATCCCTAAATATTTATTTAAATCTTTGAAAAGAAATTGATAATGCCTATATGTTGGACATAAAATTACTTAAAAGAGTATACCATGCATTAATATTCGTTAGTACATTAGGTAGAGAGGAGGAGAATAAAACCTATTAAAAAAAAAAAAAAGGATATTTGCAGAATAAATAGTCAATAATCCATATTACACAAATTCTTCACAGGATAAATCACTAAAAGGACTTACAAGAAAATACTAAAAGGAGGGGCTTTGACTATATAATAAATTTGCCTTCTAGCATGTAGATGTACAGCGTGGCTCACATTACAACAAATGTGCATACCTTTTGGACCCGAGCAGTCAACCTGGTCATTGAACTCTTTAATTTGCGAACCCTGTCCAAGTTACGGCTACTAATCTGTAGAGTTTTTCTAATAAGTAGTCGAAAAAATTTGTTGAAAAGCACAAAAGCTTATTCTAAGTATACATGATGAATACAAGAGAAACATGAAATGAGAGAGAGAGAGAGAGAGAGAGAGAGAGAGAGAAGAAACTCTTGAAAATCCAGCCCATTAAAATCTATAGCAGCTGCCCAAAGAATTGGAGTATTGAAGAAGGAAGAAATAAACGACAAGGCCAAAGATAGTTACAAGAGTGGACAGTAGAAAACAATGATGAAGATAAAAGGAGCCCAAAGTCCCAACCCAATGGGAGAAATGATTATGACTGATCCCTTCTATAAGAGAAGGAGCAGAAACATAGTTTTAAGAGAAATTACAAGAATTTAGAGATGAGTACAAGGACCCATATACAAAAGAAAAATAGACCTAAAAGCTAAAATTACGAAAAAGCATAGAGAAGCTATAAAAAAGAGCTAAGCTAAAAATTGTAAAATTTAACACAAATATGGTGAACTCTCCAGAGAAATGAGTCAATATTAACCCATCTAAAAATAATGCTCCCCTTGAGCTCCGACTGAAAATCCAAAACTAGAGAAAAGCAAAGGGGCCCTAAGTGACCAACCATGGAGATACCAACATCTTACCTTCATAAAAATACCAAAGACTTAAACAACTCTCTTTGGACAGTCCCACATCTTCAAATACACAGATTCTCATACAACAATATTTTTTTACAAGTAAAATGAAAATTTTATTAATACGAATGAAGTAGGTTAAGCCCATGTACACAGGAAGTATACAAAAAAACACCATTCTCATACAACCATAGAGCGCTTGGAGTAAAATACTCACTAAAATGATTCTCCATTGGTATCTGAGTAGCAAAAGCCCAATGTAACTCTCATGTTTCTCTGTGTGGAGTTATAAAAAATGAAGATAGGGAAGAAAAGAGAATGGAGATACTAAAAAACTTCCAAGAATTATTTTGGACACGTTAAACACAACCCAACTAGGAGAAGCAACCGAGAACTACAACTAGAGGGGCAGGATGGGGTGGGTAACTATGAAAGCAGCCAGATGGGACAAATTTGAAGAAGAGGAAACACAGAAGTACTCACCTTAGAGGTCAGCTCATCAAGTGCAGGATATGCAGCACTCTCCAATTCTGTTGTACGGGCGGCAAGGAAACTACAAATAGCTTCCAAAGCTACCTCCAGGGCCCGGAACTCAAATGGAGACTCTACATTGCATAATCTAGATAATTTAGATATCAAGAAATGAATCGAGGACTGAGATTATGTAGTTTTATATCAAAAACACTAATAAAAAAGAAAGAAAGATGAAGAACATAATACAGTTTCCAAACAAACCAAGGACAGTCCCAACTCTTCACTAATCAATGCCATTTTTCTTTAAATTTTAAACCACTGAATCAAATATCACATACCATCTTCTTCACTGGCCTCGACATCATTTTGCCCACCTGGGTACTCTTTTCCGTTGGGTTGGCCTTGGCGAATGGCATTGACAGGAGGTAAACGCCTTTGAAGTTCCTCAACGACAGGGACAACATTTTCATCCGTTGGATCCCGAAGCAATACCTATCCCACAATAAAAATAGATAAAAAAAATGCAATCGCGTTCAGCAAACAGCAAACAAAGCTCAAACTCAAAACTCAATTAATACTGCACTAGTTTTTTTTTTATTTGCCACTTATTAAATGCCATTCATCAATCAGCTCATAGAGTTTGAGTCAATAGCAGATTCTTTGCTTCGTCCATTAGACATGAATTTGCTCAACTCTCACCCAGTTGATTAATTGATCGCCGCAAAGAGAAAAAGGATAATTGATCATCAATGCTTCCATTACCAGCAAAATGAAAGTAGTTAAATTGACAGAGTAAATACACTACAAAACACAATTTAAGATGAAACCGAAGCTCAAGTCGACGGGACCCAGTCGAGAGAGAGACTGACCTCTTCAGCAGTGATAATTGCCTTGATATGCTGAAAGCCCCACAAAAGAATCAACAAAAAATCCATCAGTCTCCAAGTATTCGAAGAGAATAGAATGAGAAGAATCAAGCAGGCCCCCTCCTTTCCCCACCTCAAGAAAAAATAAAAAAGAAGAGAGAGAGAGAGAGAGAGAGAGATAACCTCCAAATTGAGAACGATGGCCCTGTCGCGGCCGAGGATGGCGGAGGGGTAGGACAACAAGGGGTCGAGGATACGGAGATCGCGAGCATGGATGTGGACGCGGTGCATGATGGCGTACTTGTCGACGTCCAGGACGGTCCGTTCCCCCGTACAGTCCAACAGCATCCAGCTCCGAGCCAGCATCTGGCTCTTCTTCTTCGGAACCACCGCCGCACCGGGATCCGCGGGCACCACCTCCATGTCCCGTGCCATCGATGTCTTTCTCCCTCTCCCTCACCGCTTCTCACATCCCGATCCCGAATTCTCTTTAGAAACGGAAACCCTAACCACCAAATTTTCGTAAAACACCCAATTGCCGTAGAATTACAATCAAGTGGGGAATTGGACCGATTGCCTTTGAAAGCGGATAAAGGACATTGCTTTTAAATTTTAATTATAGCTTTATATAATTTAAGGTATTGTATTTTTTGCAGATCGAACTTAATAAGATGCCGTATCTCGATATGATTCTTATTATCATTAACAACTACACCTCTCTTTTTGTGAATTTTGGGTATATATTATCTGATCAGAACAGCTTTTGAGCAGTCAAAAAAAAAAAAAAAAGACAAAACTGCTTATACGTGCGAGTCCAATTTTTATACTATATATGATGTTTTATATGTAGCTAATTTCAAGTTCTTTGGAGTCGGACGATGTTCTTCTCTCGATGTATACCAGATTGCCTGTGGCGTACGACGTGTTTACTCATTGCTGTCGTTAACTAGGCAATTCAACAAAGGAAAAGTAACCTGGGGAAGAACGTAGAGTACTGCTTCGCAGGCGCCAATGGCTGCTTGATGGAACATGACGGTACAAGAATACATCATAGTATCGGTAAATTAATAATAAAATAATTTTAAAATATTTGTAAATAGTTATCTTTCCAATCAGATCCTTTTTTGTTTCCAAGCAGTTTACATGTGAATACAGAAAACGACGTCATAGTTGTTGTTCCATTGCCTGTATTAAAAAAAGAAAAAAAAATCTTTTGGAATGTTTGGTGGGCCGCGGCAAACAAAAAAGTACGAGCACTCCGACGGTTTCTTTATCATATCTTCTAAAATATATTATTAAAATTTATTTTTTTATTTTACATATTAATTTTTACGATACGTTATATATTAATTTATTTATTTTATCTTTATATTATTTAAATATTATATTTTTTTATTTTTTTATTTATTTCAAATATTATATTCTCTACATAGCATATATGTCAAATATTTCTCTATACATCATATATTTTGATATTTGTAATATTTTTTTTATATTTAATGTAATATTTTAAATTACTTAAAAAAAGAATAAAATGATAAAAAAATACATATCTTTATTATTAATAATATCAAAACTTCTACATGCATACAAGTCAAAAGGATTATAAACAGAATGCTAGAGAGTAAATGAGAGATAAGAAAGTGGGACATGTACAAAAATGATAAAATTGTTAAAATGAAAATAAGATAAAAATAAAAGAGGATAAAATGAGAGAGAAATAATAAAAAAGTATTTAGAGAAATGAATAGTTATCTCTACATGTAGATGCTTTACTTTAGCTAAATATAAAATAGAAATAAAATAGATGATTTAATAGAAGGGACTTTTAGCCATCTTTATTTATATTTTAAAAAAAAAGTATTTTACAAGAACTATTGAGAGTGCTCTTAGAACGATCGCCAAGAAACCATGCTGCATTGTTTGGATTTAAAAATCGTTTCAACTCATTTTATCCAATCTAATTATTGTAATTTTTTTTAATTTTTAAATAAAATATAATAAATCATTCAACTTTTTAAATCTTAAAATAAAAATAATATTAAAAAATAATATTTTAACATATTTTATTCAATTTTCAACTACCATCTCGTCTTATCTCAACTCAACAAACTTAATATCCAAATCTCCCCTCGTTGTTTGTTAGTTTGTCCCTATCAGAAACACCAGCATCCACTTTTTCTATTCAATGACATCTAGCTTGAAGATCATTTTTGTGTGTGAATATATATATATATAAATTTATATATATAATACACATACAACTCATTTATTGTTATCCAGCAATATATAAAGTTATTTGGTATGCCAACCACCACAATAATTCTAGATATCCCACTGAGATTGACTTTATGTTCATTTTTATATAAGGAGATTAATTAATTAAATGGATGGGGAAAGATTAGCCATCCTTACCTATCCCATGTATCCATTGTGTTCCCAAGCCAAAATAAAGTCTTAAAATAAATCAAAATTTAAAAGCCAGCATGTCCAAATTCTCCTCATAAGCTTTAATAGAAGAAAAGAATAAATGAAAATATTGAAGTCTGGTATCATAGGAATTATATCTAACCTAAATATGGAAAATGCATACGATCATGTAAATTAGGAGTTCCTTTTTTATTTGTTGGAGAGATGTGGTTTTGGAGAGAGATGGTTTACATGGATCAAATGGTGCATCTCAATGACAAAGTTCTCAATTTTGATTAATGGCAGCTCAACTAATTTCTTCAGTAGTTCTCGTGGCCTAAGACAAAGAGATCCATTGTCCCTACATCTCTTTACTATCATCATGGAGGCCCTTAGTAGGATTCTATCGGCCATGGTTATAAACGGTTTTGTGGCTGGATTTTCAGTAGGTGATCCTAATCATTATTACTATATCTCATTTATTATTTACAGATGACACATTAATTTTCTGCGATGTAGATCAAAACCAACTAAAGGCATTGAAGGCACTTTTACTATGTTTCGAAGTAGCGTTAGGCATGAGAGTGAACTTCGATGAATTAGAGTTAGTGCCAATTGGGAACGTAAACAACACTCGACAATTGGCCAACACAATTGGGTGTAAGATCGCTTTTCTTTCCATTAAATATTTGGGATTGCTGTTGGGGGCTGTCTCACAGGCTTTATCAATTTGGGATACAGTTATCAAGAAGATAGAACACAAATTGGCAAGGTGCAAGAGATTGTATTTGTCGAGAGGAGGCTGGACAACTCTAATCAAGAGTACTCTCTCTAACTTACCAATATATTTTCTGTCTTTATTTCCAATTCCAACTAGTGTGGCGGCACATATTGAAAAATTCCACCATGATTTCTTATGGAGCAGGATGGGAGAAGAATTCAAATTCCATATAATTAGTTGGGATAAGGTGTGCAGGCCAATTTCTTCAAATGGGTTGAGGATAGAAAAAATATGAGAACTTATCGAACCTTACTTGGAAAATGGCTATGGAGATATAATATGGAACCGAAAGTCATATGAAAAGTGGTGATTGATTTCAAACACGGAAGCTTGTGGAATGGTTGGTGTACTAGAGAGGCGAACGAGACCTATGGAGTGGAGGTTTGGAAGCACATTAGACGAGGGTGGGAGGTGTTTACTTGCCATGCTAAATTTGTTATGGGTGTGGGTACCCCAAATAAAACTTTGGAGGGACATAAGGTGTGGGGAGGAGGCTCTAAAGGATTCATTTCCATCTGTTTTTCGGGTGGCATGTGATCAAGAAGCTTCAGTGGCGAACTTCATGGTTCAATCAGGAGACCAAGTCTAGTGGAACATCACCTTCAGTAGAGCAGTCCAAGATTGAGAAGTAGACAACTTTGAGGCTTTTTTCAACCTAGTGTATTCCATGAAGCTTAATGAACTATAAGCTGATAAGATGTGGTGGACACCTGCAGGTAAGGGTGCATTGTTGGTTCAATCCTTATAAGGCTAGGTTTGAATAAAAAAACATTTCATCTCATCTTATCTTATCTCATATCATCATTACAATTTTATTAAATTTTCACACAAAATATAATAAACAACCAACTTTTTCAAATACCAAAACAATAATAATATTAAAAAATAATATTATAATAATATTTTATTCAATTTTCAATTTTCGTTTTAAAATCATCTTATTTCATCTCACTATCCAAACTCCACCTAAGTCCCTTACACATTTACCAAATACTCAATTCCCATGGAGAAGACTTTCGAGGAATAAGGCACCTCCAAAGCACTCTTATTCACTTGGACAGCTGCCCTGAACAAGATTCTGACAACCAATAATATGAGAAAGCATCGGGTCGTTATTTTATATTGGTGTTGTATGTGCAAGAAATCTGGCGAGACAAAGAATCATCTCTTGCTATATTGCGAGACAGCTAGAGCCTGAAGTATTCAACCGAGTAAAGTTAAATTGGGTAATGTCTGCCACAATAGTTGAGTTATTGGCTAGTTGGACACTTCTGGGAGATGCTCTACAAATCAAAGTCTTGTGAAAGATGGTCATTATCTGCATTATGTGGTGTATATGGCGAAAGCGTAACAATCAGACATTCGAAGATAAGGAGCGGGCACTAGAGGAGCTTTGGTCTTTATTTTTCCGTACTTTATTTCTATAGGCCATGCCTATAGACTTTAATGACCTAAATTTACATGATTTTTTTGTTTCCACTACTGCGAACTAGATAAGTCTTATCTCTTGTATATCATATTATGTATTTGGGCTATACCTATCTTTATTAATAATATCATACCCCTAGAAATGTATTTGGAAAGCTAGAGTGCCCAGTAAAGTTGTATTTTTTTGTTGGTTGGTGTCATTGGAGAAAGTTTTAACTACTGACAATTTGAGGAAAATGGGTTTATATGTAATGGATTGGTGTTACATGTGTAAAAAAGATGGCGAATCAGTTAACCACCTATTTCTTCATTGCAAATTGGTGTCTGCTTTATGAAATGAGTTATTTGCAAGGGAAGGCATTGCTTGGGTGATGCCTTCACAAGTGGTAGACTTCTTGGCTAGTTGGCATGGTGCTGTGGGATGTGGAGGCAATAAAGCTATATGAAGGATGATTCTTTTGTGTTTGTTCTGGTGTTTATGGCTCTAGGAAATGGGAGGTGCTTTGAAGATTGTGAAAGCATAGTAAGAGAATTTAGGAATTTTTTCTTTAGCACTTTGAATTTTTAGGTGTGCAATCTAGTGAAGGACATGAATATTTGTAGCGTTCTCTCTTAATTTGCTTTAGCTTGTATTTAGATGTATTTTCTTATATACTTCCTGTGTACTTGGACTATGCTTTTTTACTTGGAATAAAATCTCTTATTTCCTATTAAAAAAAAATCATTTACTTATAAAAAAGAAAAGAAAAACAAGACCAAACAACAGAAAATACATAAAAAGAAAGGATGAATGACATTTTGTTTAACTATATTTTTGTTTGTAGTTTTCATGAACAATACCAATAATACCATTCCAACAGAAAAAATAAGAAGTGGCCAAACTAAAAAATACAGCTCAAACGCCAAATATCTTCCGGTTCAAACGAGGCTAAAGAAGAGCTCACAAATTTGTGTAATTTGCATGGGCATCTTAACAACCTATATCAGTATAAATTTCTCATTAGTCTAGTAGATATTGAAAAAACAACTCCCCTACTTACAAAATGATAAGAAAATGAAAAAAGCCGCGTCTTGTGCTCGTGCAGGAGATGCCGCCTTGTTGGTAACAACCATTAGAAGAACTTCTCTCGACAGCTATATACAGTAATTCCTTTCCGTTTGATTATATAAACAAAAACTCTATACAGCGCTCCTTTTCATCAGCCCTGCACTGCCAGGGCCTGCAAGTGATCTATAAAAACTTCCAAGCTCAAATCATCGGTGAGAATAATATCTGATCCTTGCATGTGTGTCGAATTATGAGTGACGGATGGATTCAATTTTGCTAGAAGAAACCTTGCCTGACTGCCATGCTGATCACATTTTATAATCTTAGGGGCAGGAACTCTTTCAGCTACGAGCTGCTCTGCATCAAGCTCTGGAGCTTCCAACAGCTTTCTTAAATTCCCATGGCTTGGGTCCTTGTCATAACCAAGCTTTCTCCACTGAGCAATTTTAGATCCGTAATGAATAACCACATGGAAATAAGAATCAAAGAGCAAAATAACGTCTGGAGAAATCGAGCGAACATCTAAGAGGACTGGAATAGGCGGCCCAACAAAGGAATATTGGAGAAGTGTAGGTTGGATCATGATAAGCGAACCAACCACCCCCTCACGGTTCAGCATCAGCCGAAAGAAAGCAGTTTCATCAGGAGTACAGTTAAATACATCAATAAACTGGGACCTTCTTAAGTAGTACATGAACTGTGGATAAAGTGAGAAATTGGATGAAAGGCGGAATGAAGAAGGATCTTCCTGGACATAATCACCAAACTTAGAAGCAAAACGAATCAATGCATCATCCAGCCATCTGATAACCTCCCGGGCTTGACACTTTTCTGCTCGAGCAATAGCAAGTCTTGCCATCACAGAAGCGGCTGCTTCTTGGTCGAATCCAGCAGCAATTTCTGGTGAGTGGTTTCCAACCCATCGTCTTGCAGCAGTTGTCACTCTTTTCCTTATTTCCGTGTTCCCATATCGATATCTTGTTATAAATTGTATGGAAAATGCAGATCCAGGTTGGACCTTCTGCTCATCGCTCACTTGAAAGAAAAAAGCAAAGCATGTTTTGCTAGTGAGTGTGCCCAACTTCCATATATAAGTACCACCCTCCCCAATCTCATTGTTACTCACTAAATTGTTCTTCCGCCGAAGGGATACACAAGGTCCAAGGGCTCCACAGATTTTGACATCTTTAGTGGTCACTATCTCAATAGTTGCATCAAAATACATCTTCAAGTTTCCTTCTTCATCACGATCAAAAATGTGCTGCAAGCATTTTCTAAATTGGCTTGACTCGAATGAGTCTCCTAGCATCATGAATCCACCTGAGCTCTCAACAGGGCCTTTTAGCTCTGAAGCTCCAACTTGATCAAGAGAAAAAGCAAACAAATCAAGAACAATAGATGCATCGGATAACCTGTGGGATACTCGCTTATAGAAGCTGCTAGATTTACTATAGTAAGGTGCTTGACCATTTATCAGGTCTCGATGAGTTCTGATGGCACTCCCAAGATTTGTGTCTACAACAATCCCTGGTCCTAGAGTCGCAGGTCCAGATGAGAAGACCATGATACGAGAGCCAATATTTACTAAGCATCCTTCCAGAAGTCCAAGTGCAGCTAATATTGCTGTTCCTGTGGACCGTAGAGGGCGATGACCCGGCCTGGCATGCGGTGAAGAATGGATCTCTTCTATTGCAGTAGTTACACTGAATTCACATTCAGACACTGGTAGCAAAAATCCCTGCTTTCGGATAACTGGTGTCTTTGCAAGATGCTGTTTCTTTGTGGGATTGAAACCCAGAAACTTTTGGGTCTAAGGTTTAAAGATATGAAGAAGCAGCATTAAACCTTAAGCAGGCAAACATGTTCTTTTCTATGCATGACATGGGCCACACTCTAACCTCATCTCTAGGAGAAGCAAGGCATAAGTATGATGGAGAAAACGAAAGAAGAAATGCAGAAATGAACAATAAGACAAATATCCTTAAATAAACATGAGACTAGGGTATTGGAGAGAACTGAGCCGTTATCAGGTTTTCAGAATCACCGGAAGAAACCAGAAGGTACTGAGCCATACACCATTACAATCTCCCCACCCCCCACCCCCCCTCCTCCCCCCAAACACCATATCGGAATACTACTCGTACGACTACTCCAGAAAAATGAACTATGGACTACAAAACAGTTTTGCCTTAATCCCAGAAGTGAATGAAATATACTTCTGGAAAACACCGGTAAGCGTATTCAACTATGCCAAAGAATGCTATCATCACTCCTAAATGAAACACAGAATAAAAACAATAGAAGTTTTGTATTAAAAGTGCAAACACATAAAATTCCGAATGTGGCTGCTAATTAAACTATGCAATTGAAGCTTTAGACTTTCCAAAACACAGTCATGACCGCTTAACGTGCAAGTGAAACAAATAGCATTATTTTCTACACCAACGGAAAAGAAAGAAGAAAAATCAAAGCAAGTACCTGCTCTGAAGAAAGCTCGCGATCTCCATGAAACAAAACGACTCTCAAGCACTCGGAAAATCCAAGATCATGGACACGAACCATAGAATCAAAGGTAACCAATCCCACCAACGCATTCTCCGGCAACCGCTCCACCAAAAGCAACAACTCGTTCTTAAGCGCCCGTAGCTCCTCCTCGGCCGTGCAGGTGTCCACAACGAACACAAACGCAGATCCTCCCCCTCGCAAATCCCCGCCCGACATCGACAACGACGACGAGGACGAGGACGAAACCATAGACGCCAACGAAGATGACGACGAGAGCCCGTTCGACCAATTATGCTTGTAATTCAAATTCGGACCACTTGGGTTGGCAGCGGGGCTCACGCTCTTTCTCCCGGGGGCGTACTCCACCGTGCTGTAAGTCGGGAAAAGTTCGGCGGGAAGATTGGTCTCTCCAATACCGGAATAGGAGCGAGGAAACGGGTTCTTCTGGTAACAAAACGGGCAGTGCCAAATGCGAGACGTGTAATCGAGTCGGGCGTACGGGTTCAAAATGGCGCCGCAGTGAGAGCAGATGAGAGGGTCGTAAGGGAGGATCGGGAGCTCGGAGGATTGCATCAATGGCGTGCACATGACGCTGAGGGGTACGACTAGAGCTGAGCATTCAGATTTAGACGCTGGCCATGAGTTCCAGGACCAGCGGAGACCTTCGATGGCCTCCAACTCCACGAAATCCATGGGGAATAGTCTAGAGGGTGGGTTTGGGGGTTTGGGGGTTTGGTGGTGGAAACCTAACCCTTGGATTAAGACGGGGAAATTGGTTTTGAATTGTTAATTTCTTTTTAATGTCTGCAAAGTAAGATGATAATTCTCCTTTTTAATTTGAAAGAAAGAAAGTATAAAAGTGGAGCAAGAGGGGGAAGTGAGGGGACCCATTTGGTTCGCAAGAAAGCGAGAGAAAATGGGAGAGAAAGGGATGGAAAAGCCTGTGCTTTGGAGTTAGGGTTTAGATGGTGGCGTGTTAAGCTGGCGATCAAAACAGTGACTGATTTGGCTTAAAGTGTCATTTTTTGTTTGTTTTTTCGATTTGGCTTAAGTTGCTTGATTGCTTGCTCCATCCGTTCTATGCGTGGGTAAATGTTTGGACCGTTTGGTGGGGAAGGGAGCAGCGTCATAGGCGAAACGAAGGAGTGGTGATTGGCATTCATGTTGTGAAAGTAACGTGATTAATTCTAAACTGGTTTTTTTTATTTTTTATTAATTCTAAACTGGTTGATTACTGAAAAACAAATAGTAGTGCGAGGATGCACACCACCCATACTGCCGAAAGGAGAGGATCTAATTAGCATAAAAAAAAATATTCTCATTTTGTTTACAACATTTTTAATCATTAAATAAAAAAACTTCATTAATGAGTACTTCTTTAATCATTAACAAAAATAAAATAAAATATTCGAACGGTAATTTTGAACACTAACATTGAAGAAAGTAGCATTTTCCTTTATATATATTAAAAAAATTATTATATCTGAATAATATTACCGATAAGAGTTATTATATTTTCAAGTTAGTATATAGAGCACATCTAATAAAGTGTTGAAGTAACATAATTTAATTTAAAATGCAAATTTTAAAATTTGAATATTACAAATAAAATTTTACAATTTAAAGTACATAGATTGTGTGCTCTCATACAAACTTGAGAATAAAATAATTCAATCTTTGTAAATGATGCAACAATTGTAGAATAGATGTCTACGGACCCTTTTACAAATTTATTGGTATAAAAACAAACTAAACAGACAAATAGACAATGGTTCTAGTAAATTAGACCAAGCCTAAAAGAGAGAATGTCGCAAATATATTTTCGCTGGGAGAGAAGAATGTCTTCTAGTAGATAATAGATTTCAATGCCTAGAAAAAAAATGATAATTTTCCCCAAGTCTTTGATGGGAAACACGGATCCAAGAAAACCAACGAGATGGTCAATTTGAGAGACATGGGAGTTGGTGACAATAATGTCATCCACATACATAAGGACATAGACCATAACAAAATTGGAGGAATAAATGAACAAGGAGGGATCGACTTTAGGGGTAAGGAAACCATACTCACAAAGTTGAAAACTGAGTTGTGCGAACCATGCACGAGGAGCTTGCTTGAGGCCATAAATGACCTTTTGCAAGCTACAGACATGGTGGGGGTATTCAGGATGCCCAAAGCCAATCGGTTGGGACATATATACAGTTTTCATTGAGATTACTGTGAAGGAAAGCGTTATGGATATCAAGTTGACGAATAGGCCAACCATGAGAGACGACAAGGGAGAGGACTAACCGAATCGTGGTGGGCTTGACTACCGAACTAAAAGTCTCAAAGTAATCAAGACCCTCTTGTTGATGAAAGCTCTTTGCGACGAGGCGTGCCTTGCCCCTTTCGATAGTGTCGTTGGCACGATGCTTTGTGTGAAAGATCCACCCGCAACCAATAATGTTAGAAGAAATGGGAGGGGGAACAAGTGTTCATGTGTGACTTTGAAGAAGAGCCTGGAATTCATTTGTCATGGCATCATGCCATTCAACGAAACGGGAGGGAACAGAATAAGAGGTGGGTTCCTCTGAAACTTCAATGGTGGAAGTGAGGCAATGACGTGGTGGAGGTTAGGGGATATGGCCATCAGAAAAATGATTGGGACGGAATGAATTAGTTTTGAACCGAGTGATAATAAGAGATCTTGGAGGAATTGATGGTGGGTTAGAAGTGGAATCGGGAATAGGAAGTTCAGGGTGAAGGATCGAGATGTGGATGTATCAGAAGAAGAGGATGAAGAAGGGCAGGATGGGCTGTGTGTGAGGGGTGGGCTGGAAGCAGAAGATGGGCTATGCGATGGGTTTGAGAGAGGGGGACCCAAGATGGGGGATGGAGAGATAGGTAAGATGGCATGAGTAGATTGAGTGGGTTGAGTGGAGGTTGAGCTCGACAGTGAAAAAATGGAATAAGGGAAAGAGTTTTCATTAAAAATGACGTCACGAGAAAAATATAACCTATTTGAGGGAAGATGGAGACACTTATAGCCTTTATAAATAGAATTGTATCCAAGGAAAAGACGAGGATGAACGAAGATGAATTTTATGACTATTGTAGGGCCGAAATTGGGCCAACACTCAGATCCAAAAACTTTAAGAAATGAGTAATCAGGGTCTTTTTTGTGAGAAGAAAATAAGAAGATTTGTTTTGAAGAGAGGAGGATGGAAGAAAAAAAAAATGAGGTATGCTGCTATGTGAAAGGCATTGGCCCAAAATTTGAAGGGGAAAGATGCAATTGCTAAGAGAGCAAGACTTGTTTCAACAATGTGATGGCGTTTGATGAGGAAAAAGATAGGCCATTATGAATTGGTCCTTGGAGTAAAAGAGTTCCAGTTCGTTTGTCCTTCACAAAGAAATTAGAAGCATTAAATTCAAAGAAGACATAATTATCATGGCAAAATTGTTAAACAGAAACGAGATTCTTGGTTATATGAGGAACATAAAGTAATTTACGAAGCAAAAAATTAGAAGAGGAAGTGGAGAGTTGAGAGTCAACGATGTGAGTAATTGGAAGCCCAGTGTCTTTGCCTACACGAATCTGTTCGGGGCCAGAGTATGGTTCAACAAAGAGACTTAAATTTTGAAGGTCAAATGTGAGATGGTTTGTGGCCATAGAGTTAGGATACCATTGATGATAAGAGAGGGACTACGAGCTAGTGTAGTGAGTAGAGAGGGAATAGGGATTGTGGATGCTCAAACTGGTAGGCTTGATCAAAATGATGGTAGCACTGCATTGCTTCATGACCCACTTTGTTGCAAACTTGGCAGGTTGACTTATTTAAGTGTGGTGATGAAGATTGAGGAGATGAAAAGAATCGGCCACCATGAAAGTGACCACCACGGTTATTGTTTCGACCACCGCGATTGCCACTGCGACCACCACGATTAAGAAGAACGTGGTAGTAACCTCAACAGAAAGATTTGGGATGAGGCCTTGCTGTATAGAGGTAAGAGAAAGATGACTTTCAAATGTGAGTAGGAGATTGAACAATTTGACTGAGCTAATGGGAGTGGGTCGTGTAGTAACCGAAACAAAGAAGGATTCATATTCAAAATTAAGACCATTAAAAAGGTAAGAGACAACCTCGAAATCGCGTAGAGGCTCTCCAGCAGCGGTCATGGTGTTGAAGAGAAGACGAACTTTGCGATAGTAATCCGTCACTAAGAGCGAGCCTTTTTTGAGATTGGTGAACTGGTGATGGATTTGAACAATTTTGGCTTGAGATTGGGAGGTGAACATTGTGTCAAGAGTTACCCAAAGTTCACGTGAAGTTCGGGAGGCTATGGCTTGGGCAATGATTGGTTCAGTTAGGGAGGAAAGCAAGGTGCTAAGTAGGAGTTGATTGGTGCGGCACCATTGTAGGTAGGCTGGGTTTGGTTGATGAATATATGGTCCAGACGGTGAGGGAGAAGAAATATGAAGGATGGGAGAAAGAGGAGAAGTTGACCCATTGATGAAGTGAAAGAGTTCTTGACCATGGAGATAAGGAATTATTTGGGCATGCCATAAGAGATAATTGTTTGAACTGAGCTTAAAAGAAACAATATGAGAAAAGTTACTTGGGAGTTGGAAAGTGGTGGTTGGGAGGAAATCTTTTTCAGGGGATGGATTTTCATCGGCCATGAGGGAGGGACATTGGTTGCATCCAGCTCTAATACCATGTAAAAGTATCGAAGATGAGGAAAATAAATGTAATTCTCATTGATTGAATTTGTTGTGTACATGTTGTATATTTATACAAGAAGGATCCTAACAAACTCTGACATTTTTACAAGCAGTTGGTGTGCACTACAATGCACTAGCCATTACAGCAGAGTTGGTTATGATAAGGGTGGGCAGCGGGTGCTCGGCACTAGTTGCACTACCTCGTTTGCCCCACCCCTGCCTGGGTGGGGCGGGGGATCCGCTCCGCATCTACGGGAGGCGAGGCCCCCTGCCCATATGAAAGGGGAGTTGCGGAGGTGGGGCACGAAAGGGGCTCAGCCCCGCTCCATAAATTCTCCTGCCCCGCTTCCGCATGTATAGGGCCAACCAAACCCCCTTCCAAAACTCAGTTTCCCATACTCTCTCGAACTCTCTCAATCTCTTGATCTCTCTCGTCCCAAACTCTCTCAATCTCTCTCAATATCTCCTGTCTCGATCTCTCTCATCTTGAACTCTCTCGATCTCATTGTCATGAAAGTAACAAATGTTGGCAGATAGGAGTTGATTGGGTTTGTTGTAACAGACGTCGCCGAGAGGAATCGATTTTGTTTGCCATGAAAGTAATAGACGTCGAGGTAGATGAATTTCTCTTGATATGGGTTTGTTCATTGTTGTAAGAGACACCGAGATAGATAAATCTCTCTTCATCTGAGTTTGTAACTTGTTCTGGTGTTTGACTTTGTTGTAATCGATTGGGGGAGCCGGGGAGGAGGGGAGAGAGGGGGGTGGACGGATGGAGGTTCACCCCCGCACCCAGTGCAACAGACTGGGTACCCCGCCCCTGCATGGACAGAGGCGGGTAGCACCCCTAGGTTATGATATCTGCTAGAATAATATAATCGTGCCAATATAGCACATACCAAGCCTATTCTAAGGCCTCGTTTGTTTACAGGGATGAAATACAAAATTTTAAAAACTTTTATAAGTTTTGTACAGCTAGGCTATCTCTGAAAATAAACACTCATTTTTTTATCTCATCTTATCTCATCTCATTTCATCTCTCATTAATTTATTTATTGTTTATGAACTATACTATACTTAAAAAAAAGCTACTAGACGTTACTGTTTTGAGAACAAAAAAGCTTATCTGCTATTTGAAATTACTATTTTAGTATTATTGCTCATGCATGGATTAAATTGTTTTGGTGTTATTGTATTATAAAAAATCAATATAATCGAAAGTGGGTCCCACCTGTATTAAAAAATAATGGAGAAAGAAAAAAAAGAAAAAAAAGACCAAAACAATCTCACCTGCCCAGGCAGACGTCGAAAAGCTCGAAATAGAAAGCGCTTAGTGACTATTCACTTCCAGCAGCACTTGCTGCACGTCGTTTCAGCACTATTACACTATAATTAGTTGTGGGTCCCACTATTATAAATATTAAAAAAAAATCAAACTAATCTCATCTCATCTCTATAAACAAACACATATCTCAAAAGATTTTATTTCATCTACAAAAACAAACGAGGCCTAAATTATTACACAAGGTTCTAGAACAGGAGTTGACGTGGTAAGGCAGTTGTGATCAGCAACTGAGGTGGTGATGCTGTTTGGTGAAGCAGCTAAGGTGGTCTTCGAAGTGGAAGGCAATGCAGCTTGCTCAATAGTGTTAAAAATCATCACTAATCAAATTATTTAAGGAATGACTAAAATCTTATTGTAGAACATTAATATTTCTTGTCAATAGTAAAAATAATTTAGAAAAAAAAATTATTATTAAATTAATAATATTTTATTATTATTTTAATTAATAAATAGATAATTTAATGTAGAAGATTTTTTTAAATGAAATAGCTAAATACAAAATGTAATTTGTAAATCATGAGTTTGTATTTATATAATCCAAATGCTCTTAGAAGTGCTATACGCGAAAAAAAAAAAGATGCTATTTGTGAAAAAAATTTTGTTTGCAATGGGTTTCGTTTCTGTATTTTATTTTGAAAAATTTTACTCATCATTCTTATACTACATACTAAATATAATTTTTTTAATTTTTAATTTTTAATTTTTTTCTTTTATCAAATATGTGGTATATGGATGATAAGTAAAAGAACTTAATTAATTTAGAAAGAATAAAATAAAAAAAGTTTAAAAAATAAAAATAAATATGATATATGATGCTTGAAGATGACTAGTAACAAATAATTATTTTTTTTCACCTCAAGGGGCTTTTCTAGGGCTGCGCAAAAATAGACGATGGCCGGATCTGCCCGATAAATCCGTCCGACCCACCCGTAAATTCGGGTTCAAATAAACAGCTGAGCTGGTCGCTGTTTATCGGGCGAAACAGGCTACAGCAGCCCGTCCGCTTCATCTCAGTTGCAAACCCTACACCCATTCATCATCTCTCAATCTCTCTCTCTGTCTCCTCGTCTCCAAGAAACCGAGTATTGTGTGTCGAGTTCCGACTTCTCCAGCCCACCAAGCAGTCGTTCCTTCGCAGCTCACCATAGCAGTCCAGCTCCATCCACCGTCCACGGTAAGCTACCTAGAGAGAGAGAAACTTTTAACCCACCAACGATTCTTCAATATTTTTTTAGTCTTCATCCCCCATCCGTTGTTGTTTTGAAGTATTTATCCCCGAATCCTATACATTTGTTGGATTCTGTAAGTATGAATGCTCGTATAAATTTGTTTGATTTTGCAAGTATGAATGCACGTAAAAGGGAGAAAGGGAAAGCAATCTAAGGGTTCTGGCCCTGCTATGAAATTTTTTGAGAGTGAAGCTGCAAAAGCGGGAAAGAGGGTGGGGAGGGTGAAGAAAGAACGTCATAACCAGAAATAATTAGTCAATTGAGAAGAAACACCAAGTCGAGGGCATCTGCTGAAGGATATTGAACAGAAAATTTGGACCAAATTGTTGATAGAGAATGTGTTCAATTGCAAGATTTGCTCTTTCTTTTTCTGTTCCCATGATTCAGATCCCCACTCATTTATCACACTAGCTAATTAAGAAAAAAAGAAAACTGAAATTTCTTTGTACTGTATTAAATCATCATTTACTTTAAAATCTTAATATAAGTATTTAGATTGACCTATGGTTTGGTGGTGNGCGGGGCCTGTAAATTGAGTTGTAGTTTCACTTGAATCAAGATGTAAGAAGTTTGAGCAATATGGGTCAGGGAGCTAATGATGATACCTTTGTAGATTACATCGGTATGATTAAACAAAGGGAATGTTTCATGCATTTCCATACACTTCTTACCTCCATTTTTTCAGATAGCATTTAGCCCCTTCAAATTAAAGTCCCTCCGAAAGTTTGTCACTAATGCTGGGTATAAAACCAAGAACAGTTGCAGGTATCCAAAAATACCGAAAATAAAAACCAGTTCTGTTCCTAATTTTTAATTCGTGAAATCAGAGATTAGGGTCTAACATCTTGTCCTGTCATGAATAACATTTAATAATCATGTGTTTTTTTAAGAGTTTGATCCAAAATCAAGCTTTATTTGTGTTGATCAGGAGTGACTCAAGGCTTTTGGTCTGCATGATGGTATAATTTTCATTGTCACTCTTTTGATAGAGTTTGAATTGTGTTGTTCGTTGATTGGTTGGGAAAAATCTGAGTNTTTTTTTTTTTTTTGTGGGGATATTGCTACTAGGAGACTTCTTAACGGCATTGTCTGCTTAGCTTATTCAAATTCATAATTTGGTGGGCCATGCTTTGGAAAATTTGGACCAAATATCACATCATACTCAACCTTTTTCTTATTTAATTTATTTTTATCAAGGAAAATCAATGTGTTATGGCTTTTATTTTTCTCTAATTTGTTGTGGCTGGTGGCCTGCAAATTATTAGCATTGCATTTCATCTCTTTTCTATGCTTCAAGCACAAGTTTTGTCCTTGCCCTTCTGAACCATATATATGTTTGAATTGGAAGTCTAAATGCAACATTGCTTATGGGTTTATTTTTCTTTAATTATTTTGTTAGATGAGTTCAATGCAAAGTGCATTGTATTGCATGCATCATGCTATATATGTTTCATTTGTCAGCATATAATGCTCTTCAACTTCATGCAGGCATTCCTGTGACAGGGATAGAAATTGTCAAATGATAACAGTAAAGAGAATTGTTTGACTGTGCAGCAATAAGCTCTTAGTGGAGAGGGCGTGAGGGGATTTCTGAAAGGAATCATATGAGTAAGGCCTGGTGGATATTGGGTTATAGAAGTCAAAGGTGGATATTGGGTTATAGAAGTCAAAGGTGCATATTGGGTTATAGAAGTCAAAGAATCATGTTTACTGATAACAGGGCTTGTTATCTTTTGCTAACAAGCTTTGCTTTTTTTTTTTCCTGAGCAACAAGCTTTCGTTAATGCAGCCTGTTGTAGAAGTAAATTTTTTGTGGAACCTAGCTTTCTAACTATCAAGTATTTGATGTGCAGCATTCATTTGCGGAATGATTGATATTGATATAGCAAGCTTACGGTGTTGCCAGTGTCAATAGCCAACTTTGGAAGAATATCAACTTTTTTAATGCATTATCTAGGAAGAATATATGATTACGCTGATAGGGATGGGAAGCCAAAATGAAGTGAGCAGTGAGCAGTACTAACTGCAGCTTTCTATAAAGCCACAGGTTCAAAAACAAAAGGTCCAGTTTTAACCTGAACAGGTCGGGTTAGTTTCGTTCTGTGTGGCCACCGGGTCGGGTCGGGTCGGGCCCAAATGTAGCTTGGACAGATCGGGTTGCAGGCCTACAGAGGGGTGCGGGGTGTGTTAAAAACTAAGGCTACTGTATAGCATGACTCCGAAACATTGTATGTAGCTTGCAGCCAGCACGCATAGAGGCCAAGTATGTTTGGTATTTCATACGGAGAGCTCTTCCTCTTGATCGGTGCCACTGCTGCCCTCGTCGGTACTCTCTCTCTCAGTTTAGATAAAAGTTTGGTTCCAAATATTCCTTATGTTCCATTTCAATTTGGTCATAGCTTTTCTGGGAGTTGTGGAATTTGGTTATGTGGGTCCGCTTTATGACAATGTAACGCAAACAAAAATTTATTTATTTATTTATTTTTTGCGAGAGTTTAAGGCCCAAAGGATCTCCCAATTTTAGCTAGAACTGCGGGGAGGTTAGCTGGTCGAGCAATCGGGTACGTTCAATTAGCTCGTGGGCAATTCGACAATGTTATGCAGCAGTCTCAAGCTCGTCAGGTAATTTATTTTACTTTCTCTTTTTATACCTCAGTGTACAGATAAATAGACGGATGAGGATTTTTTGTTCTTTGAGTAAGAGAATATGGTAAACGCGATAACAGAATCATCAATTTGGCCCTTTAAGAATGCATTTCAAGCTTATCTACACTTTGGGACGAATGGGTTTGAGCTAATTTTGCTATTCTTTCTGTTTGGAAGTCGCATGGAAATGATCATGCCGAATCACGTTGACGAGCACTATGGCTCTTTCTTTCTATTTTTTTGTACTTTTTTCTGATTTAAGGATTGGATATAGGTCTATAATCCAATCCAAGGGAACCATGGAAGATTACAGTTTCCTTATTCCAACTGTGCTGCGTATTTTGTTTGAACTATTCTGTTTGATATATGAGTAATTCTACTCTTAGGCCACTTAAATCTCCAACACCACACACCAGCTGAGCTGGCTTTTCTTTTCTTTCTTTTTTTTTTTTAAAAAAAAAAAACGATTTGCTACTGCACACATTTTCCGTATTCTTCCCGAATCTTCCATTCAAATTTCTCCTCCCACGTTCTCCCTCTACGCTTCCTTCTCTGCTCTCCCCCTTCCATGCCGAAGCCCAACCAAAAAACACATGGACCTTTTTCTTGCATGACTTAAGTCTTAAGATGCCAAAAACAAGCAATAGTTAAAAAGGAAAAACAACGATTTCCTTTCATTGCTGTGCAGGGTTTCGCATAACAGTTGATCGTTTAAAGAATTTTTTATTCCCATTAAAAACAAAGCTGCAAGATGAGAATTTCGCACCATATAGGCACCCAAAGAACGCTGTTTTCATGAACTGCAACAAACTCTTCTTCATCGGACTCTCTCTTTCATTTATTCAAAGATCTAGAGGAAGAGATCAGGTATTCTCACCAATGGCGGCTATTTCCAAGGCTTCGTTGTTGATGACTCTCATGGCCGTTATTCTCTCATTGGTTGGTACCGCTCAAGCCCAAACAGCTGAATCCCCGACGCCTAGCCCTACCACCGCTGCCCTCTCCACCTCCTCGTCCTTGGGGTGGGCATTACTTTGCTCTGTTGTGGCTCGTCTTCGGATCTGCGTGCAGGGTCTAAGAGTCTTTCTCTCTCTCGAGGCACGTCATTCTCTTTGTGGTTTGTTTCACGGTGTGGATGGATTGTATAGGGTGGATTGGGATTTTATGCTTTAGAGTTTGTTGTTTTACGTTTTTAGGGATGAGAGTGGTTCTTTTGGAGTTACCTTCAAAGTTTACACCTTTCAGAGAAAGTAATCCATATGCAGAAGCCCAAAAACAGAGGAAAGCTGCAAAACACAGAGAATCTTCTTTTCTTTTCAATGCCATGGAATTGAGATTTACTATGAAAAAAGGCTCACAGATAGTAAAGCCTGCTTATTTCTTTGTTCCCACTACTTCATTTTAAGTAAAAAGCTCTAGGCGTGATAAAGATGAAAACTTTATGCTAATAGTTTCAGTGGTGCTCTTTTCTAGGTAAGGCCGAAACCAGTCGATGATTCTTCCACGTCTTTTCTGGGTAATGAAAACTTGGAGCTCGTTTTCTCTCTTTTGAGTGACTGATCTTTGGTTTTGGGAGGGGGGAGAGGGATTCACAGGGGGGAGAAGACAGATTCGGCAGGGAAGGGAGAGAGAGAGAGAGAGAGAGAGGGAGGGAGCTTCGTTAGACCGGTTTTAAGAAACCGGGTTTGCCACATCACTAGTGTGTGGTGTTGGAGAATAGACCGGCCTAAGAATAGAATTACTCTTGATATATAGGTCTATTTGTATCCTAAACAACATCCAAGGATGTGGAGAGAGATCGGAAGAAGCACTCCATTGTTAGGGTGAGGCGGAGTTCTTTGGAGAAGACCCTTTGCTCATGTCATGATGGGATATACGAGGCAATCGGACAAATGGACATGAGCTAGCAAATATGATGTGGATATTTATACCATTATTCTCTTGTTGACGGATGATGATCCCCAATAATTCTTTTTCCTCCAAAAAGTTTCTGCAATTCAGAAATAGATAAATACAACATGTACACCTCACATATTAAACGCAGCCCTGGGCTCTGGGCAACATGGACTCAACATTAAATATTGTGGAGTTTATATATTGTGTCTATTTCTCTCTGAATTGTTGGAAGTGTTTGTGACAAAAAATTGTAGGGAATCTGGTCCTGTTTGGATTCAAAGTTGATCTCAACTCATCTCATCTCATATTATCTAATCATTACAATTTTTTCAAATTTTCACACAAAATATAATAAACAATTCAACATTTTGAAATCCCAAAATAATAATAATATTAAAAAATAATATTCTAATAATATTTTATTCAACTTTCAACTTTCATCTCAATTCATCTCATCTTAACTCACTATTCAAACCTAACCTCAATTTCTTGTTGATAGAAATGCTCCGAATCATTCCTCATCTCTCTTCCTAGGGCTCATCATGGTCTATTTAGCTAGGAATAGCACATAGGCCTTGCTATTAGTAGCCATATTAGGCATGTGTTTTCATGGATTTACCCCCTAAGCTAAATTCCTTTCTGGCCACAATGTTCTTAGGTGAAGACATGTAATGTGAATGATGTTCTCAAGTGGTATCAATGCATTGTAAACTGAAGTTCCCAGGCAAGAAAGAGCAGCTATAAAGAGAATTTAGAATTATCCAAAAGATAGATAGTGCCTGGTTAAGATAAGCAATAGTTTTGGTAATTTTATAACAGAAAAATACACAAAAGGTTTTTCAAACTTATGTGGTTTGCATTAATCTTTAGGTTCACAAAGAACTTCAAGATACAATGGCTCAACTAGAGGTTATTCGTCATGAAATCCGAGGTATCTCTTTTATTAATCCTGGTCCTTTGACTCGAAGGCTGATGGACGAACCTAAAGATCCTGCTTCCAACATAGAATCTGGTACAGCAAGTCTCTGAAATTTTTTATGTTATTGGGTTATTTCAGTACCTTTGCAAGTTTATTCCCTCTGTTTAAATGTTATTCTTGTTCATCATCCTAAAATGTTTTTTTGGTCTCTCTCTGCTAAGCACAGGCAATAGGCCACCTGATCAGTGTGAAGAAGCACAGAAGCCTACAAATGCTATGATGAAGGTTTTTATTTTTTTTTTAATTTTTAATTTTTATCTTGTTTACATCGTTAATCTTGCTTCTTACTTCGGATCATCTTAATCCCATTTTATGGATCTCTCTCAGGACCATAGCTTCAAAACCTCAGGTTTTGTTGATCTACATAGTCAAGCTACTGCTTTTGCTAGATTGGCTGAGTCTGAAACCTTAAAGACTGGTTCTTTGAGTAGCATTACAGAAAAAGAGAACATCATTGATGAATCTGCTCTCTTCACAGTCCTCCCAATTTCAGCTGAAAGCACTGGGATGCTACCAGATCGGAAGGGTAATAGTCTTCTCTCTATCAGTTATTATTTTTATCCATCTCTAACTTCTGGTGTACTTATTTAGTAATGGAACTTCATGTTGTTTCTGTATATAGTTTATGTGCCTAAACCAAGAACAGCGAACAGATCAGTTTGGACTGGAGGTTTTCCTCCCCATATTAAATAAGAAACTTAAAAAGCACTTGTTCTTTTTCTTGCTAATTTTTTAGCTGCTGCTCTGCAGTAATTAGTTAATATCTTCAGCTTGTTTCTTTTTACCACCTGAGACCCTCAATCTGTTGTTCTGTGCCACTTCTTGTTCCTATTGGTAGAGCTTTAAACTTTGAGTTTCATTGAAAGAAATAAGCCAAGTATTTTATGACAATTTCTCTTGGAAGTGGTGCAGTGCTTTAGGTACCAAGGATAGTAAAGATATTAATTTCTGAAGCAGTTGAAATTGAAATTATCATCATTTGCAGTCTACTCGTCCACCTCGTGTTCTTTTCTTGAAAGAAATCTTAATTATATATTAAAACTAATTTGAAGAATTGTAATATTTTGGAATAGATGAAAAATTGGTTGTTGAAGACTTGAGCTTGATGGCTGTAACAAAGAGGAATAAGGGGCTTTGATTGTAAAGCCTTAACTCTGGCATGTATTTTTCATAGGGATATCTGGTTTGACTTTGTATGCAAGAAATCTGTAAGAAACGATTTGCTAAGGTAAATTATTTTGCTTAGGAAATAGTGGACATCTCATATTTCAGTAAGTGGACATCTGGCAAATTGCTTAGGACAATGCATTTCATTATACATAGATCTTGTATCCTTTTTGTTATCAGTTTAGCCAATAATTGTAGTTAACTAGTCAGTAGTAGGAACATTGGATTAGCTGCCTAGAAAAAGGTTTATTCATATTAAGCTTATGAATTTCAGTTTTATTTTCATTCAAAGAGTTTAAACAGAACCGTTTGTCTATGTGCATTTTATTTAACTTGTAATAGTCATTCAAAAGAAGGAAAACTCCTCTGCGTACATCGCTTGTAGAAGTCCCGACTATCATTGTTGGTGGTGTTGTCTTCTTTGTTCATTAATTTACTTCACTGAATGCACTTCTTTAAAAAGACCATTCGACATACTCAAGTTTTTTGAAGGGACAATGCTAGGATGCACGCCAAATGTGCATCCCAAATATGCACACCCGTGCAAATGAGTTTTTTTTGGTTTTTCTTTAATCATTTTTTAAAACTCCTTAACCATTAAGAAAAAATAAAAAGAAATATAAATTCACTAACAGTCACTTCCTTAACTGTTAAGGAAAAAATATATATATATATATATATGAGTAGGCACATTTGGTGGCACATTTGGGAGTCATATTATCATTTTCTTTTTTAAAGATAGCTTGAAAGGAGTTTTATGCTTATGCAGTGTCAAATATTTATATCCAAATACTTGTAAAAAAATATATTTATGTCCAAATGATTAACTCATGGATGTGGTGGCAGGAAGTGCAAAAGGATCAGACATTGTGTTGGAAGCAGTACTTGAAGCAGAAGTAGCACGTAATGCCAAAGATTTCTTTTCACAACCCCAAAATCAAATAGAGCGAATAGATAGGTAATGCTACTTTTGGATCTACCCATAGGGGGTTGGGGGAGTACATTTTCCACTCTCAAACTAACATATGTTTTATTCATTCCACCCTAAACTACAAAAATTGATACAGTGCACCCTCCAATTATTAAAAGGGACACATGCACCTCTAACCACCACCGACTGTCAAATAACACTGCATGAAAGTATGATGATGAAAACTAAAAAGAAATGTCTCCACCAGCTGCCAACAGTTTCTTTGAAATTATTTGGAACGGGTTGGTTGATCCCCCTCCGGTTTTAGCAACTTATCTGAAGGTCTCCTCGCCAAGAGCTCCCTGGCGATGATAGAGAAACCAGCCTGCTTGCTGTGGCGGGCGGCTTTTTTGTTTCACAATAAGACCTGGACGATTATCCCTACCCTCGGGTAGCTTACAAGTTTATGTCCATCTCTGACCAGGTACAATTTCCTTTCTTTTCTATTTTTCTATTTAAACTTCCAGATTTGTACAAAGGGTTCTATTTGACATAAAGTGGTAGTTGGACAGTGCAATGTTTTGATTTTGGTTGTTTGGAGTGCAAAGAAATAAAACACTTGTTAATTGGAGGGTGGTAACTGTATCTATACCAAAAGAAAATTTACGTTCATATTTCAAACTTTCTAGTGAATTCTATATAAGACCGTATATTGTTAATGTTGATGAAGATGTCAATGGTTGAGAATCGAGATCGTTAGCATTTAAGTTTTGCTAGCTGTCACAGGCTCTAATGAGAAAGTTACTCTTACATTGTATAAAACCAGTTCATAACAACTTGCACAATCAGTTCGGTTAAATAAATAATCTATACACTGCCTGCTGTTTGCCAGAATTGCCTTTGGCCTATGGGTTGAAGTTAATTAGGTCCTCCAACTTGAAAGAGTAGAGGATACCTTTGGGAAGGTTTGGATAGCAAGTCAAGTTGAGTTGAGATGAGATGAGATGAGAGTTGAAAGTTGAATAAAATAGTGTTAGAATATAATTATTGTTTTTGAGATGAGTTGACATGGTTTTTGCAACTAAACAAGGCTAGTTTTAATCGGTATTCCATTTGCAACTTAAATGGATAAAAAACTGAAACAAACTATGGTACAGGAACGGTCACAGCCCAGCTGTTTAAAGACTAATGCTTAGATTATAATGTTGTACATTTTATTTTTGGGTAATGCTACGGCCACCGTTCCCCCTTTCTTACTTGACATGGGAATGCCACTGTGACATGCTATTTTTTTTTCTATCATTTTTGCTTCTCTTTTTTTTTTTCTTCCCACGTCGTCTTCCCTATTCATTTCATCTTCTCCATATTCGCTGATCATCTCTCTTTCTCTCATCTCCACCCTCAACTTGTACTGTGCTACTGTTCCCTAGCTACTTCCCTCATTATTCTTTTGTAATTTGTTTCTTACTTTTCTACTCTAATAACCTTCTATCCGTCCTTTTCTGTTTTCATTTCAGCTGTATATGGTCTTTAGGACATAATTGCATGCCTCCTTCATGGGTTTTCTTTCAATTTCTTAATGGATCTGCATTTTCGCTGCAGACCCTATTTTTCTTTTTTGATTTCCTAATCTTGAATTGTATACATGCTTTAGTTTTGATAAATACTGGACGGGTATTTTGGAAAAGAAAACATTTTTTAGACATAAAGCCTACTGCATCAGTTGTTTTGTTCTGGTCTAGACTAAATTCCATGTGTTCTGCTTCTGCGCTTTCTCGCTCTGTTTCAGCGACATATAGATGATTTGCATGCTATCCTTTGATCGATATGCAATGGGACTATGTGCTTTTGCCTTTTTTTTTTTTGTAATCTCATGTTCCTTTCTTGAGGTCATACAACCATTGATGACGAAATGGGTTGGAGGGGGAAGACGAAATGGGAAGGAAAAAAAAAGGGAAGCAAAAACTAAAGAAAAAAAATGCAGAGAGACGAAATGAAATGGAGAAGACGGTGTAGGAAGTAATAAAAAGGGGAAGTAAAAATGAAAGAAAAAAAATAGAGAGACAAAATGGAATGGGGATTCTGGAAGACGAAATGGAATGGAGAAGACGACGTGGGAAGAAAAAAAAAAGGGAAGCAAAAATGAAAGAAAGAAAATGCAGAGAGACAAAATAGAATGGGGATTCTGGAAGACGAAATGGAATGGGGAAGAAAAAAAAAAGGGAAGCAAAAATGAAAGAAAACAAATAGCATGCCACGGTGGCATACCCAAGTCAAACGGCAAGGGGGAATGGTGGCCGTAACATTTTTCTTTATTTTTATATCTATTTTATACTTGAAGGTTACAAAAACCTTAATTTCTTTTTTGGGTTGTTGGTTACCTTTGGTTTTTTCTAGAGAAGAAGAAAAATAGCAAATTTTTATGTCATCTGAGCCGACTTTGGTGCCTCTTTTCTGATCAACTCGGCAATAGTGAAATTTTGATAGGATTTCCAAATTTCAAAGCCGTATAAGAAAAGGAGGAGATTTTCTTCTCTTGGATCAGTTATGGCTTCTTTGGAACACAAATCATTTCACTTTAAAATTTTCATAAATTCCTTTTAAATATTATTAAAATATAGAAATTTATTATTTTTTTAATTTGTAATTTTTTTATCTAATCATTGTAATTTTTTTAAAATTAAAAAAAAAATAAAAAATAAAAACTTCAATTATTAGATTTAAGGAATGTTGTTAAAGAGACATTTTGTCGCCTTGGGCAATCAATCACCGTCAAAACCAACTGTTTCCATTAAAAGCAAGCACATGATCAGACTCTCTCATAAATGCCAGATCTAATAAATGTTTAAATGATTAGACGACTACTAGTGGGCTCATTAAATTTTAGCAAAAATTTGATTAAAAAATTTATTTTTATAAATTTAGTTAATCATTTTTTAAAAACATCAAATAATAGGTTCAACAAATCTTTCAGTATTTTATTAAAATATTAATTTTGAACTTTTCATTTATTTTAATTCTAATTTCAACGGTTATATTTTTTCAACGGCTATATTTTTTAACGATTATATTTCTCCAACGGTTATATTTTCAACTCAAAGTAGATCTCGTCGAACACTTATGACAACAATATAGTATCTCATAATGCTTTAAAGTCTATGATTGTATTAAAGTTTATGGTTGTATTTATATCTATGTTTGTATTAGAGTCTATGATTGTATTAAAGTCTATGGTTGTGTTGATCCCTTCCCATTCATGTATTAATAAAAATAAACCCCATTGATCCCAACCCATTCACGTATTGAAGCAATTTAGGGACGACATAGATAGATTATTTTAATCTACTTCAAGCAAAATGAATAAAAATAAATTAAAAAATATCAAGTAGTTCACAAAACAAGCAAAAAAAAAAAAGGAAAAAAAGAAATATCGTTTCAGAGAACAAGTTGTTTACCTGGGAAGAAGTTGACAATTTCTATACCTGGGAAAAGCAACGAAAAAGGAAGAGAGCCGTGATTATTTGTTAGAGTTTTTCTATTGTGCGGGAGAGAGAAGCAGCGGGAAAAGCAATATTTTAGTCAAAAATAATATTTAGTCAGCCTCTTTCGACTCAACAAATTTAGCTAGCCTATTCATCTGAAGCTAAAATTACTGTACATTTAGCCAGCCCATTATTGCACTTTATTTTGCACTTTAGTTATTCTTTGGCTAAAATTTGATTTTAGCTAGCCCACTCCTCTTGCTCTTAAGAAGGGGGAAAAGGAGAAAAAAAGACTCCATGGATTGAAGAAGAAACCATCTCTAGTATTGCGTAGATAATTTCTTTTTTTAAATTGAATTCATAATCAATGGTGTAGATAAGAAAATGTAGAAGCAGAGCATTTCGCAAAAGGAAAATGCCACTATATATATATACATATATATATATTCGACCAAGAAAATCCAATCATGATCCTCTCTCTCTCTCTCTCTCTCTCTCTCTATATATATATATATAATATATATGAACATGCAAGTGCGAGGTTGTTCCACAACAGTCTACATGATTCAATAATAAATATGAATCGATGTCCGAAAGCAGTAAACAAATTCCATAAACTAATGGCCATAAACGAAAGCCCCATCAACATGCACATGGTCATGTTCCCTAGCTACCTCACTTGGCTCATGAATTTTAATGACTAATTCCTCACCTAAAAAATAAATAACTTGCAATAAATTAAAGATTGGAAATTAGGAAAATGATGGAATATAATACTTATATATGAAGAATCTTTAGATCGGGAAAACAGTACTATCATTTATAAATTTGAAGAAATTAATAAAACAGAGAACATTAACAAAGCTGCATGCTGCATCAATAGATCAGCAATAAACATATATGGCAGACAATATGCCAGAGGGGGGGGCTAATTAGTTTATTGCTTCTTAAATATTGTGATCTATTACAAAGCTCCAGATTCTTAATTTTGATGATATCTATATACGACCAAACATCAAATAAAAATTACAGACAATCAAAATCAAAGAACATGACCGGCAGGCCAGCAGCTGCTTAATTAATAATTAATTGATCCTGCATCAAGTGCCTTAATTTTCCTTTTAATTAGTCCTCATCATGCATTAATGGCCGATACATGATGATGATGATGATCACTTTGGGGAAAGCTAGCTAGCCAGCAGATCAAGCTACACGTAGTTTAGCTACGGTTCTTGCAGTACTTCTCCATGGCTCTGGGTGCTGGATCAACTCGATCGGACAAAATTTACATTAGTTATAACAGCACGTATATATATATATTTATATATATATGGAATATTGCCGTTTAATTAATTAATTAGTGAATATATATTAGAATGAGATGCATACCAAGCCCAATAGCTTCTGATCCTTTCATTATGCGCAGGCGCTTGCATGAATCAACGAACATCCTATATATATATATATATATATATTTACACCAGGGTTAGATATTTATTGTCACTTTTTTTAAAAAAAGAAAAGAAAAAGAAAAAAGGCCTGCAGAGGTGAATTAGTAGTACTACTTACTCCCACGGAACATCGCCCACGAGCATCCAGTCGCCATCCTTATCTTCATAGGTTGGCACATACTCGGAGCTGTTCAGTACATCCATTAGCTTGCTCTCGTTCATGAAGTCAATCATTCCTTGGGTCCCATAATTGCCTTCGATAGATTAAAAACCATAAAAATATATAACTATCTTATATATATATATATATATATATATGAAATAACACCAGCATGATTATATAAAGTGGTAAATTTCTAGCTAGCTAGGTTGTAATTATAAATATGATATTAAATTATTAATCAGTTTTTGCTTATCTATTTATTGATATTTAATACAATAAAATTGAACCTTTTAACTTGGAAGGAACTATATATATATATATATATAAATGTATATAATTGCTTGCAAGAATTATCATGTGCTGATCTTGTCACCATGTATATATAAAATCTAAATACAAGACTGAACCTGAATCTGATCTTGTTTCTTTCTTGATCTAGCTAGTTTATAAATTGCATCATCATGAGACTGGAAAATAATTTCTTAAACATGCAGTACCAGCTGCAATCTTCTTCTTCCCCTTAATTACTTGTATATGTAGATCCATTATATTATATATTAATGTAGATCAGTACTTACCCATGGTGAAGGAACTGAACATCTTGGCCAAGGCATCAGAAAGTTCTTGGTAACTCTTGTACATTTTCAAGTCCACTTTACGAAGATATGGAGCGCCGTCCATGCAAACCTTCACCAAGGCGGCTGCAGCACTTCTGTTGCTGCCCCCTGCAGCCTTCTGATCTCCTTCCAGCTCACTTTTATTATTATTATTGTGATTATTTTGAGCCATCATCATGTTCTTCCTGTACGATCGCACTGGTGGCCATCCCACAACTTGTGCCCTGAAATATTCAATCTTTCCCCGTATTATTTAACTCCAATTTTAACAAAACTATATAATTATCAAACCCTAATGTATATGGATTTACTAGATCTTTTTATACCAGCAAAGAATAAAAGAAAATGTGTTGAAAGTTGAAACTGTAGGCCATAAAAAGTCGGCAAATTTTTTCATTCATTGGAAACGTTACAAATAAATATATATGCAGCTTAAAATTTTAAAAATGGCTTTTCCTAGATTTAGAAAATAGAATAAAAGAAATTGAAGAATCTAAGAACAATTAGCTTACTTCGCCGGTGGCTTAGCCGGATCCTTGGTGCAAGTAAGGAGGTTCTTTTCCTTTGAAGCATTCTTCAACACGCTCTCTTCCTTGGACTGAAGGTTAAGTTTCAGATCAACAGTCTCCAAGAAACCTCTTTTTCCTGTAGCTTTTATAATAACCTCAGGCAGCTCGCTCCCACCACCGCCACCAGGCAATCCCAGACACAGCTCAGTCTCCTTGAAGTTCAAATCACGCTCATGAGCGCCCAGCATGTTCACCATTTTCCTGCTAACTTCCATGTGGACAAGAATGCTTCAGAAACTTTAAAGGGTACTTTTGCTTCCTCTATCTATATCTGGCTTTGTTGGTGATTGTTCGACGTTTCCCTTAATTTGCTTGTGTCTGCTTCCTTCTTCTATTATTGTGTTGCTTAGCTAAAGAGAGACCCCCCCTCCCCTCAAATAATATAAACTACCTGGAAGTTTGTGCGTGTGGCTGCATGTGTACGTCATCTCGAGCTGCTTGTCCGATCCTGTGGCACGTTGACACGAGGGGATACCTGGGACGTTGATCTTTGAAGGGTTAACCGAGTTTGATCATGATCTTAATGATTTTGCCCAAATTATGTCAAAATTCGTACAACACCTAGCAGTGATCAACTGTAACGTGCATGACTCTGAGATATGTGAAATTATGGGGTAAGTATTGTCTAGTCATGCCCAGCTTGACATCATGAATTTAGCAGTACTTGTCTGTTGGTTAAAAAAGTGTGTTGGACTTGGAGATACTTCATGTCTAGCTTGCTAGAGAAAATCTTCATTTTCTGACCTTTGCTTCGAACATGCTGCATGTGATTAATTAATTTACTACTGATCATCATACTTCGTGTCATGATAGTTGTAACTTAATTGCCACGAAAACAAGACAATTTCATGGAAGATTTAGATCATGTACGTCATGGAGATAAGGAGTTCGATCTATTGGCCTCGGATTATATAAAGAAAAAACAAAAGAAGTTCTATAAATTTACAATATGATCATATGTTGAGATCACACCGCGGAAAGGTAAATTGTTGAGACGGCTCAAATGCGTAGTTCATTGATGGTAAAACCTACAAAATTGAGATGGAAAAATCTACTTATCATCATTTTTATCACCATGCTCTCAACATCTCTTGATGTGTCATTAAATAATAAGCTCGTAAGTGAAATATAATAAATAGTTTCAAATAATTTAATACATGAATGTTATCATGATAAGATGGCGAGAGGGTGTTGATAAGTAACATTCCTCAATTGAGAATAGAAGACATGCGAACAAGTCACGTTTATTTTACGTTGGAGTTAAAATATCTCATATTTAATTTAAATGAATACTATCAAATTTAAATGCATAAAATCATCCTCGCCTGCCCATTCCAACAAGGGTGACCGGAATCAATTAATTATCAAGCTAGGACGATAATTAATACAGTTTCAAGTACTGGGAATCAAGTAGTTTTTGCCTAAAAAGATAATTAAAAGAAATCTTGCCCCAATTCCAATTATAAATCTTCAAACATGCAGGCCGCTAGCTAGCTGCAAGGCGGGTGCATGTGAGCAATGTCGTAGATCAAGAATCCCCAATAATATTATTGTTGGAGGGTCATTCTCCCATCAGTTTCACGTCCTTTTAAAAATTAAACTCCTTCGATCGATCTACTTCTTCAGAGATATATAGTACCACACAAATTTAGCAAATCACAAAAAATAGATTTTCTGCAGCATGCCACCATGTTCCTTTCTGCCGCTCGTTTCCTTTTCCATCATTTATTGGGTACGTTGGGTGTTGGCATCAGAAGCTAGCTAGCAATGGCGCATATATTTCCATGCATCTGTTATTATAAACGTAAAAATGTACATAGTTTACGTTAATATATTCTTTTTAGGAACCTTCCAAATATATATGCACATGGATGAATGATTTGTACCATGTTAGGGCTACTCCATTATTATATATCTCTAAATAATTAGCAACGAATATAAGCACATAACATCATGATTAATTAGAATCATTATTAATTAAACAAGTACCAATTACTTAAAAGCTCAACAAATATTCTGCATGTATAGCTCATTTTTCATAATGAAAAATCTTGGCCCTGTTTTTGATGCGGGAAGCATTAGACATTGCTCGACATGATTCAACTCTAGCGAAAGCTAGAGTCTTGACAGAGAGTTCGCTTCACAATAACTCAATTTTCATACTGCTTTGATCTGGTTTGAAGTTTAAGCTAGGCTAGTTTTACAGGATATATGTACGTTGATCCCTTTCCATTTTTTACAGCAAGAATGAAGCGACTGAATCATGACTTTGGCTCACTGCAGGCTAGTAATTGGCATACATGCGTTTTGGATAAGCACATCTATAGTATCACAAACACATGAATACATCAATCAACTGTAGTTCTCAATTAATATCATTCATTTTAAAGCTTTTAGGGCATGGTGGTGACTTAGAGACAGGTCACATCCTAAAGAGAAAGGAACATCCCTAAACCTTGCTGTGCCCTTGCCCTGTCAACGTCCTCCCTAACCCGGCCCATTCTGGTTTGTTTTCTTTCTACCGTACGGGATGAATCTACGATAATGATCCCATGGTCTGAGACACTCCCCAAGTCCCAAGCACATTATACACGCATTAAGAGAGAGTCCAAATTAGGATTTTCCCTGGTGTGCCCTTCTCATCTTTTCGACTTGGTCGAGTCAAAATCATGTAAGAATACAAGAAACCATTTGTACTTGTCTTTGTTTTGGCTTTGAAATCCCAAAAACCTAGCTCCTAATTAATCTAGTATATATAGAAAGTGACTCCCAGTAGTACTCCAGAATTTTTACAACGTAGTAGTGACTTATGTTGGAAGGATATGGATTTTTGAGGTGGTCCTAAAGTAAAGAGTAATGCATGACCACTAATTAATATTTATAATTATGACGGCCAAAATAAATACCAGGTTGATCTAGCTGGTCCCTTGGTAATCTTTTGACCACCAAATTTCATGCTATATATGTATTAACACAACATATATAGTTTCATGGTCTATAACAATGATTTTTGAGCTTTTATTAATATAAACATGTTGCAGTAGTTGATCTCATGATCGCCGCTAAAAACCTGTCTTCTCGTAGTGGCCGGCCGGCCACTCCAGCTTGGATTCTACGAATCAAAATCTCAGTCCCTTTCTTTCTTTCTTTCTTTCCTGCCAAGTTTTAGATAGATGCAGATGGCCGCAAAGAGTTAATTACCATAAATGCGAGTAGTTGCTGTACGTACACTCACTTTCAGGGTGCTTAATATAGCTAGACTAGTACGTACTGATCTCTCTTCTGTTTTTGTCTCTTCTTCTTATCTCTGCCATAGCAATATTGGTGCGGATCCAGTCAAGTATTGATCCCATTGGAATTAAACTTCTGCAAATTAAGGAGAGATATATATATATATATCGAAATTAACAATAACCCATAAATTAATTAATCAACAATTATCAGAACTAATTGTCTAGTTTATTATCTTGATCCTACAAAAAGAACTGTGGGAGGATCCTCCCCACAATGATTATATTCCAAATGCTGTTAGAACTTGGGACATTGAATACCATGGTGGGGGCTGACCATGAGGCGCACTCAGCTTGGAATGTCTAGTTAAAAATATAGCTAGCTGACCATAGTTGTCACTTGCCTCTTTGTCCAATATCATTTATCAATATTCTTCTAACTTAACCATATATTTTAAGTCAACTAACTTTGATTTTGTAAGTCATCCATGATGAAGTGATTTCATATATATATCTATATATATATATAAATATATATACACACCAGAGATGAATTAGTACATGATCGATCTGTTTACTGAAATCGAAGAGGATACCAGATCTTTAAGCGGCCTAGTGGGTGACAAAAGAATCAACATGCTTTTTAGAAAGAGATTAGATCAATCAACTTATGATCCCAAAAGAAATAATAAAATTACCTTTTTCTTTTCCTCCTACTATGATATCAAAGTTAGGTGGACAATAATCTTGGGGAAGGCTAGGGAGGGGGCCATTTCATGATAAAGAAAATTATTAAGAGGAGGTGCAACAGAAAGTGAAACTTTGAAACATGGTTGAAGGAAAGAAACTGAAAAGGATGGGAGAAATTAGAAGATCAGCAGTGCAATCTATGCGATTATTATCTGAACCCAAAAGACCTCGTTATTCCCACAAAAAGAAAGAAAAGAAGAGAAAAGTTGGAAACGGACTTTAGGGAAAATTGTTTCCCATGATATCGTACATACCACTTAGCGAACATTTTGTCCTTGATTTTGTTTTCAACACGAGAAAAGAAAAAGGCATCTAAATAGTGACAACTGATCACAATTTTATAAGTACCCTGCCCTACTGCAAAACCACCTGTCCCAAATCGGGATTATTTGCCTCCCAACTCAAGTTTTTTTATTTTTTTTTAATCTTATTGGATTCTTTTTGTGGACTGTTAAGGAAAAAAAAAAAAGCTTCCTTTTTTTTAAAAAAAATTAATTTGAAAAAAAGATATTTATAATTATAAATTGTGCTGCTGCCGCTTAATTACTTAAAAAAAAAATAAAATAAAATATGAAATTTATATAAAAAAAATTAAATTTTTAATAATAAATTTTATTATTTTTAAAACGATTACATAACATTTATAACCTTTACAGTTATATATACACGTAGAATTACTTATTAATTTGGGGGCAAAATTTGTTGAAGGCTTCGATAGCCCAGTTCTGTGTATTTGGTCCAATTCTGCAAGGAACTTTCCAAGCCCATCTGTTTCTTCTCTACGGTTCTAACAGCACATTTTGGTCCAAGTCGAATTCGCTGCATCATTTGACTATTAGACCCTGTTCGGTCTCATGCTTTGACTCGTTTTCTTGGATCAGAAAGTTCTTTGTTTTCCCTGATTTTTTTCCCCCACACTTCCTCCATCTAAGAAACCTAGAGCTGTTTATGCAAAGAGGCATGTAATGTATCATCTATTATTTATTATTCACTCTCATATTTCATACTTATAATTTTTTCACAAGACGTATGAATATTTTTTATAAGATGTGAGACGTTAATAATAATTGATGAAAAAGAAATTTTCAATATCAAAGAGTCAAAAAGTTTCTTGATTTAAACATATACATCAGGCCTAACATTGAAGTGACAAATATAGCATTTACTTGCACGCATTTGGAATTAGAAATAACTAGTGCTTTTAGCTATTTTTGTGGGAGAAATGGACTAGGTTAAATGATCCAGTGCAAAAATCTTTCAGCTGGGAAAGACACATGGGTCCCACGATCATTGATGGGTTCCACGTTTTTCAGGTTCCTAGGGGTCATGCCCACGAATGGTTCTCGCAGCAGAGACGTGGCTCTAGGGTTTTTTATACCAACAGATGACCGACTCCCTTGATGATACTGAGCAGGAAGTCTGTAGGACACGCAGGTAAACATTATACATCATAGCAATGGGTTCCAAAAGTACCTTTCGTCTGTGCATATGTGGGTGCCACCAACTCGCACACACATCACACGCATATATTTGATATTATTCCTGTCTGGAACGTCCCTTTCACGCGTTTTCATTACACGATTCCTCTGCTCCAACTTCAAGAGACCTGATCATTAACAGCCTGATTTTGATTTATTTATTTTTCAATTCCTTATTTTTTGTTTTTTTGAAGAAATTTTTTTATGGAAAATAATTAACATATAATATTTTTCATAATACTTTATACAATTATATTTTAAATAAAAGATATTTTTATAAAATATCTTATAAAAGTAATATTATTTTACAAATATATTCATAAATATATTCTCATTTTATAATATTGTTGTGTAAGGTATTGTACAATATGTTGTGTTTGTATCATTACTCCTTCTATATATAATTGTGAAGTACGTAATTGTCAGATAATTACTTTAAAAAAGAGTGAGTTATATTATTAAAAAATTAATTTTTATCATGTGAGTTTTATGTTTTATTTATTTATTTTAAAGAGATTACGCGACAGTTATACAATTCACAATTACAAATATCTTTTCTCATTTCTCATATACTTTCATTGTTTGGTTTAATCAACTAAAGTCTATGACACAGTAAAAAATGAGTTTTAAATTTTCTGAATATCGAAAACATCAATTTGATGTTGGGTTGATATATTTTTTCTCAAGCTCACTGTCAAATGAAAGCTAGATACAACTCCAAATCTTGTTGTATTTATAGCAGGAGTGACATTCTGGTATATGTATTTGTCCTAGCTTTGAATAGGCTGACAAATATGGTTTTCGAAAGAACCCCACAAAGCTCACCCCAAATATCCATATCCGTTGCTTCATCAACATTTCTATATCCGCTCTATTACCATTTGCTAGTTTTATTGGGATATTTCTATACCACAAGAGATGTAGGGGCCAGTGGATGGGTGTCCAATATCATAGCATTTCATTGATGGTGGTGCAAATTTCTGCAGAAATAGTGGACACCCTTTTCTGCAGAAAGTGGTCCTAGCCAGGTATGACACAGAAAATGGGGAGCTAAAGAAAGGGATACCCACGGATTTAATGCTGTCATCTAGAATAGGTACTGTTACAGCTCAAACAAACAAATTTTTAAATTTCTATACACAAAAGTCAAAGCAATCATTAAAAAAAAAAAATAATGTTTTATTATGTTGTTGTGTACTAATTGTGTACCTACTAATTTTATGACCGCTTAACCCTCCCCTGCCTAAAGCTAACTTGTTGGTATCTGTTGCTTAAAGTGTCCTAGATCCATGGTGCACCTACAGCAAAGAAAATTCTTCATATTCTTAAAGCTCCACTTACTTGTAGTATTCCTAGGGCTAGCTTGAAACTCTAAAACCGGCATCTTAAAGTTGTTCACAACTTTGTTTTTCCTATTTCTTTTAAGGATTAAGTGGAAAGAGTTCTCCTAAAAGCAGCAATTAGCTAATGGAGCCAAATCAAGCACTCCAAACTCTAAAATCCTGTACAGGGGGCGCCATGTCTCTGGTAGTAGGCACAAGAGTACACAACTAAAGTTGTCAAACAACATATATTAAAACCTTTGCCTCATGTTTCTGGCACTGCCGCTGAGATTACTAGATAGCATTTGGTAGTATCCGAAGTTCCAAACTGTGGGCAAGGTTTTTACAGATTATAGAACAGATGTACACTGTCGTTGAATATATCTACAACCATGTGCTGCCATCGAGTATTGCTTGAAAACTGAGACAATGCGAACAAACGCATAGATTTCTTCAAGTTTATCAATCATCACCTTTACTTTCCTTTCATGATTCATAAATTGTCATAAATAGTTGAAATGAGTTGAGTTGATATTAAAGTTAAAAAATAAAATAAAATATTGTTAGAATATATTTTTTAATATTATTTTTATTTTGAGATTTAAAAAAGTTGAATTATTTTTTTTATTTTGTTTGAAAATGTGTAAGATTTGTAATGATGAGATGAGAGATTTTTAAAATTTTTAAAGTTTTGGATTTTATACTTGAAAGCAAACCAGGCCCACACCAAACATTAGTAGAAGGAAAATACTCTAGCTACAAAGTGATTACACAAAAATAATTCTACAAATTGACATAATTTGATTCGTCAAGTTATAAAATTACTTTTATTATAAAATAGATTTAACAGATCAGATAAAGTTACATCAATTTATAAAATTATTTTTATATAATTTTTTTAGAATAATGCTATACATCATACCACTATCCTACTTTCATTCCACTATATATGATGTGTCATATTTATCACTACTGAATGATCATTTATTAGATAATTTTTTATTATTTAATAATAATAAATATACTATATTATTTATAATAAAATAAAAATAAAATAGTGGTGTAATGTATAGAATTTTTTCCGACTTAGCAGTTTAGAATCTATGTGCACCAGCTTGCAATGCCAAATAATCCACGTCACAGGTTGGTCAAAAGCTTGCCGACTAGGCTGCATCGACAACAGTGAAATGTCAAATCACATCCAGCCTGTAATTTCTTGTGGATCAAAATCTGCAAGATATGATTCTACCTGTCTTTCGAGTAGTTTTGGACCGAGCAAGTGCCAAGCTGTTTAGATCAGGCACCACAAGTACAAGCTCAAGACGTAAATGTTATGTTCATTGGTCATATGCCACAAGTTCGAGATAACTTTGTGGATATCGTCAATGTTACTATCACTACGTTGCAGAAGCAATAATGATTAATGACAATTTTCAGCTCAGCCACCATTGGTTAGACCTATCAATCGTACTGATCAACAATTGGATTCCATTCCACATAACTAATTTAAATCTACTACGCTTTTAAATTAAAGTTGGAAAGTGATTGAAAAGTGATCATACCTGAACTATATGATGTTGGAGTAACGGATTATCATACTAGAAATAATACAATTAATTTTACTACTAAGTTTCACAAACTGAAGTGTCGTGAATTAAAAGTTAAAATCAAAGAAAAAAAAAATGCTAAAAGACAAGTTTTCTTATAAATTGTGAGTTAAGTTGGCAATTCATGTGATTGGTAGCATTTTTTAGTATAGTTATAGATTTGGGAAACATCAACATGTAAATTAAGCATATGTAGTAGGATTTGTGGCGTCTCTAATTAATACAAGATGCCCAAGTTAGTTACAGGGGTGCAAACAGTTCGGTCCAGTCCGGTGAATGACAGTCCATCCATTTTTTTGGACTGGGCCGGACCGAACACTCATAGGGACCAGACCAGACCAAACACTCATAGGGACTGGTCCAGTCTGGTTCATTTGGTCTGGTCTTTTTTTTTTTAATCAATTAAAAAAAAATCTATTTACAATACTAAATTAAACTAAGTGACTTATTAATGTGGATTATGTAACAAACTTAATAAAAAATATTTTACAAAATCAATGATAATAAATTAAATGAAAATTACATTATTGATGATGTTAATTATTACTTTATTACTAACTTAAAGTATGTTAATACATAATGAGCCATATACAACTTTTAACATTTTGTATATGAAGCAATAAGCATAAATAATTTAATTATCCATACATATTACATCCATAATTGAGAAAGATACATACTTAACATACTATTATAAATAAGCATAAAATATTTAATTATACATACTATTATAAATTTATAAATTATACATATATTATAATTTATACTATAACTCTTAATACTTAATAGTATTAGTAATACATTAAAGAATATATTAATACATTGATACTAAATATATATAGTTATAGACTTATAATGATTAGTTATTATGAATCATGATTAGTATAACTATATAATAGTATTAGTATAAAGTATTAGTAATATTAGCATAAGTATAATTGTATAACTATAGTCTATACTTAATTATAATATAGTATAATTATATATTAGTTAGTGATAGGATTAGGTTATATAAAATTATACAATTAATTATATATATAAATTATAATTTTTTTTTAATTTACATTAGGTCAAGTCCGAAAAACCGTTGGACCGTTGACCGGATAGAATGAACTCGGTCCTATCAAATTCAGACCGTGGATCGGACCGAATGAACTCAGTCCGGTTCGGTCCGAACTTAATGAACTTGGTTAGGTTGGTTTTTTTGGTCTGGACTGTCCGATGAGCACCCATAATTAGTTAATTTGCAAGACTTTAGTGGTAAAATTCATATGATATCTTTATCATTTTTCTTGGAAATAAGATCTTAATTGCACACCACATGCAAACTTTAGGGTGGGGTCGTCACTTCAAAAATATGACAGGTTAATGTCTCGTTTGTTTTCAGATATGAGATGAGATGAGATAAGATTAAAGTTAAAAAGTTGAATAAAATATTGTTAGAATATATTTTTTAATATTATATTTGTTTTGAAATTTGAAAAAGTTGAATTGTTTATTTTATTTTATATGAAAATTTGAAAAAGTTGTAATGATGAGATGTGATGTTTTTAAAGTTTTAAGTTTTGGTCTTGAAAACAAATAAGGCCAGATGTGTTTGGTAGAATATTGATGGTCAAGGAATACATACAATTTTGGGGGCATGGTGTTCCAAAATCGGTTTGGTAGAGTTAAGTTGCGTTTAGATGGTGAGATATTTTCAATTATTCTGTGAATAATAGTGAAAATGAAAAAATAAAATAAAATATTAAATAATAATAAATAGTAATGAGTTATTCTGAGAATACCTACCCAAATTGAGCCTTAATTAACTTGATCCGCATCCTAAACACAAGACTAGGGAGTATTGGGATTCATTTTTCAGATGGTAAAACAAGTTTAAAAATGATTAAAAGTCTGCTAATTGCATGCCCCCATGGCAACAACTAGGATGTTTACTAAGATTTTAATGAGTACAGTTTATATATGGTGATCAAGCCGATGATCTCAAGTAATTCACAATTGAACTCAAGTTTTATGCTCATGTTTGGTTGAAAATTTTTCAAACCAAGCTCCAAGTCATGATTCATTAGTTTGGTTGAAATTAATGGGCAAGTATGTTAATTTAGAAATTATAGTTCCGTTTAAAATAGTCCTATAATTAAATTTTTTTTTCTGCCTTAAATTCATATAATTAATATAAGCTAGCCACCAATACTTATGCAGTGAGTCGAATTAATTAGAACTGTTCCAACGGAACTTGCATTGTTTTACTAGAAGAAGAAGAATAAATATAAAAGTTGCATGTCAGGGCTGACCATGCGGTACCACACATGCCATCCCACATGTCATGTACCTCACCCTCCATTTACCAAATTCAAAACACTGCGAAAGTTTGTGTCCCACATGGCGCCATGCTATGTCCATACCAAGCATACATGTGGACCCCTTCCACATGGGACGGCTCCTCTCCTTCAAACCAACGCTCCTGATTTCCCTCCCACAACCTCCCAAAACGCATCTTGACCGTCCCCCTGAATCCCTTAGACTTCCATATGGGCGGCTGAGCTTGTCCCACTCTTGTCCCCCTTTTGCATCGACAAGTTGCCTCAAAGGTGCTGCTATTGCTACCGACAGCTTAGCTTGAATCACAAGGCCATTTCACATCTCTTTAATGCCTTGTTTATGATATTCTATAAACCTATTATATACCTTCAACCTTGCATTCCCACCTTCAACCTATTATATACCTTCAACTTCTTTTTTGTTCCAAGAACTTGAGCAGCCTCCAAAGAAGATTACAAACACGAACCGAAGAAGGCAGAGCTTGTGCACCAATCCATCAAGAAGCAAGATCAAGATCTTGTCAAAACTTTGTTGTTATCTTTGGATCAAAGATTGAAGGGGAAATGGAAAGCAAGGTGGCATATGGCAATGATCTTAACCTCAAAGCAACCGAGCTTAGATTAGGGTTGCCGGGGACAGATTACAGTGAAGAACAAGCACTTTTTAGTGCTAGAAACAACAAGCGGCCATTGCCTGAAGCGAACGAGAAGTGTGGATCAAAGGGTAGTTCTGATGCTTCACACGCAGGGAATGAAACTGCCCCTCCTACCAAGTAAGTACTTATAACTCGTTTTTGTCCATGTATAAGTTTCATAAATTAGTAGAGTTCGTGGAGTTTCGGTCGTAGCTAGGTTTGAATCTCGATCGACTTCCTCCCCAAAAAAAATCCAATTCATATTTGTTACATGACAGGGCACAGATAGTGGGGTGGCCGCCGATCCGATCATACAGAAAAAACAACCTACAGCCGAAGAAAACTGAGCCTGAGGCTGCTGGAATTTACGTGAAAGTAAGCATGGATGGAGCCCCTTACCTCAGAAAAATTGACCTAAGGATCTACAAGGGATACCCAGAACTTCTTCAGGCTTTGGAGAACATGTTTAAATTCACCATCGGTAAGAATTACATCGATTAGTGTTGCTTTTGTTATTGATGTTTTGATATTGTTTTGGCGTGTGTATGATGATGTTTCTGATGAAATTGACCTCGGTTTTACTTTTTTTTTTTTTTTTAAGGTGAGTACTCGGAGAGGGAAGGGTACAAGGGATCGGAATATGTTCCAACTTATGAAGACAAAGATGGTGACTGGATGCTGGTTGGAGATGTACCGTGGGAGTAAGCTCTCGATCTCTCTCTCTCTCTCTCTTCCACCCTCTCTGTGTTCTTTATTTCTCAGTAGTACTTACAGAAATTACCTGCTCTTGTTGCAGTATGTTCATGTCATCCTGCAAAAGGCTGAGAATCATGAAAGGATCAGAGGCTAGAGGCTTGGGATGTGGTGTATGAAATACCCATAAGTAAAAGCAACCCCAAAGGAGCAGGAGATCAAGAATTGATGTCTCTGTCATCAAGAGCAAATCTCTTAGCTTGGGTTCTCGGACAAGAATTTTGGATTGGAAGTTTGGTCTCGTCGTTCACAGTCTCTAGTCTTCGACAGGGAATCGTACGTAGACAGAGAAACATGGTGCAGTTACCGTTTATTTCCTGACATTTGGCAGCAACGTCGACTCTGGAGGTCTGAGGATCTTCGATGCTAATTGAATGGCTTCGATCTACTGATTCAATCAAGCCTGCAAAAGTGCATGCATGGAAGAAGTTATTGCTTCGAAGGCAGGCAGTTGTATAAACCAAATGACATGTTTATTTATTTAAGTTTGGTTTTGTATAATATTGATATAAATTATATCAAAGCTATATAACCGTATATGTCTATACAGATCGAACCTGAAATTTATGCCTATCGTTTCCATTTTGTCTCTAGATCTCTTTCCATAGCAGATCAGTTTCCAAGCTAAACATACATACCAGTAATTATCCTCGCAGGTTCTATCTTAAATGATGACCAACGAATCTGGATAGAAGGATGCACAGAGATTTTGATTTTCAAAACAAAAAAAAAAAAAAAAAAAGATAAAGAAATAAGAAAAATACACTTTGTATTATCAAACTCACTTTTGCACCTTAGATTTCAAAGATCCACACATTATCTCTTAAGTCAAACTATACAAAAAAGCATGATCATCAATTATTGTCCAAATTCTTCATGATTTTTCTATTTCAAATGAATCTCACAAAAAATAAATTGAAATGATTTGATATTATACGTCAGCTCTATGTTATACTAAAATTGAAAAGACTTTTAAAATCCAACGTCACGTATATATGATGAAGTTACATTAATCTTTAAATTTATTTTTATAAAATCCTTTTATAGATGCAACACTTTTTATAAAACATAAATAATATGAGTCTTAATGGTTGGGTTTTATGGAAAGTGCAAATTGCAATTTCTTCATTGTTTGATAGTACGAATCACTTCATCATTCTAGTGCAGCTCAGCCTTGTACGAATTTAATTGTTTTGAGGTACAAAGTATTACACAACAAAAAGGAGCCAAGATAAGCGAACTCTTTTTTCTTTGCGAGCTTCTCTCTCCAGGCGATATATCCTCCCACCATCATTTTCTGTATAATCACCTTTTCTCGGGCTAGAGGGGTGGAGAGTCAGCTAGCTCCACCCTCCCCTCCGTGTCTGGCCTTCGCCTGAACTGTGCAAAGATTTTTTTTTTGGTTTTCTTTTAATTTCTCACCCCTAGCACCGAAATGCGCCGATCTGTTACTTCCTGGCCTCCTACGACTGCCACAGACTCCACCATCAAATTCTCCAGCCGCCGATTTGTTAGACGGTAGAAGAAACAAACCAAAAGTGCAGCACGTACGTCTCATGCGCGGCTCACACTATGCGTAAGACTCACGCACTGCCATGTTAGGGGAGGTCTTTCTCTGCCACGCGTGGCACCATCGAGGTTAGCAACTTTGGATCTTTTAGATTGGATCTATACTTTACTGCCAAGGGAGGCCGTGAGCTACACGCGCCTCCACAGCCAGTGACAGTCTTTTGTCGGCGATTCGACTCATTTTCCTGTTGCTTCTTTTCTATATTCTTGTTTTTCCTAACCAAAGATTAAGATAAAGTGATCGCAAAAGTCTACTTCAGCAAGTCCAACCTAGCAAAATGTAGTACACAACAATCCACAGTGGCTTTTAGCCGTAGTTTTATAATGTGTTTATTAGACTATGAAAAAAACGCTTTAAGCGACTTCCCCTCGTGGGAAATGAGTGGGAGCTAAACTTTTGACTCTAAATTCCTCTTTTTTTATTTCGCTTGTCTTGCATTTGTTGGTCTTGGGATGATTGTTGGGGACTTCCACCCCCATTAAATCTTGTATCCTGTAACATCTTAATTTATCTATGATATACTTTCTTGCTTAGAAAATGAGCTAAGATAAGCAAAACAAAAATAGCAATGGTAGTTGAAACATATAGTAGTATTTTTCCCCTTCCAATGGTAGAGATTACAATCTGCACAATGATACTTGAGTCCTATACATTGGACGCAACCAGTGGCAGTAGGAAATATATATATATTTAATCATATATATTATTGAAGGCAACTAGTATTAATATTATGATATTTATATAAAAAAATCTACTTATCATTTCTATATCACACACTATACATGATTTTTATTCTTTTTTATTCTATTTTTCTTAGCAAATATGTGATATATTATATGGATGATGAGTAGAAGAATTCAATTAGTTTAGCAGGAATAAAATAAAATAAAAAATCTAAAAAAAAATGTGGTATGTGGAGTGTGGAGTGTGGGATGATAAGTAAAACTGTATGTCTGATGGCAGGTTGCAAGTTTAGATGATCATCGCCGTCGTAATATTGATTTAACATTAATAAATATTGTTGAAGGTCGACTCAGTTTCTTATTATAAACCGGAAAAAAAAAATGTGACCCTTTTGATATGATATCATGACCATGTGAAATTAAAACAACAATAGCTAGCTTGGTTCAGAAACATGCATATTGCTGCATAACTTCTTTCTTCCAAAGGAAAGGAGAACCTAGACCAACAGCTCGATGTCATAGGAAATTGTAGAAGGGCAACGTACTCATGAGGTTAGGTTACCATCAGTACTTGATCGATCATTTTGGATCAACTTATAATCCTAAAGTCCATTAATGAAGTGAATTTGAAGTTTATTTTGAAACCAGGATTTCTAATTTGACTTAATTTACTTGTTTGATCTTCAAATGAAACCTATTTAAAGTACTGCATATTCCACCAATATTCCATATATATACTTGCAAAGAACGCCCAAAGGGCAGGGGCTGTTATTCCAGTACTAACACCAGTTAATATATATACATGCATATATATATATAAATATATATATGTTTGGTGAAAGACAAATATGGAAAGCAGTAATGGTTTGGTTGTCCTATTCTTTTTAGGAGTTTTTAAAGATTATCTGTCTCACCTTACATGTTATTCACTTGATGGTGGGTGGCATGAAACCCTAATTGAATACATTAATATTCTTTGGAAAATCGTATCGAGCAGTGAGAAAATTTTTGGGACTTTGTAAACTTTATCTTAACTGATATTCTATTAATGAATGAAGGCTGATTAGTTGGGAGCCCCAAACCATAGAGCAAATATATAATACAACTATTACTTACACTAATTTGTTCAGTACTTCTGGTCTAAAATATGGACTTTAGTGTTTTCCCCTTAGAAAATTAAAAAGATTGCCGGTTACATTTTTCCATGTAATTGAAAATGCTAAAGGTTCATTGGATTTCAATCATGAAATATTATAAGTTAGGTGAGGTGGGGATTACGAGACGACATCTTGGTGCTAAACTATTCGATCCTGCAGTCTTAAAAGCAGGTTAATTTGCAAGTTCGATCTGTTTTGTCTTTAACATGATCAAGATTCAAGACTATCTTCTCTTTTCCTCTTGTCTTCTAGCTGGTGATGGAGAAACAAAGTCTGACACGAATCCGAGGTTCAACTCCTTAATGATTCTTAAGCTATTATACATAATGATGTCGGATGAGAATCATGCCTGTAAATTAAACATAATGAAAAAAACTCATGCTTCTGACCATGTTAATTTGACTAAGATACATGCAGTACTGCCTGCCACTTGGCATCAAGTACTGCGCCATCTGTATAAGTAACTCGGGCAATGCGCGCTTGGATCTGTTCCTTAATTTGTGTTAGAATTGGATCCGTTGATAAGATGGCATTGCCTCAGCCTTACCTCACGTGCCTTTGAGCTAGCTTAAAATGGTGATAAGCATGCAGTTGCAGCCTCTAAAGCCTAACAAAGAAACCCAATTAATTTCTGAATTCCACAATGGGCTTTTTGGGGAACAAGTTTTCAAATAATGTGCATGTTTTGAAACTGGCATAAAACTGTGACAGGTAGAGATTTTCATGCTTGGGTTTCCCGTTTCTGAAACCACATCTTATCACCTCAAGTAATCTTGAGATTATTCGAGGAAAATTTGTAAATATTTAGCAATATTTTTTTGGTTAAGCATATACAGATCTATTTCTCTCTCTTATTTTCAGACTCACCCTAATATTGCTGTTTAGGGGACAATGAACTTACTGTTCATAAATAAGGCATTATGAAATGGAAATATCTTGGCACAAGCCAGCGCGCAGTTTTTGTTTCTTTGTTTGAAATGATTTGGCTGTTCTGGCTTATCATGCCATGCTCAAGTTGAGTTAGCTCTAGCTAGATGGAACCAGCACTTCAGAGAAATTGGCGCGCGTCAAATTATTATGGCATGTACTCTGACAAAAACTGATTGCAGACAGAGATGATGTCTGACAAAGTTAGGGGCCCGGGGCCCTCGTCACAGACTCAGACATGAACAATGGAGTTACCACTGGATAAATTATACAACACCCATATTGGAGATCTTTTGGATTAGACTCTAGGTATTGCTTTTTGCCTTGAGATCCCCATTTTCTTTTTATCTTTTATATATCTTTATTCGTCAATCATCCATGTAGTTTGTACCCGCTTTAGCTTTATTGCAGTAAAACTACTCCTGAAAGTCATAGTCATCGTCACACGGATCAGATACTGAAGCTCAGGCACGGGACTGGCACACCATCCGTTTGGATATAGATATAGAACGAATCTGCATACTGCATCTAGACTACTGCATTCCGAATGCCCATGAATCGAGGCTGTCCATGGAAAAGGTGCTTGTTTGCGTAATTTCAACGGCCATGTCGCGAGCATCATTAACCGCTGCCAGGCTCGATTAAATATTAAAGACTAGGTGATCATGCGAAGTGAAAGAGACTCGCTTGGATCCGAGAGATTGGCACCTGTGGACAGGAGAAGAAGCTAAAGGCATGCAGAGGGGTGATTCCCTTCGTCGCGCATGGAAACGGTCGCAGAGTTAAAATGGGCTTCATGTTTTCAGGAGTTAGGAGAATGGGCTCAGCACAGTTGGAGTCCAGATGTCTTTGAGGCCTTGATCATGCCCATATGATTGCTGTTCATAAGCTAAGGGCCAAGGAAAGGACCCAAACTGACCATAGCCTTCAATATAGTATAGTAATAATACTATGCTTCCTCAATTTGTCTACTTGATGTGCTCTTAATGCAAATTATATATATATATATTTTTTAATTTTAAACATTTTAAAACATGTTGAAATATTAAAAAAAAAATCAATACACTAATAGTCACTTCCTTAACTATTAAAAAAAATTAAAAAAATTAATAAATGCATGAGCGATCAATATGAAGAGGCATAATAGTATTATTCATATAGTTAACATGACGAGAAATGAGATATATTTATTATTTCAAGTTAAATTATATCATTTCAAGTTATACTAGCTAATGAGATAAATTTTTTCTCTAAATGCACGATCACTAGTATACCACTTAGTCCACATCAACAACTGCTACATATTTATGGATGTGTTACATTTTAAGCGTCTTTCTGTATCTAACCTTCAAATGGATGGCATATTTTTAACCTACCTAAAAAGCATGACATGGTCGATGCAATTTATTAACCTAAAAAATCTGAATTAGTACAATTTATTATTATTGTTGAGCTCAAACATCCATGATGAGCTAGATTGATGTTCTGTTTGGGATTGAGTTAGGAGTAGTAAAATGTACTTTAATAGTCTAAAAAATTCTTTAATGATAAAATTAAGGTGTTTATTTTTTAATCTCAAAAAGTATGTTTCATGAAAACAAGTGTGCTTTTCCGAATTATATGGAATACAGTTTCACATTTTAAAGACAATTGTAAATGAGCGAAAATACTTACACGACTTTTAGATAATTACAATTGCCCTTTGATCTTATCACGAGCACAAACAATCTCAAATGACCTTTTATGTTATTTCTACTTCAAAGAGCACTTTTTTATATTGTTTTCAAACAAATACAATATGTTTGAAAGTGTTTTCGATATATCATATATGATTATCAAAGAGTAAATAACTTTTTAATAATATAACTTATTACTTAAGCTGATCTACAAAAGTCGAGTTAAAAACTATATTATCCCGCACAATCCCAAACATGAACCGAATAATATTCATCTCAACCAAAAAAATGATGCTTTCCGGGAATGATTTAGTAACAAATTCATCATTATTGTTATTAATTTTGTTTTTTTTTTTAACCATAGAAAGGTTAATCTTTCACTATCAATCTTATACATTTTCTCATAAAAATATTATTGAATGGAACGGATCGAATAAACCCGAGGCTATGCCTGCAAGCACACAGAGGAAGAACATGCACAACATTATATAAATAAAAAATACAAAAATGAAAACACTTCAATGGAAAAGAAAGACATATTATAAATATATCTTTCTTTTTTTATAAATAATCTTTCTTTTTACCAAATATTATCAACTCTTTGTTCCTCTGAGTGGCAATATTGCATACCTTTTTCTTTTTCTTTTTCTTTTTTTCTCATTTCTTGGATTGGCTAGGAGCTCTTCTTTTTCTTCTTGGTCTTGTTCTTCTGATCTTTCTTCAAGTTCTTCTGGGTTTGGTCCTCCACCATCTTCGGAAACCTCACATTTCGATCCCAACCATAATCTCCATAGTACTGATCATTCCTTCCAAAATCACTCCCTGTATTCCTGAAGTACTCTCCACCGCTTATCCCTGAGGTGCCTGCACCGGAGTTCTTCTTCTTGTTAATAAAGCCAAAACCGAGAAGTACACCAGATTTTCCCTTTGAACTCATTTCCAATGGCTTTGAATTGAAAACCCGAGTGAATAAATGGCAGCTGCTTTTATCATATGAATGATAGCTACTAGCTAGCAGCTCTCGGTCATGTAGTCTCTCCCTCCTTTATATTTGGTGGAGCTACCCCAATTCAATGCCAACATTAATCATAACGAGTTTATATTTTTTCTTGATAAATGATTCACGAAAAAAGAGCCATGCAGATTAGATCAAAAAAACAAAAAACTATAGCTCAGTGTCACACATTCGTGTGTCAAATACAAGAGCTCATCATGCATATTAATGGGAGGGAGATATGGAAGAGAGATCTAGTGGGATGAACTTCTTCTGAAATTTATTGTTTTTTTTTTTTTCACCAAAGTAACTAAATATATACTGCATGCAGGTTTGGTGTAAGAAAGAAATAACCACAACTACCCATGAGATAAGGTTTTAAAATTTTTTCTACTAAATTTAAGGAAAGAGGGGCCAACCCTACTCTCTCTTCTTTAATTTTAGTTGGGTCTTGGGAGAAAGAAAAACAGTCAGCTTTTGCTTTTCAATTACATATATATTATATAATTTTGGAAACATTTAAATCTAATTATTAGAGTATTTAATCCAATTATTTATAAAGACATTGAAATGTAAATTATCGTTGGTAAAAAAAAAAATACCATTAAAATATTCATGCACTTCCAATGATTGCCATTTATCAAAGGCCCTCACAAATTTAAAAAAAAAGAAGAAGAAGATATTCTACATTATTTTATACTTTTACTATATATTCTTTCAAGTTCAAACCCTAGAAATTAAAAGAAATCCTTTATCAATCTTGAAATTCCGTTTGGCTACTCCGATAGTGTAGATGAAGGATAAAATGAACATTATCAAAAAAAAAAAAAAAAAAAAGATAACAGGGAAACCCGAAAAATAATATTTTGGATAGGTAATTAATTATATTAAGAGGTGATCATTGCTATCTAGATTTTTCTCTGTATTTATTTGGATAATCAATATTTAAATTCCAAACTATTGCTTTTCAAAAAATCAATGGTGGGAATTTCGTTAAATTCAGTATTTATCACTTTAAAATTCAAAATGGACATAAGAATATTGGAAATGTACGTAATCTTTAATATTGAATTTGAAAGCAATAATTTTTCTACAAGATAATTGGAAAGCAATAGTTACATATTGGAAGGAGATCTGAGATCCAGTTGATGGATCTCTGGAGGATCTCTTTGCTTTCTCTTTCATCAACGACTGTGTACACTAGACAACTGTTGATGTCGGCCCACCTACATGATAGGGACGGGACAACTTGGTAGATTTGCTAATTATTTCGGTACCATGACTTTTGAATATTCTTGTAACCCTTACCATTTATTTAAATGACAAAAACTATCCATTTTATAACTTTTTTACAGGGAGCAAAAGGCTTGGAAGCCCTATAAATATACTGTGAACTTCTTTTTATTCTTCTTTTAAACTTCATGTGTACGTCATAATATAAGTCTACTACATCTTGTTTGTTTTCATAATTCCTCTCAAAATATTTCATCTCATCTAATTATTATAATTTTTTCAAATTCTCACACAAAATAAAATAAACAAACGACTTTTTCAAATTCTAAAACAAAAATAATATTAAAAAGATATTTTTTAATAATATTTTATTCAATTTTTAACTTTAATTTCAACTCATTTGCAAAAAACAAACGAGTTAATTGCTTCATTGTCATGCAATCTAAATTATCTCAGGAAGAATAGACACAATAGAATAAGGGAGTATGAAGAAAGACTATTTGAAACAACGGGATTGAATTCTCAATCTTTTCGAGTAGAGAATTATGAAAAATCCCATATAGATATCAAATAGAATCAGATGAAATTATCTCATTCTCAGTTAAGTAATTTCGTGTTTGTGACAACTTTTTAAATGAAACAGCCCTTTTCCAGACAATATCAAAGTAGGAGATGCATGAGTAAATGTCAAGCTTTCTGCCCATCAGTGATTCTGTAAATAAACATAATCTATAGTTTTCTAGCTATACTTTTGAAATGTGTTCTTACAAATACGCCATTCCAACTCGCACCGAGGCTGATGAGAGCCCCCTCCATAATCAATCTTTGAAACCCACCATAAAGAAAAAGAGTGTACAAAATTCGGCTCCATTGTGCTAAGTTACACGGGCCTAACAGCTGACTAATTGCAACTTTTCAAGTCCCTTGCCAGGGCAGCGAAACCAGAAATAATGATCAGACAGAATTTCCAGTTCACATTTCTATCCTCAAGCTCTATGCTCTATCAATAGATGCCGAATTGTTCGAACCTATGATCATAATCTACACACAGTCAAAGAGAACCACAATTTTTCTAGTCTTCCATGCAGCCCCCAAAAATGTATCACGTTGGATACATCTTAGCATTCAGCCCATCTTATGGCAGAATAGATAGAAGGCAGGGAATGTGGAAGGCCGAATCCTGATCATTCGGAGTCTGCTTCCAACCAATTAGCTTGATTTCCCCGAGTTCCACTACCATTCTAAAGGCCTTTCTCAAACCTGAGATGGCAGAGGTACCTTACTCTCTGATCCTTCCTCACTGGATTCCTGCAAATTGTCACAATCATTTTCAGGAAGTGAGTCATCAGAACTTTGGTTTTGGACAACCGCCACTGAATGGCTCTGCAGAGTAGTTGGTTTTCCATTAGATGCAGGCTCATGCTGGTAAGCTGTATCGACTGAAGCAATGTATGATATCCCAAACTTCTGCCCATGAGATAGTCCTGGGCAAAATCCCTGCAGGAACGACAACGTAATTTTTAACGGTTAACACTGATAAGGTGGACAATCCAGCTAGCATATGTGAAGTTAAGTGTTTGAATATGGCTTATGCACACTAGTTTTGACCCAGCACAATTCATCCACTTATTGCTTTACTTCGAGGTCTGGTTAAGCACTAAACTGTTTTCTAAATTACTCACGTTTTAAACATGGACAGAAGGCAGGATTGGGGTGTTCCCTAGGGTCTCCCGGGAGGTAATGCTGAGATTGTAGCTAGTTTGGCAGCATATCCATGGCTGTAGGATTTATACCTTACACATGACTTACCTTGGTCTTCTCTTAGGAACACCCTTTTAACAGCCAATCCTATTTGGGAAGGTACTATTGCAAAGATGGAGCACGGTTGGCAGTCCCTGTACTTGTCTTGGGTGGTAGAAATACATTGATCAAGGGCATGCCATCCAACTTGCCTACCTATTATGTCTCTTCTTCTACTACCTGTTGGAGTGCCAATCGACTTGAGAAGTAACAACGAGATTTTCTTTAATGGGGAGTTATGGGGGTATAACATAAATTCCATCTAGTGAAATGGTCCAAGGTGCGTTCGCCGGTTGTAGAAGGTGGTTTAGGAATGAGAAACTTAATTCTCTCTTTCTTTTTCTTTTTTATAAGTAGATAATGCATGGAGACCTGATCTTCTTTTATAGGTTACAATGAAATGGTCCAAACTTTTTAGGTTTTCTCTAACGTTGGTAAGAACTAATGTATGTGGTGTTTCCAGGGCTAATGACATTGAAAGCAACCATGGATCAGGATAGCATCTTTTTTTCATACAGCAACTAATATTCTTTTTTTATAGTATATACAGCAACTAATACTCTTAAACTACAATTTCGAACAATAAAAATAAAAAGTAAAGCAGGCCATTTAGCATTGAAGCAAAACCCAAGAAGGTATTCTAAAAGGTTTAAAACAAACCACTGACCTTAATCAACCCTGCTGTAGGGGTTGACTCAAAAGTGGAATATAAAGGAAGTCCAGTGTGAGCCTGACCTTCATGAAATCTACTGCCATTAGCTTCTAGAAGATCAGTTGCGATTTCTGATGTATGAGAATCTTCTTTACAACCCACACTTCTACAAAAAGCCCCAACATATGAACAATGTTCCCGCACTAGGGATATCTGAGGGGTTGCAGGCAGTAGGTGGCCTTCAGTGCTAAATATGTACCTGTAAATGGTATATTTTCAGTTCAAGGAAGAAATAAAATTTACAGAAGTAACTTAGTATCATAAATTCCATCGCCCAAAGATAATCCGTTGAAAGCACAAAAGCACTTACTTGTATGGCCCGTTTTCAACAAGGTTATCTGGACCAACAGCCAAATCGAAAAGAAGCCACAAGTATTTAACCTAATTATGTTCAAGTCATTAACAACACGCAATGTAAATAAAAATGAAATGAGATAAGAATATAATTTTTTTTTTTTTTTGATAAGTTAAGAATATAAACTGATGCCATATGTCATGCATTAGCAAAACATAGAATATCAAATAAATGGTTCCCTGCCTGTATAAGATTGTAACACTCGGGCCCAACACCAAGCCCATGCTCTATAATTTTTTTTTGGTTAATAAGGTCAACGAAGCCCACTTGAGTTTTAATGAGAAAATTTATTTTTTTTAAAATAGGCTACGGGCCCAAAATTTCTTTTGGTGGGATATTGCGTTTTACTGGATTTGATAATTAGGTTAAAACCATGCAATATTTTAGGGATCAAGTCGAATCTTATTATTTGGTAATTAGCCTGAATTTTTTTTGAATGAGTTGGGTTATTTTAGAATTTGTGACGGGGACCGTAAGAATTTATTTGATACTAGGCCCATGAAGAATATTGTAGGTCAAACCCATAAATTGGACCCAAATTCGTTAGGCCAAAGACCATTTGTGTATAAACTCCAAGCCATGCACGAAGGCTCATCTTCCTCATAAAAAACTAGGGCTCTGCTGCACCCTTCCTCCACGTTCAGAGTATCCCAAAACCAAAGCCCCACGTTCAAGCATCAACCACCACAAAACATGGCTCCCTCTCCCCGTTTCATCCCCATCCACGCCAACCCAAACCGCAAGCCACTACACACAATCACATTTACACATTTATAGAGAGAGAGCCATGCACTGGGTGTTCATCCCCTTAGCCTCTGTTAATAAACACCAACAACAACCACCATCATCAAAGCCCAACCAAATCGAGAGCCACAAATCCACTGCCACTCTCCTCTTCCTCCACCGCAAAACGAAACAATCGAGCCCTAGCGTGGTTGTTGCAATCGTGCACCACCACCTAATGTTATCAAGCTCACTTCTGCAAAATCCGAAACTCTGTTTTTAAGACTCAAAACAAAGCACAACCAAGGAAGCAAGACCCCCCACGTCTAATGGTTTCACAACCGCATGGCGCTACCAGCCACTGAGTGCACCGGACGCCACCAATGTGAGACACAAAATCCAGGCAACCAACTAGAAGGCCACCCAACGTACACCACCGATGACCACCAAGAAATTTGCATCGAGTACAATCGTGAAGCCATAAACAAACTGAGACCATTGTGGGCATCCCTCCCATGCTCAGCCTTTTCAAACCGCCTAGCTCCACCCAAACCAAAAGCCCAACCCTATTTGGCCGCTGCCTTACACCATGGCGACACCAGCAACTCCCCTTCCTCTTTCTCGACATAAACTCTCTCTCTCTCTCTCTCTCTCTCTCTCTCTCTCTCTCTCTCTCTCTCTCACAGTGCACTACTGCTGCCTCAACCACCTCCTCGCCACTTCGTAGCTGCTCTCACAGGGAGTCTCCGTCGCACGACCCTGGGTCTCTCTAGTGAACATTTATCCTTACAAACTAAAAGGTGGCTTTTGCATTTTACGTAAAGCTCCTTACGCAAATAGTACAGAAGACTTGTTTTATGTTATAAGCCAAAGCATGAGGTGTTTGAACTTATATTTCAGTTGGGTTTTATTTTACGATGGGCCTAAGCTTGACTGTAGAAAACTATTGTGTTATTTTAAGTGGGCTTTGGCTCACTTTAAATTAGCCTACAAAGTTGTTTAACAGAAAATATTTAAGATTTTCAATTATATTAGTTGGTATTAAATTTTGATAGTTAGATTTTAGTAGTAAATAATTTAGAGTTTATTGTCTTAGTCAAAGAAATTAAGTGGATATCAATGAATTTGAGAAATGATGATATTTTAAGATTACGAGAATTTTAGATGTTTAGGAAAAAATAGGTTGTTTTAGTATTTCAGGTTTAAGTATCGAAATACGTGTTTAATTGAAAATTTACAAAAGTTACGTGACTATTTTATAGGTGACGATTAATATTCGTTCGACATTGTTGTGGAAAAATTCAGAAAATATAAAAAGTTCAAGTAAGCGAGGTTCCTATGCTAGACTTTACATAAAAGAAATGAACTGAGGTTAATTTGAAAATTTATGCATGTTTTGTTATGAAAAGAAATTTGTAACAACCTTAGTTATTTGTTCTGCATTACTTATGAAATCTGTATAAAAGAGAAAAGTATTTCTATCATGACTAGTTTAGACAAGTTATTTTTGGCATTTTGGTTTTTAACTGTGCAGAAATGAGCGATTATGAAATCTAAAAATTTATGCATGATTAAGTGAAGATGCTCTGAATCTGTTTTTGATTATGTGAGGATATGTATCTGTTCAGTATTTAATTTTGATATGATGTGGCATTTGAAAACCTTTAACATAACATTTTGATTATGTACTGGCACTGTTTCTACTTTGCTCTGCTCTAACCTTACCAAGGGTGTAAAACTGTGGTCTCTGTTTGGGTTGATACCAACATCTCCGTCCATGAGTACACCTACTTTGAAAACAAATTGATTTTTATGTAGTCTTTTCTGTGTGCACACTCAGGCTCCAAGAATGATAAGGGGAAGCATAACCCTACCATGGGGGTTAAACATGGTCTTTGTTCCGATGTGATGCTCTGATATGATATGATGATGATGCTCAGTTTATGTTATGCCAAAGGGCTTTGGAATATAAATATTTTGAACCATCGCTCTGATAATTTTGATAACATGTTTTGTTCTGCGAAGTGACAAGATTCTTGTGGACTGAGGTTTTGAGTTGGACAGGATTACATTGGGTAATGCCTAGAGAAGTGGTGGATTTATTAGAAGGCTGGAAGGGTTTGAAGGGCTATAAGAAGGCGGTGAGAGTTTGGAAGATGATCCATCTTTGTCTTATGTGGTGCATATGGATTGAAAGAAATGGGAGACGATTCAAAGATAAAGAACGCTCTTTGGGAGATCTTAGGGATTTTTTCTTGATTACTTTGAGTTCTTGGGTTAAAGTGTTTGTAATGGAGGATAATTTTCTGCAGTTGTTTTAGTTTTCTGGCGTTCAGTTTCTTTTCGTTTGTGGAAGTTGTAGGTGTTTCCTTTGTATACGTCCTGTGTGCTTGGGCTTATGCCTATTTCTTTGAATAAATTATTACTTATAAAAAAAAATGTTTTGTTCTGCATACTGAAATTGAAAATGTTTTGTTCTGCATTCTGTACTATGTAAATGCTCATGTTTACATACTCGTATATGTTCTTTGCTTACTGAGTTGTTGATAACTCACCATTTATCTCCACAATATTTTTAGACGTTTTGGAGAATTGGAAGCATGGGTAAGGCTATGTAAGCATAGTGTATTAAGTACAAAGAGGGTACTTGGGTTATTGGAGAATTTTATTAAGTAGTTTCATTTTGCTCTGTTGACTTAGTATTTTGGGAAAGTTGACATTTATTTTGAAACTTTGTGGTGTTCTTAGTTAATTATTTTGGAGTAGTTGGTTTAAAACAATGAGATCTATGAGTAATTGAGAAATTGGAGTTTATATCTGTACGATGAGATACCATTTTAAGTGACAATAAGTAATTCTCCGATCCATCCGGGACCGGGGCGTTACAAAGATAGTCTAAAAGAAACTGACGGACCACCAACATTCAAGTTCAAAAACAACATTCAAAATGAAGGTTGAGAAATAAGCACTTAGGTTTGGCAAAGGGAAGCCAATTACGAATCAATTTTGGTTTAAATGAGGTGTTTAGCTCTTAATGACTGGGTTAGGTCAGGACTCAGAATGCACCAACGCATTCCAACGTGCCCGAGTTGAAGCCATTGTCTAAGTGGCCCTCAATTGGGGCCTAAAACCACCCATGATAGAGTTCCATCAATAGACTTTTCACATTTTTCATATATATAATCTAGCTCTGATAAATATTCTTTCAGGGTTCCCCTAATCTCATCTAGACGACAAGAACATCCTTTGGAGGTAATTAAGCCTAGAGGAGAAAGTGCTACCAGATCCACTTGGCAATTAAGATCTTTTGAAGACAGATGATTGCCAAAAACAAACCTCATGTAAAACCGGTACTTACAGTCTCAGCTAAGAAAAAGCTTTCCATGTGATCTTCCTGTGTGTGAAACTCTACATCTGATATATGACAATATCCACAAGGGCATCGAGCCCCATACTGCAAGCTGGAAACCATGTCCCGACCAGCATCAAGATATCTACAAAGAAAAACCTTAAAAAGGGTCTCAGTTGCAAATAAGTCAAGGTAGTGCACATATGGATATTAACAATAGCAGACTTGACTAGAAACACTAATTTCCCAGTACCCTACATGGCTTTTATTTCTATAGGGGAAAATACATAAATAGAACAAAGAGTATAGCATTATGAGCGTGCTTTTGGAAGAAGTACATGGCAGGGCCACGGAGGCTCATCACAAATTTAAGAGTTTGAAGCAGGCCCGCCACAGATAAAGAGTTCAACCATAATGTAACAATATGTAACACTCAAGAATTGCTTCTGAAGATATGGGTCTAAAAAATAGCAGGTTCCAGAAGTCTTTCCTAAAAAATAAATCATTCAAAGTTGTACTCTTATTATGATGTCATGAGTGAGCAATTTAAGGCAATGGACCAAGAAAGGAGAAAGGAGGGTCACAACTCACAATAGATGGTCAGTATACAACCTAGCAACTTCAACGGATTCATTTCAAAATTGCAATACACGTGGCCAACCCCGATTAATCGGAGAGCAACTATAAGCCAATCCCAATTTAAGCAGGATTAAGGCTTGATTGAGTTGAATTGAGAAGATTAAAGATAAAAACAAATAAGTAGATCAGAGCAGACCTGGGATCTCTGGTAGCTTTGTAGAGCCAATATGTGCTCTCTATCAACTCCGGACGCAGTGGGTAACTTTTTTGCCCATGCTGAAAAGGAAATGTACAGAAAATTCTACACAAGTCACTAGACTTAACATTATCAAGCTAGTTCTATAAAGCCAAAAAAAAAAAAAAAAAAAAAACACACACACAAGAAAATCATGTAAATTGAGCCCATTGAAGTCTATAGAAGCTATCTAAAGGAGGAGAGTATAGAAGAAGAACGTCTTAAGCTTTTCCGTTGTTTAAGAAAATATATCATCTATTGACATATATCCTATGCTGACAAAGAAGTCAACATTTTTTTTTGTTTTTAAAGAGAAAAAATATGGAAGGAAGCGAACTATAACTGAGGACTTAAAGTCATCAGCCAAACGGTACCTAAGAAATGCTTAACATTTGTAACATGTCACCGATTTATTACAATGTGAGAAGGCTCAAACACATTCAAGTTCATTCTACCTGAATAACATTTGGCTGGTGGAGGTATACTAAAGCATTCTAAAGTTCTACCTTTCATACACATAACCTAGACTACCTCTAAAAGAAATAAGAACATAACCTAGATATTCAGTGGTGTACCTGTAAGTCTAAAACTAATAAAGCATACTGGAAATGCAGAGATTCCAAGATGGCAATCTAGTTCGCCAATGGGTGTCATGTACGCACATATATCAGATCCTTAACTAAGACACCACCACACTTCTAGTAAAATGCCCTACAAGCAACATCAGTTCAAATAGCAATTGCCTAGGGGGTTCAGATAGTGATGATTAATATACCTGAACACTGAGTGTAGCAAGATTAAAACCCTCAGGAGTGAAACCATATCTTTTCCAGACACTAAAGAAAGCAGTATGTGTTTGAACTGCAGGATCAATGTCCCCAGCTAACACCTTGGAGCATGAGTAATATACATATAATCAGAGAACTTCCAATAATCCAGTTCACCAACAAATCGCATCGAAAATAGAATAAAAATAGACCGAAAACCTGAAGGCCAGGCCAGAATGCCTGCAAGCTGTTAAACACTGGCCAGACGATAGCAGCAGAATCCATATTTACTTCCACATACCTGCAGGCACAAAAATAAAATAAAAAACCAAGGCCAATAAAGCTTAATCGAATAAGAAGATTGAAAGAAAAAGGATAATGATAAAAATAGGGCAAGGGAATGTCTATTTACAGAGTGGCACACAATAGCCACAAGCTTATACCAAGGATCATTGTAAAGGTAGTGCATAGCAGCTCTGTAAGCTTCTTGGAAAATGAACAGATACTCTTCATCTCCAAACAATACATAAGCCTGAAACATTGTCAAGAAAGGTTAACAAAAAACTGAAAAGAAATGTAACAACCCAAATTCATCCAAAACAAGCTTTTAGCAAGATTACTGACATATCATATGTGTCAGCATACAGAGCTCAAATTAGTTCATGAGAAGGCTATGACCAATTAAAATACTGACTTTATTTAACTAACCGCAGGGTATACACCTCAGAAGCCTTCTAATGTTCACTGTAGAAATCAACAAATCCTATGTACAGGTGATAAGAATATAAGACTAGCAATGAAATTTAAAGCCTCATCATCTTCTTCCCTTTATTCTCAACTCAATTCCATTTTGTCGGTAGAAGAGCATAAATTGAACTTGAAAGGAAAAAGGTAAAATTGCAAGTGGAGTACACAGATTCCTCAAAGAAGGCAAAAAAAAGGCCTAAGAACAATAATAAAACAAGGGTTGCTTTATCTTTCTGCTAACTATCATATTAGATATCGATAAGGGCTTCAGACTATGGTTCTTCTACCTAAAAGCCATCATGTTAACTCACTATACACACTTTTCAAGAGTGCTGAAACAAAAGAGTTAGGCCCGTTTGGATTCAGAGATGAGTTGAGATGGTTTGTGAATTGTAGAATAAAATATTATTCGAATATTATTTTTTAATATTATTATTGTTTTGGGATTTGAAAAAGTTGAATTGTTTATTATATTTTGTGTGGAAAAATTTGAGAAAGTTGTAATAATGAGATTAGATAAATTGAGATAAGTTAAGGTGGGTTTTGAATTCAAACGAGACTGTACAAGATAAAACATCTCAATGCTTGACTTCCTCGCTGTTCGGAAGGATAACAATTTACAAATTCTCTAACGAACCACCCACCATCAATTTATCACTACTCCAAAATACTTTCTAGTAAAATAAACATATATATTTTCAACAACACAAGCAATAACTCTATCTGCAATCTCCCCTTTAATAGCACAAGAACATCCCCAAAAGAAGTTTTGCACCAGGTATAATTAGAGATTGCTGCGTATATGTTGTATACACCCTGTGTACTCAGATATTGCCCATTGTTTTAAATAAAATTTAATTTAATCTTATAAAAAAAAGTTACAATAGAAGTATATAATATCCAGCACCCTTACCTCACTGATTTATATCAATACAATTTTGTCTAATGACATAAAGAAGGCATCGTGCATCAATGGAGACAACTAAGCTCGTTCCAAATAACAAAAAGGATGTTATAGAGCTGAAGCAGGTTTCACCATTTCAATTCATGCTACTAACCTTTAGGAGATACTCGTAGAAAGAGTCAATACTAGTTCCTATTCCAGCATCCTGAAAAAGCAGCATACATCATTTTCCTTAGTGACAAAATAAGTGGGAGGAAAATTTGGGTCTCCCCAAAGTAAATGGAATTTTAATTTATGTGGAATTTGTAAGCTGGTTGACGATAATTTAGAAACTTTTCAAACGCACCTCAGATGGTAAAAAGCATCAACTATTATGGATCCTACTGATGCATCTCACCTCACTGCGTATGTATGTACATAAATAATGGCATAAGTTTTATGTTTATAAACTAAACCATAGCTGAGTGCACCATTCAAGCAACTCAAAATTGAAAACTTTATTTACTTCAATAAAAGATTGTTGCTCAGCCTGTATAATGAGTGCTGCAATAGCTCAAAGATGTATATCCACATTCACAGAAAAACTGACAATGCTGTCAATGGGATTATACAAATTGCATTAACTATATTTTTTTTATGAAAAGGAAACCCAAAGTCTGTGAAACGCAACATGTCTTTTACCTGGTTAAACCTTGGACCCATGTAATCTATCCCGATCACACAAATCAGGTAAATCATGGGCCTTTCACCAATGGGACGCTGCCCCTAGGTATTGTTTTCCCCCAAGGGTTAAAACAAATTGCATAACTAGAAAATTACATATGCTTCTTCATGCATGGAGAATATAGAGAGAGTAAAAACTTGAATGCAATTATTTTTTTGTAAGTAATAAAAAAATTTATTTGGAAATGCAAAAGGCATAACCCAAGGACACAAAGTAACATTTAATTATTATCATTATATACCTCAACTACACTACAACAACTAACTCAGGAAGATCTATTTAATGGACAAACAAATAAGGCAAAAAGATCTAAAGTATTCTCACAAGATGGCCCTACTTCATCCAAGCCTAGGACCAGACATGTAAAAGTGAAAGATTGAGACACAACGTAAAGTTTATTTTTGTTCACTTATACCAAGAAAAAAAACTAATATTTGCAATATGATGTTTTCTGAGAGAGAGAGAGAGAACATTAGACATTAGACACAACAGAAACTCATAGTAGGATGGCCCCATAGAGAAATCACGTTAAATAGAGTGTTACCTTCTGTGTCCATTCACCTGTAAAAACATTGATATGGGCACCAACTAAATTTAGTTTTGAACGCCGCGCCCAAAGTCCACGAACTGCATTTTTGGTAACTTGTTCAAAAACTGCATGTTCATGAAGTTGAGCAATATTTCAACGTGTGCCCCACAGGAACGAAAGGAAAAAGAAATGGAAAATAATGATATTAATGACAAAAAAATAGAAGGGAGGCAAGGAGGGAAATACAGTGGTATCCAAGACCCTATGTTGCGAACCTAGTCTATCAAGCAGAAATGAAGAGGATAAAACCAGTACTTTTACAACCTCCTATGCAATAAAGAGTGTATAAGAAAGGCTAATGTCTCGACAAACGCATAGAGCCATCATCTATAAAGTCACTCAACAACTTATAAAAAATCTAGTAGAAGTTGCACAGAGACCAGGACAAGCAAGGAGATTGAAGAATTATTAAGTTTAAACAACTGGACCAAGGCCCAAGCATATTTCTAGAAAGTCACCAGTGACGATGAGTAATGGACAACATTGTTATAAGTCTCTTAGTGTTTCTTTTTATCTGATTGAACAGATCACCTCTAGGTACCTTCTGCTCAAGATCAAGGGGTCAGCAAACTCATCTCAGTCGAAAATAGCTCAACTGTTTCCTCATTCAGTAAAGAATATTTTTTTTATTCTAATAAACTTCTAACTTGGGAGAGAAAAAGGATTTAAAAACAAAAAAGAGCAAAGAAGAAGAAAACGGAAGCTTGAACAATGATCCTAAACATTATTCTTCAGGTCAACATGGAGGTACTATCTAGCCTTACCTATTATTTTCTTTTTCTTAAACATTATTCTTCAGGTCAACATGGAGGTACTATCTAGCCTTACCTATTATTTTCTTTTTCTTTTTTTGATCAGTAAGCTATTAATTAACAGTGCTATGAAGTATAAAATAAGAAGGCTATATTCTAGGTGCCCTTTTTTTATAACTAGGTTATTAAAAAAGAAGTAAATGCAAAAATGAATGCTACCATGGTACAAGAAGTATATGTAATATTCTGCATAACATGACGATGTCATAATAATATTTTCCCACAATATTTCATTAATTAAGGGGTTCACAACCGTATTTTTCCAACATTAGTGAATATTTGGTATCTTGGCATCTTGTCTTCCCTTGCAACAAAGGTAAAACTTACTGGGATCATTCGTCAAACGACTAAGCACTCCAAATTCCAACGTCAAAGTCCCGCCACCAGCAGTTGATGTTATCTAACAGACCAAAAATTAAATTTTTAATGCTTTATGCAAATAGCACAAAACAGAGAATTAAAGACGTAGTACAGTTACCAAATGAATGTCCTAGAAGGAGGTTAATGATTCTTAAATTTGAGAGTACAAACTTGCATATTCGCTCATTGTCCTTGGCAATTAGATGTGTAATCATATACCCTATTAGTTGAGGTAGAACAGCAATTAGCAAACTGGAAGTTAATCAGCTGAGTTTTCATGATTTTCTTCTCTCTCTCTCTCTCTCTCTCTCCCCCCAGTTAGATGTTCCACTGTATAATTCTTGTGTACTTTGGGCCCTGACATTTGTGTTTCCTGCTACATTCTTTGATTACTTGTCAAAAAAATAAAAAGGTGTAGTCCTACAATGTTATTAGCTGCTTTCACGCTAGAAAGTCACGGCAAAACTCAAGAGAAAACAAGCTTGCACAAAAGGAGGAGAAAATGCAGAAAGGCCTTGCCTTGCTTTCATGTTCATCAACTCCATGCAAAAGGTTGACAGATCCAAATGGAATTCCTGCAGCACATAATATCTGAAAATGGTCATAAAATGATGGATCCATTACATTTGCAATGCCCCTACATCTAACATGTATTACAGAGATACTTTTATAGTCTTCCTTTTACAAAGATACTTTCTATATCTAGATAGTATAGCAGATAAATAGCTTGGCCATAAATAGACTTAACGCGTAAATAGATAACATGTACAGTAGAGATAACGTGTACAGTAGAGATAACGTGTACAATAAAACTAGCAGCAATTAAGTGCTGGAATCATTGAGCACTGGTTGTAACCCTTGTCTATATAAATGAAGGAAAACAATGGAAAGAGGTATTCAGACCAAACTTGACATGGTATCAGAGCCATTGTTCATGCTAAGGTTCCTACTACGGCACTCGCGGCTCTTCAAGCAGTTCATGCTGAGAGTCAACGCGATCAATTTTTAATGAAGCTTCGGCCAGAATTTGAGCCCGTTCGAGCTGGTTGTTGAACCGTAATCCGGTTCCTTCTTTGGATATTTGTTTGGGAGATTTGTTGCGTGAAGAACAACGATTATCCACTCAGATGGGTATGACTTCTGAGAAAGTCTTTTCCGAGACAGTAAATGTAGCCTATGCAGCACAAGGGAGAGGGAAGAACAAGTTGCAATGTTTCAGTTGCAAGAAATTTGGTCATATCGCTCGCAACTGTCCTTAGAAATTTTGCAACTACTGCAAGAAAGAGGGTCATGTCATCAAAGATTGTCGAGTACGGCCTCAGAATCGCCAATCCCAAGCTTTTCAGGCTGCTATACAGTCTTCTTCTTCTTCTACGCCGCCTATTGTAAGCTCTGATTCATCTGTTCTCACACCAGCAATGGTCCAACAGGTGATTGTGTATGCTTTTACGGCCTTAGGCCTGCAAGGTACGGGTACTAACTCAACTTCTTGGATTGTTGATTCGGGCGCTTCTAATCAAATGACTGGTAATACGACAGGTCTCCATGATGTTCGTAAGTATAGAGGCACGCAAAATATTCAGCTAGTTGATGGCAGTACTCTTCCTATTACTGCTATTGGTAATTTGGGCTCTTTATTTCGCGATGTTTTTGTCTCTCCTGGATTGTCTACCAATTTGATTTCTGCTGGACAATTGCTAGATAATAATTGTGATGTTCACTTTTCTCGTGGTGGTTGTCTTGTGCAGGATCAGGTGTCGGGGACGGTGATCGTGAAGGAGCCTAAAATAGGACGTTTATTTCCCTTACAGTTTTCTATTCCTAATGTTGTTTCTCTTGCTTGTACGGCTACTGCCAATACTAATGAAGTCTGGCATAAGAAATTAGGTCATCCTAATTATGTTGTCTTGACTCATCTTATGAAACATGATTTTTTGAGCAATAAAGATTCATTTTCTTCTTCTCCTGTATCTTTTGATTGTGCTACTTGTCGTCTTGGTAAAAGTAAAATTTTACCTTTTCTTGCGTATGGTAGTCGTGCTTCTGACTGTTTTGAGATCGTGCATACTAACGTTTGGGGTGTGAGCCCTGTTATTTCTCATGGTCAGTATCGTTATTTTTGTGACGTTTATCGATGATTATAGTCGATTCACATGGATATATTTTCTCCGTTCTAAAGCTGACGTGTTTTCTGTCTTTCAAAAATTTGTTGCGCTTGTTGAGACACAGTTCAATACTTGTATCAAAACTTTACGCTCCGACTAGAGGGGGAGTACATGTCTCATTCTTTTCAAACTTTTATTCAGCAAAAGGAGATCATTTCCCAGCGTTCTTGTCCTTATACTCCTCAACAAAATGCGGTCGCTGAGCATAAAAATCATCATCTCTCAGATGTCGTCCGTACTTTGTTGATTGATTCTTTTGTACCTTCTAAGTTTTGGGTAGAAGCTTTATCTACTGCTGTCTATTTGATCAATCGTTTGCCTATTACTACTCTAGATTATGATTCTCCCTATTTTCGATTATTTGGCATATCTCCTGAGTATCAATCCTTTCATACATTTGGATGTGTTTGTTTTGTTCATTTGCCACCTGTTGAGCGTCACAAGCTAGCTGCACAGTCTGTCATGTGTGCCTTTATGGGATATAGTCCTACTCAGAAAGGATTTGTTTGTTATGATGCTCATGCAAATAAATCCCGAATCTCACGGAATGTGATTTTCTTCGAAAATCAATTTTTCTTTCAGTCTCAGGTTATTTCTGATCCTTCTATTACTCTTCTTCCCGCTTTTGATGATGTTTCTTCTTCTATTAAGCGATTTCAACCAGGTATGGTGTATCATCGACATCTTCCCCCTTCTTCAACGCCCCTTTTAGACACTAATCTGTTATCTGATTCTGCGGTTCCTATATCTTGGCACTCCACCTGGGTTACACATCCACCAGATAGGTATGGTTTTCCTCACATCTCGCTTACTGCCACTCTCGACACTATTTATGTTCCTCACTCTTATACCCAGGCATCCACCCAAGTGTGTTGGCAGCAGGCCATGCAAGAGGAAATCCAAGCTCTTCAAGACAATCACACTTGGGATCTTATAATTTGTCCCTCTGGTGTCAAACCTATTGGTTGTAAATGGGTGTACTCAGTCAAGTTTCGAGCTGATGGCTCACTGGACAGATACAAGGCCTGTCTTGTGGTTCTTGGGAACCGACAGGAGTATGGTATTGATTATGAAGAAACATTTGCACCTGTTGCCAAAATGACTACTGTGCGGACTATCTTGGCACTTGCTGCGTCACAAGGGTGGTCTCTCCGGCAGATGGATGTGAAGAATGCTTTTCTACATGCAGATTTGAAGGAAGAAATATATATGTCCCCACCTCCCGGCGTGTTTGCTACACCTTCCTCAGAGGTTTGTTGGCTACGCCGATCCTTGTACGGACTAAAACAGGCTCCACGTGCATGGTTTGACAAATTTCGCTCTAACCTGCTTGCTTTTCATTTTACTCAAAGTCAATTTGATTCCTCTCTTTTTCTCCGCAAGACTTCTGCAGGAATTGTATTGCTTCTCGCATATGTTGATAACATTGTGATCACTGGCTCCGATACTGAGTTAATTCAGCAATTACAACATCTCAAGGCCTCTTTTCACATGAAAGATCTTGGTCCCCTGCAGTATTTTCTTGGCCTTGAGGTACAACTTACTCCAACTGGTACGTTGTTACACCAGCACAAATACACGCAGGATGTTATTTCATTAGGTGGTCTCCAATCGGGTAACTCTGTTCTTACTCCATTGGAGGTAAATCTTAAACTTCGTCAGGAAGAAGGGGAGCTTTTATCAGATCCATCCTTGTATCGGCAGCTTGTTGGGAGTTTGAAGTACTTGACGATTACTCGTCTTGACATTTCTTTTGCTGTACAACAAGTTAGTCAATTTATGCAGGCTCCCCGACATCTTCACTTAGCCGCCATCCGTCGCATTATTCGATATCTGAAGGGCACCTCTACACGCAGGTTGTTCTTTCCTACAGCATCTTCCTTACAGTTGGTGGGGTATAGTGATGCTGATTGGGCTAGATGTACAGATACTCGTCTCTCTGTTACTGGCTGGTGCATGTTCTTAGGCAATGCACTCATTTCTTGGAAGAGTAAGAAGCAAGACAAAGTTTCCAAGTCCTCTACTGAGTCTGAGTATCGTGCTATGTCTTCTGCATGCTCTGAAATCACATGGTTCGTGGGTTATTGGGTGAACTCGGTTTTCCTCAGCTATATCCCACTCCTCTTCATGCTGATAATAGCAGTGCTATTCAGATCGCCACTAATCCTGTCTTTCATGAGCATACAAAACATATCGAAGTTGATTGTCATTCTATACGTGAATCCTTTGACAAACATGTGATTACTCTCCCTCACATTTCCACTGAATGTCAAACTGCAGACATATTCACTAAAGCTCTTTCTCGGCATCGGCATCAGTTCTTGATTGACAAATTGATGCTTCTTGATCCACCAGCATCAATTTGAGGGGGGATGTTACAGAGATACTTTTACAGTCTTCCTTTTACAAAGATACTTTCTATATCTAGATAGTATAGCAGATAAATAGCTTGGCCATAAATAGACTTAACGCGTAAATAGATACCATGTACAGTAGAGATAACGTGTACAGTAAAACTAGCAGCAATTAAGTGCTGGAATCACTGAGCACTGGTTGTAACCCTTGTCTATATAAATGACAGAAAACAATGGAAAGAGGTATTCAGACCAAACTTGACAACATGTACTTCATCCACAATTGAAACCAAAGTGTTTAAAAGTCCAATAATTGTTCAGTAGACGGTGTCATAGCTACCCACCCAACTGCTTTAAGAGAGAATGTAGCAAAATTGCTTTCCACAGAGCCAAATTGCTAAAGTTTTACAAAGCTAGTCATTCATTAGCCGTTTGCTAATTTACAAGGTCCTCAATAATTTTACTTGAGATTTAAATCCCTATATTAACATTCCTTTACGGCCTACCAATTTCAACCCAAGCAGCCTATCAGAACTAGACAGGTATACGGTATACTAAACATGGCAATCCTTCATTCCCTATAGTTGTATTCTTATATGTTAGGTGAAAACATTCCTAATTTAGCATTCCACAAAATGATAAAAATATACCACCAAATAACCAAAAGTAACAAGATTGAGAAATAAATACCCTATGTGAATAAACAGCCCAAGAATTGAGGTCATAAAAAATGCAAGACAAGTAGCTAAATTCAAACTACAATAAATTGGGAAAATCAATTAAAATCATCTAGTAGTTATACCCGTAGGAGTGTCAAATGCAGGTAATAACCTCCGGGCCAAATCCTCTGCTAAGTTAAGTAACTGGTTGTCATAAGATGGTATTTTCATGCCCTGTAGAGAAACAATACAGAAGAAATCAACAAGGACCTTCAGATAGTGGTATACAATATACATTCATATTAAACATATTTTTTTAAGATCGGGAGTGTTCCTTGGATGAGTGCAAGAGGTTCTTTTTCAGCACGCTATTGACTTATGCTTCTGTCATTGATGTAATGGAACTAGTTTTCATAATTTAATTTTATCCATTTCTTGTTCTTAGCTGTAGTCAATCAAGAGATCTACATAATTAGTGCAGAAATTCTTTTTATTTTATTTTATAAGTAATCGATATTATTAATAAAGATAGGCATAACCCAAGTACACAAGATGATATACAAGAGATAAGACCTATCTAGGTCGAAGTAGAGAAAACAAGAAAATCATGAAAATTCAGGCCATTAAAATCTAAAGCTATGGCCTATAGAAATAAAGTACGGAAAAATAAAGCTCGAAGTTCCTCTAGTGTCCACACAAAGAAAGCTACTTTGGGGGCCGCCTTGTGTCATAACCTTCTCCAAGGGAAACAAATATTGGGATCTTAGGTGAGAGCCTTATAAAATGAGCGAACTGAAAAGACACCTTTCTCGGCGGGTACCCACCAAAACCCATCTTCTTGTACATGGCTTGGCTTCACGGAATAAAGGAGCCTATAAAAGTCAGCAAAGTTATTCAACTCCCAATCTTATGCAGCCCTACTAAAACTGATATTCCAATGAAGATGCTCACCAAATATTTCCATCACCTCCACTATTGAAGCCTCTTTGACACTGGCAATTTGGAATAAAGAGGGAAATACATCTTGTAAGGCAGTATCTCCGCACCAAATATCTTTCCAGAATTTAATCCTAGATTCATTGCCCACCAGAAGACAAGTGTGACAAAGAAAGACCACCCATCCTCTTCTAATATGTTTCCACATCCCCACTCCATCAGTTCCTCTAACTTCTCTAGTGCACCATACCCCCCACATATCACCATATTTGCACCCAATCACCCCTCTCCAAAAGGCTTCAGGTTCCTTATTGTATCTCTATAACCATTTGCCGAGTAATGCCCAATTGAAAGTCCTCACATTTCTAATACCCAGACCACTGTTGGATATTGGACGACAAACCGTTTCCCACTTAACCAGATAGAATTTAAACTCCTCACCCAAACCACCCCACAAGAAGTCACGTTGGAGTTTCTCAATCCAGCCTGCCACACTTGGTATAGGAAAAAGCGATAGAAAGTAAGTAGGAAGGTTAGAAAGTGTACTCTTTATCAAAGTAAGTCTATCACCTTTCGACAAGTACATGTTCTTCCAACTTGCTAATCTCTTCTCTATTTTCTCAATCACTGGCTCCCATAAAGCAGGCGTCCTTGCACCAACCCCCAATGGAAGACCCAAGTACTTCAAAGGTAGAGAAGCAACCTTACAACCCAACGCACGAGCTAGTTGCCGTACATTAGGCACCACACCAATTGGCACCAATTCAGACTTATCAAAATTCACTTTTAAACTAGATACTACTTCAAAACACAGGAGTAATGCCTTCAAAGCCCACGCCTGATTCTGATCTAGGACACAAAATACAAGAGTATCATCTGCAAACAATAAATGAGATATGTTAATGATGCCCCTATCCGGGATTCCAACCGAGAATCCTTCCAAAAAAGCCATGGAGAGTCAATGCTGTAATCATCCTGCCTAATCCCTCCATCACAACAACAAACAGTAAAGGCGACAATGGATCGCCTTGTCTTAGGCCTCGCGAACTATGAAAGAAGCCCGCCAGGCTACCATTTATCAACACAGAGAATTTGGCCGTTGATATACACCAACGGATCCATGACTGCCACCTCTCTCCAAAGCCACATCTCCCAAGAAGATAAAAAAGGAATTCCCAATTAACATAATCGTACGCCTTCCCCATGTCTAGCTTGCATATGATCCCCGATGATCATGCTCTCATTCTACTGTCCAGACATTCATTAGCAATAAGGACTGCGTCAAGGATTTGCCTACCTTTAACAAAGGCATTTTGGGGCTTGGTGATAATCTTCCCCACCACCTCACTAAGTCAGTTCGCTACACTTTGGAAATGATCTTTTATACTCCTCCCACTAAGCTGATGAGACGATACTCCTTTAACTCGTTAGCCCCCACCTTCTTTGGGATCAATGCAAGGAAAGTAGTATTTAAGCTTTTCTCGAATTTTCCAGCCACGAAGAGCTCTTGAAACACCTCCATAATATCATCCTTAACAACATCCCAGCAATCTTGGAAGAAACTCATAGAGAAACCATCCGGCCCCGGCGCCTTACACATCGTTTCAATCAAGAGTTGCTCATAGAAGCCAACTACACGATCTTGAATAACGTGTTCTTCTCTACACTCAACACCGTCAATCTTCAGCATCTCAATGTTATTGTTCCTCCTATGAGAATTTGCCACTCGATAAAAGAAATTGGTATGTCGGTCTCCTTGCCTAAGCCACAAGGCTCTTGATTTTTGCCGCCAAGAAATCTCTTCTAGCAAGATAGTTCTCTCAAGCTCCTCACCAAACAAGGTCTTCCGATCTACTTCATCTTGGTTAAGGGGCCTATCCTCTTGGATCCTCTCAATTTCCTGGATTTCCTTCAACTTATCCTTCTTGTTTCCCCTAGATCATCAAAAGATTGCATATTCCAAAGTTTCATATCTCTTTTTAGTGCTTTCAATTTACCTACAAGGACAAAACTAGGGGTGCCCTGAAATTGGTATAAGGACCACTACTGTCTTACTCTTTCTACGAAGCTTCAGATTTTAACCACATGTTTTCAAATTTAAAGTACCTTCGACCACCTCGTATACCACCACAATCAAGCAAGATGGGCCAGTGGTCTGAATTGATAAGAGGCAAACGCTTTTGCCAAACATCTGGAAAGTGGCTCTCCCACTCATGAGAGATAAGGAAACGATCCAGCCGAGACCAAGAATGATTATTAGCCAAAGTGGCGGAGCCACTAGCTAGTGGCAAATCTACCAAATTCAAATCAGAGATGCATTCAGAGAACTCTACCATAGCTCACTGCCCTCTTCTATTACTGGAAGACTCACTTGGAAATCTAGTGACATTAAAATCTCCCCCTATACACCATGGAAGGTTCCACCAACTGTGAATTCCGGCCAGTTCTTCCCACAAACACACTCTGTTGTTGTCTAGGTTTGGACCCTAGACACCTGCAAAAGCCTATAAAAAGTTATCTGACACACTCTTAAAAGAGCATGCTACCATGTACCTCCCTATATACTCCTCCATTTTCTCTACCACCCATCTGTCCCACATCACTAACACTCCTTCTGACGCCCCATCAGATGCCATATAAACCCAGTCCACATGAACTCCACTCCATTCACTTCTCACAATTCCCTTATTGATCAACTTTATCTTAGTCTCCTGTAAACACACAATGTCCGCCTTCCACTTACGAAGCAAGTTTCTTATCCGAAGACGTTTATTGGCCTCGTTGATCCCGCGAACATTCCACGACACGATTTTGGGTTTCATGGAGAAAAGGACAGCCCCTTCCCTTTCGACTTGCCCCTACTGGAGCTATCCTCAGTGTTCATAGAGCATGTCAACCTTTTAAGCTCCCGCTGTTTTTTTATTCATTTTTCCAATGTTGTTGGTGCCCTGCTTTGATGGCAGTGACTGGTCTTTGTACCCTTCACATTCCACACCCACAACTTTCTGGATTTCTTTTACCTTCTCAAAAACCAAGTCCGAGACTCCCGACTAAGAAGGGAAAAGAAAGTTCAAAGGGGTCGGCTCCACCTCCCTATTAACCCCCGGAATGTCTCGAGTCTCCTCCACCATCGAGATTTCAGTCATACCTAATTGATCACTCAAAGCCAACCCATACTCTCATTATGATACCTCCAAAGCCATTTCTCAAGAAAAGCTTTGTTGAAAATTCTTAAATTTTGCACTCCCAAACCTCCACAAGACACCGGGAGACAAACCTTATTCCAACCCACCAAATGAAACTTTCTTTCCTCCCTATTACCATCCCACAAAAAATTCCGATAAATCCTCTCTATTCTTTTAGCAACCCTAGCTGGTAAAGGAAAGAGAGAGAGGAAATAAGTAGGGAGATTAGTCAATGTGCTCTTAATCAAGGCAACTCTTCCACCTTTTGACAAGTATAATTTTTTCAGCCAGCTAACCTCCTCCTAATCTTCTCAATCACCCCATCCCAAATAGAAACTGACTTGTGAGGAGCACCCAAGGGTAGTCCAAGGTATCTCATCCGTAACGAAGCTACCTTACATCCCAAAATATTGGCCAGATCTAAGATATTCCTAACCGTATCCACTGGAACAATTTCAGCTTTGAAAGATTAAGGCCTAGTTTGGGTAGCAAGAAGTGTTGTGAATAGTTGTGAATAGAAATTGGAGTGGGTTTGTGAGTCCCATTAAGAGTATTTTGAGTTGTTTGGATGTATGAAGTATGTTGAGTTGTTGACTTTTGAGAAGGTAGTTGAAAAAGTCGTGGGTCCCATCAATGATTGATTGTTTTAATAATGATGATGAAATTCCATAAAAATTCATATCTTAAAATTTATTCGAAAAAATCAACTACGTTCAATAATAACTACTGTTCTAGGCGTAGGGAGGAAGGAACTTATTCCTATAGGCAAGAGGTGGGGTCCACGAGACAGAGAGAGTCATGGCCTTGTTGGGTTTGCTTACTTCAAGTTGGTGATGTTGGGTTTTCCTGTTTTCTTCCTTGAAAGTTTCATGGCTGTTTTATTCCTTGAAAGTTTGTACGATTACGTTTGGCATGTGGAGTCTTCTCATCCATACGAAAAGTGTTAAGAAGTGTTGGGATATCTTCGTTACCCAAACATGGCCTAATTCTTAAACCAGAGACACCTTCAAAACATAACAGTAAGGCTCTCAAAACATGAAGGTGATCCTTATTGTTATCACATAAAATCAAAGTGTCGTCTTCAAAAAGCAAATGTGATACTGTAATACTATCTCTAGTCTCATCACCCACCACAAATCCCGACATAAATCTTCCTTCAACAGTCGCTTCAAGCATACGACGCAAAGCATCCATCACTATTACAAAAAGGAAAGGAGATAAGGGGTCTCCTTGCCTCAAACCCTGAGAGCTGTTAAAAAAACCAACCGGATTGCCATCCACTAATATTGAAAATCTGGCTGTCGAAATACAATGTTTAATCCATGAACACCACTTCCCACCAAAACCAAATCTCCCAAGTATTTAAAGAAGAAAATCCCAATTGACATGATCAAAAGCTTTTTCCATGTCCAATTTAACTAGAACTCCAGATTTACCCATTCTTATTCTACTTTCGAAGCATTTGTTTGCAATTAGAACCTAGTCAACTACTTATAAGTGGATAACAAGCACCACTGGGGTTTGGCCTACTGGAAAGGTGTAGCTACATAATTACAACCTAAAACAAGAGTGCAGATAACTCTCTTGTTGTTAAATCGCCCTTTTCCCATAAAAAAAATGGTTGCTAACAACTGCACTGCATAATCTTTTCTCGACCAAGCAACCTCAGCAAACCAATTTTACTATTCCCTTGAGGCCCCCCTCCCATCAAAGAAGCAAAAATATCGATGTAGCTTATATACCATGCTAATTAAACTACCCATGAGTTGCATAAATCCTTTTAGGTCGATCTAAAGCACATCAATGCTTTTTCTGGAAAACCAATGTTTTAACTAAAAAAAAACATAAAATTGTAATGAAAATAACTCTTAAAGGTACATGCATAACCAATACCGTAGCATAATCACTTGCAATAAGATGAGCAGAGAGTAAACCTCCAAGAACGCGAATAGTAGTCTCAAACACAGAAACTGTCTTATTCTGCAAAAACCCATAAAGAAAATCCAAAGTTATGCAGCAGGTGATCAAAGCAATTCTAGCTGAAATTTAAATGAAAAAATAAATAAAAATCGCCTAAGCCTTTTGTGTTCTTCAACAAACTTTTGATTACTTAAAAAATATGCTAAAAGAAAATCTGAACGATATCAGTTATTAAGATACAGAGTATTACAATGTAAAATACATGCATATGCAAAATGCAAGAAACCCGAACAATTCCACGCAGCAAAATGAAAACCAGGATTACAAAAGTACAAATCAGCATGTTGGGAGCTTTATAAAAGTTGAAATTCAGAATTTTGATACTATTCAATGGGGAGAAGAAAAGCAGTCCTCTGTTATTTAGAATCCATCATCCCCATATTGCATTAAATGAAAATCTAGTCCCAGCAGATAAGTTTAAACATTAATTCACCAACAAAAAAAAATGAGCACTACTCACTATATCAAACTGAAGGCTTTTACCAATCCATTCAACAGATGCAGCAAAGCGTTCCTTGTCACCGAGTAAAGCCAGCATGTCTAAGGAGTCAATCTGTGACAGTTGCATGACGGCAATGTGCTATGATCCTGAGGGTAACCCTCGGGATCATAACACAACGAGAGGTGAGACATCCAACAACTTGGATATATATAAAATTTGGAAAGGAGAAATTCTCATACCAAAGTCAAGGCATAACCACCAAGTGTATCCTCTCCTCCACATGATAGAGGTCTTAGTTCATCAAGTGGAAAGGCATGGTCCATGTATCCATTAAAAGCATGATAGAACATTCCACGCACCTGGATTGCAAATTGAAACGTTTCTCTCCCACTTTAAAAAGATCAAACAGCACATACTAACACTGCCATCAAATGCAAATAGAAAAGCATGGTGCGGAAAATTTAAATATTCGGATCTTTAACATTAACTCGAAACTCCTGTTACGTAATGGAGGAGAATTTACAAGGAAAAAAATCCAGGACATGAAATTTTGAGCTATTTTTGCCCTCAGAACTAGTATTTATAAAATAAAATAATAATAATAATAATAAAATATCATTTTCTGCTCCTACACCAAATCATCAACAACACGATTCTACGTTAATATCACGCAATCAGTTATGAGGTTTGCCAGCAAAATTCAAGCCCATATGGAAAAGTGTACATTTAACTATAGGAATAGACAGTTTAAGAGTTCAAATGCCCTTCATTTAGAAGTCCAATATGGGTCATTGGAATCGGATTCTGTTTTGTAAATTCCCGCTGCCAAACATACTTTAAGATAATTTGCGTCTCGAGTACAAATCAACCGACTGTTCCATCAAATGAGCATACTAACATAAACGGAAAAGTGTACATGGCATTCTGACAATGAAAACCTTAAAGAAAAACCCTAATTCCGCTTCCGAGCTGGATCTGAGATAGACAGAGGGTTACCTCATCTCGGAGCTGTTTGGCTTCCTCAAGAGTGACGCCCTCTGCGAGAGCTCTGCGCATGAAAGCGTTGTGATAGGCTGAGACGAAAAAGAAGATCCATAGGAATTGAAAGACTGGTTTCTTAGCTTCCATTCTTCTGCCTCCCTGTTTGTGTGTGTCAACTCAGTCTTTAGACAACACAAAACAACGGCATCTGGCTTTAGTGCTGCACGCTTTCGCTTTGTTATGTTATGCCTTTTCTCTGGTCGGCAGCGTACACCATGTACTTGCCTCTCGGATTATAGAACTCTATAAACAAAAAATTTCCCCTAGTTCCTAACTTTAGGGTGTCTTTAGACGTTGAATTGAGTTGAGTTGAAATGATAAAATATTATTATAATATTATTTTTTAGTATTATTATTATTTTAAAATTTTAAAAATTGAATTATTTATTATATTTTGTATTAAAATTTGAAAAAATTGTAATGATGAGTTGAAATGAATTGAGTTGAGTTGAGGATCCAAACGAAGCCTAATCTTTATATAATATTGGTAGTGGGGTTAATGCAAAGAGTATTTGATAAAAGTTCACCAATATCCTTTGAATTCAAAAAGTTTCTCAACTCATCTTATTTTCATTATTATAATCTTTTTAAATTTTTATACAAAATATAATAATTTTTTTTTTCAAATCCCAAAACAACTTTTTCAAATTTTCACACAAAATATAATAAACAATTCAATTTTTTTAAATCTCAAAATAATAATAATATTAAAAAATATTTGTTCTGAAAATATTATTTTCTACTATTCACAAATCATCTCAATTCATCTCTGAATCCAAACAATCTGGAAGGGATATTTAAGCCCCACAATTTTAACTAAGAGATAAAGTCAAAGAGATAACTCAGACTCCTGACAAGATATGGACTCAAACTCCTAAGAAAAGATAGACACAAACTCCTAACAAGAGATGGACTCAGACTCTTAAGAAGAGATAGACACACACTCCTAAAAGGAAAAGGTTTCGCAATGCAAATTAGACTCTATCATTCCAATGAACAACCTCTGTAAATAGCCTACAAGAGGTAAGAAATGGGAGACTTGAACTAACCTTGATTCACTTCTTTTTTACATACATTTATTCTCATATTGCTATACTGACTTTAGCATCGGAGACTCCACAGCAATGTTTTGAATACCGTACCGGATGCCGTACCGGTCGAGCCACTGGAACGAAATATTTCGGTACCGGTACCGTTTCGTGTACCGTTTCGGGATAACATTTCGGTATATGAATAAATTATATATATAAATTATATTTCAAAATAATAGTCTATATATAAATAAATTATATTATAAATACATAGATATATAAATTATAAATAGTCTAGTCTGAATTAAGGGTTAAAAAATAAACTTGTAATCTGAAAATATGAAAAAAAAAAAAAAGGGCCGAAATATCGGCCGGTACGGACCGGTATACAGGCCGGTACAGGCCGAAATATCGGCCGGTACGACCGGTACCGGCCGGTACGGAATATATAGTGTACCTGTACCGGTCCGGTGGCCGGTACGGAAAAAACCGGCCGGTACGGTATGAAATTTACAACTATGCTCCACAGTGCAACCAAGGCCGCCCCTTCATTTGTTGCAGGTGATCTGTGTGGTTGGTAGTGTGAAACACGTCCTTTACAGTAGTATCGTCTATGGGATACTTACAGATTTCAACGTAATTTTTACATGCCAACTACTATTCAACACGAGAAGCAAACTGTGATTTCTGAACACCAGAATTGAGAGAAGCATATTCTCTGACTCACGAGAATGTCTTCAAAAAACTAGGGCATGAACTGTGCACTTATGCACCGTGCATACCATGCACAGCAAGCATAATTGGTGCACGTCAAGGTGCACCCAGGCGTTTACCGTGGTGGGCTTGCTACCCACCACCCCCCTTGAACGGCGCAACCCGCACCCAGCTTCCTGGCCAGACGAAGCTCCGATGGGAGCTTTCCCACCGCTTCCTCATCGCCGAAGACTGCGAAACAAATGGGGAGGAGCCGCTAGAGGATCGGGAGCTTAGAGAGGCTGCCAGCGACTTGTACCTGACCAGTAGGCACTTTCTACCACCTTCAAGAAAGAGCTCAGCCACGGAAGCTCTTCTACCAGAATCTGCGCAACTAGTCGTCCCGATAGAAGACGGGAAGAACTGCGTTCAGACGGTCACAAGATGTAGACCATCAACAGCTGCCACCTCTCTAGCCGTCACTTTCTACCACTGTTAAGCTTGCCAGCGTCGTATGTCACTGGAGCGAAGATGCCCGACCACAACGGTTTGTTCTCTCAACTTATCCTCGTCGTAGCAGCACACTGTGAAAGCTGTGTGAACACAGGGAACATGATGGCGAGCACAGGGAGGGAGCTAGCTCGATCACCTTCAGTTCGCCGGATCTTCCTATCGCCCGTGTGAAGACCCTATGCCATTGAAGTGCCAACGCTCGCCTTGGGAACTTCCTCTCCACCAATGCTAGCCACCCCGAAGATACAACTAGCTCTGCGCTAGTGCTAGCCCACAGAAGCTTCCTCGCCCAAGGAGGCAATCCCGAGCAGCTCACATGAAGAGCAACGTTGCAAATGATTTACAGCAGTCCCTTGGCGAAACCTGCAGCCACCATTGATAAACCGGTAACCCACCAGTGATGAAACAGCAGCGGAGATACGACGACTGTGGAGACTTCTGCCGGGGTTGCACCAGATCGAAGCACTATGTATGTTGTAGGTAAAGAGCAGCCAACTGCCAGAGGCCCATGCATTAGCATCTGTGAGTTGGCGAGGACACCACTGGCCACAACCAAACTTGTTGTTGCTGTCTATCCTTGGCGGGGTAGTTCCACCACCAAAGAGCCGTCCACATTGGGCACAGTGCAAACAGAGGATGCACACTACCGAAGAACCACCAAAACCAGGAGTCAATGCGCCGGTGAGCTTGTCGTCGATCATCGTCAAGCTCGATGGCGTGGTCTGTCACTGGAGCGACAATTCCCAACCACAACAATTTTCCTTGCCACATTTCCTCGTCATCCTCACCAGTGCACACTGTGGAAACTAGTTCGACCACACCGGCTTCGACCGTCGTGGCTGAATTCCCTAGACAAGGTCGTCGTGATAGTTGCCACCTGCCACTCACTATTTCGCCACCGACCAAAGGTCCACCTGTCTACCTGCTTTCACATGAGGCAACAGATAGTAACAACGGTGGTCATTTGTCACCAATGGGCTTCAACGGAGACAAAAGACAGAAGGCAAGTTCAGTGACCACGCCCACCATTCCTTGCCACCCTGGTGGCGAGTAAAGATTTGGCCAAGCCATTCATTGCTCATGGCTGGCGATGGAGCATAGTGAGCAACGATGGTCAATGGCACACGAAGCTCCTCGCCAACGGTTCTCGCTGCCACGAGTTGCTGCCAGTCATGTGGTTCCTCGCTGCAGTGACTTTAGTCCCATATGGTTTGCTCGCCTCACATGAGTTTCCTAAAGCATTTCTCACCAATTTCCGGCCTACAGAGTGTTGCTCGCCTGATTGTTCGCCACACGGAGTGTTCCTCGCTTATCACACGAGAAGTGTCCCTCACTGTTCTCTCTCGTGCGCACTACGGGCAGCTTGCTCAACTACTCAGAACAAAGTAGCCACCCATTGAGTTTAGTCGCCACGGAGTTTGTCAGTACTCCTCGCCACAAATTTGCATGGAAACCTCATGCCACAAGAGATCAATGCCAACGCTGCTACACGTTGTGAGCTCTAGTCGCCTAGAGCTGCCAGCGGTGGCATTGCCCAGAGGGAAGACATCATAAAACCCCAGAACTACTGTAACTGGCAAGAACGTCCCAAACCATGTAAACGTTGCTCACCCCCAACGTAAACGTACCGAAAAGACTCATTCGTATCACCAACCAAAAGTTTAGATAAGATCTCTCACTTTTTGTCTCTTATTTTCTCTATTTAACATCTGTGCATTAAAAGGAAAATCCGAGAGGGGTATACTGTAACAAAGAAACAAGTGCAGATTTGCCAGAAACCACTAGAGAAGTTTCTGTCACCGACAGGAAACCTATGACGCAGCAACAACAAGACCTCTCATCAACCATATGCATCACTGCAGTACCATGAGGGCAATGGCGAAGTAAGGCATCTATTCACCAGTATTCGTCGCAACTACTATAGCATTCTCAAGGTCGTCGTAGCCCCCAAAACACGCCGATGGAAAAGATGATGATCGTGGGAGAGGACACTAGTTAGCGCTTAAGTTATCTCGTCGCCCACTGGCGGGCAACCACCCTGCCACGAGCAGGCAAGCAACGATCTGCCACCAGTACCTCTGGCGGCCAAACGAGCATACAACAAGAAGTCTCGCCGCCCCATGGCAACCAAGCTTCACGCACCATAAGCTCCTCGCCAGATTTTGGGCACCTACTGAAAGTCCATCTCATCGCCCCATGGCAACCAAGCTTCATGCACCAGAAGCACCTCACCAGATCCACACAAGGGCAGAGGATATCTCCCAGTTGTTAACTACGTACACGACAGACAGCACCTCTTGGCAGGCAATGAAAGTAGTTCCATTACTGCCAAACCAGAACAACGCCTTGGGTAAATAACGGGAGCAATGCCTTTCGATGAGCAAAAGTTCAGCAATCTCAACCGTGCAAGATTATTAAAAAAAAAACAAAAAGACAAAAACTTCACAAAAATCACTCATCAGCAAACAATTCCAACTCCCCCGCAAAACTTATCGAGAAGACTAGTAGATACATGCTCAGGGAATATACTCCACTAGAAGTCACCTACATGGTGCGGAACACATCTCGGGCACCACTCGAACATCTCAATTTGTCTTCAATAAAAATGAGTCGTTTGGTATCGTAGACATCCTCGACCTTCTAGCTGATATCGTGGGCCATCCAACTAGTATCACAAGCATCCCGAGTTTTCCTCAATGCTGAGGCATGGCTACCCACTGGCATCGCCCACTTATCACCAGCCTCCACCACACTTTAGCGGGGTGGCTCAGGTTCACAAATCTCAAACTTGTAATTTGTATTACACTTACCTATTTTATTTTTCGTAAGAACTTCTCAGGACGTGGTGCAAGCCAACAGGTGGGAAAGGACAGGGACCGCCCGACCTCCTCCAAAAGATCTCCAAATGAACGGACGTGGAGGTCAGAAGACCACACGACCCTCTCCAAAAAGGGCATGAAGGTTATCAGACCACGCCACCCCTAAACATCAAAAGCAAGCCTTAGCAGGTTGTGGTGCCATGCAAAAAGAGCATAGAGGTCATCAGACCACGCCACCCCTAAACACCAAAAGCAAGCCTTAACAGGTTGTGGTGCCATGCAAAAAGGGCGTGGAGGTCATCAGACCACGCCACCCCTAAACACCAAAAGCAAGCCTTAGCAAGTTGTGGTGCCATTCTAAAAGGGCGTGGAGGTCATCAGACCACGCCACCCCTAAACACCAAATGCAAGCCTTAACAGGTTGTGATGCTATGTAAAAAAGGCGCGGAGGTCATCAAAACACGCCACCCCTAAACACCAAAAGCAAGCCTTAGCAGCTTATGGTGCCATGTAAAAAAGGTGCAGAGGTCATCAGACTACGTCACCGCTAATCATCAAAAGCAAGCTTTAACAGCTTATGGTGCCATGCAAAAAGGGCGCGGAGGTCATCAGATCACCCCACCCCTAACCACCAAAAGCAAGCCTTAGCAGCTTGTGGTGCCATGCAAAAAGTGCGCGAAGGTCATTAGACCACACCACCCCTAAACACAAAAAATAAGTCTTAACAGCTTGTGGTGCCATGCAAAGAGGACGTGAAGATCAGAAGACCACACGACCCTCTCCAAAGTTAGCAACCAAAAATTGAGTTATACACTCGCAGTGCAAGTCAACAGGCGGGAAAGGTTAGGGACCGCCTGACCTCCTAAGTACCTAATAGGCGGGCAACTCTCTAGATAGCCCGACCTCTCTCTTGGGCAGCAGTACAAGCACAACATATTCTCTAGCAAACGTCGAGCGTTTATACTCGCGCCACAACCACTTCGAGCGGGTTACCTTCGGGAACGAGCCACTAGGCTCTACAACCGCCTTAAGCGGGTTTCCTTCAGGAACAAGCCGACGGGCTCAACAACCGCCTAAGATAGATTCAGGGAGTCGACGGGCTCTCTGACCATTTAAGCGCGGGCTACTACTAGCGAACACCAATAACAAAACAAGAACACAACAACAATTTACACCAATGGTAGAAAAACAATCATTCTTCCCCAACAATAAACAATCTCTCAAGCAAACATTCACATAAACAAACAAACTCAAAATCGAGCTCCATGCTCACACCTAATGTGGTCGAGTACATCTCCCATCTATCTCTCCAAGTTGAGCCCCTCACCGTTTAGCACGAAACAAACAATAAACCAAGGACCGAACGGGAAACCAGTGACCAATTTTCTAAATTTATTTTACAGATTATTGACTTGAAGATTCTCAAGACCTTTTAAGACTTCTAAGGATTCACAGCTACCAGAATTATTTTTTCTACAGGCTACCTCCATCATGGTTGATTTGAAAATTCCCAAGACAACAAAAAAGTCAAGCCTCATTCACGGTGCAACCAACTATTAGCTAACCAAAAGGAAGTGAAGACACCCACACACACTAACTAGTATGGATCCTCAGCGGGGTAGGACAAAAAAAAAGCAAACAGGAGTTCACAAGCCAGCAAGGTGAAAGGCAAGTACAAAGAATGCAAAGTATTTAATTTCCCATGTGCCAGCACAAAGAAAATTAGCGGGGTAACTGGAATGGATATTTGAGCCCCACAATTTTAGGTAAGAGATAAAGTCAAGGAGATAACTCAAACTCCTAGCAAGAGATGGACTCAAACTCCTAAGAAGAGATAGACACACACTCCTAACAAGATGTGGACTCGCACTCCTAACAGGAGATGGACTCACACTCTTAAAAGTAAAAGGTTTCACAATGCAAATTGGACTCTATCATTCCAATGAACAACCTCAATAAATAGCCTACAAGAGATAACAAAAGAGGGACTTGAACTAAACTTGATTCATTTCTTTTTTACATATATTTATTCTTATATTGCTATACTGACTTTGGCATCGGAGACTCCACAAGGCAACCAAGGCTGCTCCTTCATTTGTTGTAGGTGATAGTGTGGTTGGTGGTGTGAAACATGTCCTTTACACAATCGATAAACTGTCATTTTTATTTATTTATTTTTATTCTATTTTGTCTTGTTTTATTTTTTTATCTTTTGCCTGGGCAATCATCTTTCAAATTTATGAGTTATCACTTGCTGATCGTGATTTTTGATCAAAAGGGGTAAATTTGAATATTACTGGGAAGAATAGAGGATGATTGTTCGGATATTAAAAAGAGCTCCCAAAAAATGATGAATTTAAATCTGAAGTAATAAATGTCAAGTCGGGTTCAATTATTTTCACGAATCATCTCATTTAATTATTATATTTTTTTAAATAAAAATAATATTTTATAATAATATTTTATTCAACTTTCAACTCATCCATTTAAATATACAATTGTAGTCTAACTATCAAAAAGAGAGTTTGAAATAGAATCTAGAATCAAATATATAGTTTCAATTCCATTCCACTGGATTATTTGATATACAATTCTGAATCTTTCAATATATAAAGGAGCGGTGCTACTCTGTCGCATGAGGTGCTACTATGTCGCTTGAGTAGCACCGCTCACTCTTACCGCCTATTGGATTTTTTTTTATTCATATTTTTTCAATATATTTAAATATTTTTAAAAAATAAAAAAATACATCAATACACTTAAAATCATTTTATTAATCACTAAATAAAAAAATAAAAATTTTATCAAGCGATACACTAGAGCGATTCCATTGGGCAGCAAAATAGTTTTTCTCATATATAAAGATGAGAAAACCTTCCAGCACTCAAATAACAGCCCTCCATGTATGTCCTTTAATTTACATGTTTTGCGCCTGCCTACACCTAATCAAAAACTCACAGACCTCCCCAATCTTCTCCTGTGCCCTCTTCGTCTTCTACGAAAGGACCCTGACCAAACCCAGAGCTCGACCTTGTCAAGCAGCGACAGAGCTCGACCCTGTCGAGCTGTGAAGAACTACTGATCAATGAGTAGCTACACCCCATTTGACCAAATCTCTCTCGAAGATGCTTCCAAATCCATAAACCAATTTGCATTCAACCTCAAAGAAATTCTAAATAAAATCGCAACAATTGATCGGAATATTACAAGATATCAAGAAACTAAAAGATAGAAAAAAAAAATCTTATTTTTGAGGTCTCAAATCCTCCCTAGCAAATATAAATCCTCCTTAGCTATTCCTCCTATCCTTCACCCCAACAGCCAGCTTTTGTTCCTTTCGACCAACAAATTCACATGCAATACTCCTGAAAAAAGAAAGAACAAAACAATATGAAAGCCTAAACAATTGAAGACTTCCAAAGGCTCTACTTCCTTTGACCACAAATATTTGAGAATTTATACAAGAAAGTACACCTGTATTCAAGGAATTAAAAAAACCTCTTTATTCATGAAAGTAATCGACGAGGCACAAGAAATTTCACCTAAGTCGCAAGGAAAATAAAAAAAATATGGAAATACAAGCATCCCATAGAAAGCCACTTTCCTTTAATGGCTTAAAGAACCAAAGCAGAGGGGGAATACCTGTAACGGCTTGAAGAACCAAAGCAGAGGAATTCTTCGTCGTCAAGGGCTGAAAATGGAGGGCGAATTGTTTTCCCTGGGAAAATATCTTTCTTAAAAAATGGATCCAGAGAAGACATACCAGCTCTGTAAACTGGTTTTCTCTTTGAGTTAAGCTACATAGCAACCATTGTAGCAGTGCACACTTTGTATTCACTACGTGGTTGCATCTGGGTTTATTTTTATTTTTTTTTCAATCAAAACATGCGTTTTGGCTCATTTGAAAATTTCTTTTCACTTTTCATCCTATTCAAAACCTCCCGCGAGACCACCGAGCTCCCTCGACAGCAACCTGCTTCAGCAACCTCCTCCCAGCGCCTCCCGACGACGCTGTCTCTCTCATCAATGCGATCGAACGGGGTTCCTCCATCTACCCAACCTAGCCCAGCGTTGCCAACTCCTTGAACGGAGGAAACCAGACTTCAATCCCATGAAACCCACCAACCCGCCACCTCGAGGCCTCGCCACCAACCCGCGTCGGAAAGGTCTTCGCACTGCCACCTTGAGACGGCTTCCTCGCGGCAAACCCCGCGACCCTCCTACGGCCACCAAGCGCCGCCACTCCCTGCAAGCTGAATCAACGGACCAAACCACTGCGCTCCTCTGTTTTGGCAACTGGTTTGCTGAGTTTGGTAGGTAAATAATGTACCATTTTAGCTTTCATACTATTATGTTCTTCATGTGTACATAAAGATTTAATTTTTGTGTTTTGAGATGGGTATTGTGGCGACTTAGGGCATGGAGAAAATCAGTGTTCTTTCCACGGGTCCGTAAACTATTTTTTTTGTTAATCCAATATAGGTATTTTTTAAGACATGATTGGAACTTGTTTGTTTTAGTAGAGATTTGTAAATAAATATGTTAATGATATAACTAATACTGCAAATCAATCACGTGTTTTTTTATGGCATATAATGCTCAACTATACCTGACTAGGGACCTGCAGATGATTTCATTTAGCAAGCAGCTTGTATGTGCTGGCTAACTTGCAAATAAGTTCTTATAACTACCTTATAAAATTAAAATTGAGGTGGCTTACGTGGAATATCATATATTTTTGACAAAAAGAGTTTTTTGAATGTAATATAGTTTTTTCTAATGTAGTCTGTTGTAATTCTTTTTGTGTACCTATAAAAAAAAACTTTCTTGTGGATCATGCGTGCTCAATATTTACTCACTATATAGTATGATAGTTTAGTAAATACGAAATGATCATCGTTAAGGGTTTACTAAACTGGGTTTCAAAGAATATAATCCAATGCAATGAATTAAGTTTTATTATAACTATAAAAATCAATTGTGTTGCCTTTTATCGCTTTTGAAATCCATTGACAACTACAATTAACAAATAGATATTTTTTATGGTATCTTTGTCCTTTTAAGTGCTTATATTTTCAGATTTTGCATTGCGTATGAATTTGTTTAATCTTCATTTTTCTTCTTTTGCCATTAGGTTCTTCGCCTATAAAGTTTCGGAAGACATTCTTAGTCTTAGTGTGATGGGGGAAGAGAAAGATGGAATGCCACATAGGCCCTCGACGTCGACTTCGCAGTCAATAATGACGCCTCAAAATAGAGGTGGAAATCCAAATGTCTACCATGTGAGTAGATAGGTTGATATCTTTTAATTTTTAATATAGTTTGTTTGACGTGCTCATGAATCTAACTAATTGCATAATTGCAGCCTCCTTTTGATGTCAATATGCCCTACCGTCCACCGAGTAATCCGGTAGACTTTAGCCCACAACGTGCCTGTTTGAGCAGATGCCACATTATATGTCCTACCCTTCGTTGAGTAATCCAGAAGACCTGAGGCAAAAAGCACCCTCGACGTCATTCACAATGCCAACTGTTGCAGATTTTGAACAAAATCTTATTACGGATGACTGATGAAAGTTTTCCTAACTCCGATGGTATTAGAATTTTGTTTTGCCTTGATTATAATGACTGTAATATTGTGAAAAATGCTAATCCATCCATATATTTTCATTTTTTAGAAATGTTCTTCGACATAAATGAAGATTTAGAGGGTACCACTGTTGTTTAGGATGATGAGGTACGAGTTGAAGCACCAAGATCCGATATGGAATTTGACAGTGTGAAGGAGCTTACAGCCTATTATAAGCAATGGGCCAAGCAAGAGGGTTTTGGTGTACGGACACAAAGGACTAGGAGAGATGATGATAGGAGGCCTGTGTATGTCACCGTTTGTTGTGCCCGTGGCAGAAAATACCAACCTAAGAATAGTAATATCTTGAAGCCACGGCCAACAACTAGAACGAATTGTAAGGCGAGAGTTAATGCGACATTGAGCAAGAATGAGAAGTGGGTTTTTACCACAATTGAAAATGTGCACAACCATATAACTGTGAGCCCTAAGAAGACTAGACTCTTGCGATCTCACAAGTGTCTAGATGAATACAGCCAAAGAATCCTAGACCTAAATGATCGAGCCGGTATATGAATAAATAAGAATTCTTATTCTCTTGTCGTTGATGCGGGAGGTTTTGAGAATCTTCAGTTCCAAAAGAAAGATTGTAAAAATTTTATTGACAAGGTTAGACATTTAAGATTGGGTAAAGGAGGTGGTGAAGCACATAATCAGTATTTCCAAAGAATGAGAGATCAGAATGATTGTTTCGTTTCTAATATGGACGTGGATGATGAGGAAAGGTTACGAAATGTATTTTGGGCTAATGCTCGGAGTCGAGCGGCCTATGAGTATTTTGAAGATGTTGTAACATTCGATACAACGTACCTAATAAATAGGTACGGGATGCCTTTTGCTCCATTTGTTGATGTTAACCATTATGGGCAGTCCATATTATTAGGGGCGGGATTGCTTTCAAGCGAAGACACACAGTTTTGTGTGGTTGTTCCGAATGTAGTTGGATTGCATGAATGGTAGGGCGTCCAAAGCCATGATAACGGACTAAGATCAGGCAATAAAGAGTGTTATTGCCATCGTATTCCCTGAAACACGTCATAGATATTGTTTATGGCATATAATGCATAAACTTCTAAAGAAGTTAGGATCTCATGCCAATGCGGGGCTAAAGACTGACATTCAGACTGCATTATATGACTCACAGACCACCACGAAATTTGAGGAGAGCTGGGGTCAACTACTTGTGAAGTATGATCTGATTGGCAATAAATGGTTTCAATCCTTATACGAGGAAATGTCGTTTTGGGTTCCTGCTTACTTGAAAAGTGTCTTTTGGGTTGGTTTGAGCATGACACAAAAGTCGGAAAGCATGAATGTTTTTTTCGACAGATATGTCCATTTTGGTACAACGTTAAAGGAATTCGTCGACCAATTTGATAATACTCTTAGAAAGAAAATGGAGGTAGAGACAACGGCTGACTGCAAGTCTACCAACCAAACTATTCCCTGCATGTCCCATTTTAGCATTGAGAAGCAGTTTCAGAACGTATATACGAATGCAAAGTTCAAAGAGGTCCAAAGAGAATTGCTGGACCTAATGTGTTGTAATTTTTGCTTGGTAAGCACATAATGGTGCATTTTAAAATACGATGTGTTGGATGAAATATCTACTGAAGGCCACATCAAAACAGTTCATTTCTCTGTTTACTATAACGAAGATGAACTAGAGGTAAAATGCACATGTGCACTGTTTGAAATGAGGGGGATTCTATGTAGGCATGCACTTAGAGTTTGTCAGTTGAAAAAGATTAATGTGCTGCCAGATGTATATGTCTTGGATCGTTGGAGAAATGACTTAAAGAGGAAATACACATTACTTAGTTGTAGCTATGATGACCTCCGGGACAGATCAGACGCCGAAATTATGACCTTATGGTTAAAAGATGTTTGAAATTAGCAACCAAGATATCCCATGATAATGATAAAGTCAGTGCATTCTTGCGTGTTATTAATGAGTTTGAGACAAATGTGAAGGGTCAATACTAAAGTCGACATTTGAACAAACGAAGACTAATCCAAATGTGGTCTTGGACAAAGATAAGAAGATATTAAGTTCCAACGTGGTCTGAGGGAAAGGGAGACCCCCAAGTAAGAGGAAGGTACCACCAGTGGAAAAGATGACAACAAAGAGAAAGAAACCGGTAATTGAGAGATAAAAATTTGCATTGTTAATCATTAGTGAATTGATTCTAATATATATCTATTTTTGTTTTGGTACTTAGACTTGCAGGAAAATCTTGGTAGATGAAATAGAATTGGTAAATGTCCCGGGACTTGGTGTTGGAACACAAAACAACATTATTACACAATGCACTCCAGCAGGAAATGAGGTTAATTAGCTATTTTTAGAAAGTGAAAACCATGTATGGCATCATGAAAAAACAGCCCTTGTAGCAGTATTAACTTGGTGTCATTATTCACTCATTTCTCCCTCTCACTACACTAGATGGATATGGAAAACTCATGTTAACTATTAACTATAAGAGTATTTAAATGTTGATATGTGATTTACATGTCTGGCAGCATGATGAACACCTGTATCATGGAAGCCACTTGGATGCTGCCCGATAAAGGTATGGAAATTCTAGTTATTTTACTATATTCAAAACTATTTTTATATTTTTAAACGTTTCCTTCTCATATAGGTAGGTAAAACTTGAAGTTCAGGCCGAGTGAGTGCTTTGCTATATACTAGCAGTTTCCTTCTCATACTTAAGGTTACAATAGTTATTCCTTGCTTAATATGTTTCTTTATCACCCAATATGTGAATGGATGACCAGTTTTATGTTCTTTGCGAAATATAATCTGAAGATAATTCAATGAGTAAAGATCAGCCTATGTGGGTGGGTTTTCTTTTGAACTTCTTGGTGTACATAATCTATTTGCATGTTTGTTTGTTGGTTTGAGTTTATATCCGTGGCCCATTTGGACCAGTTATCTTATAATGAAGTTTAAAAATTATTTAAACTAGTTATTTGCATCTTGATTCAATTATTTAATCTTGTTATTAGTCAAGTTTAAAAATTATTGGGTTAGTTTTTGCATCTTGCATTGATAGAAAGAGAAAATTTAGGAACTTATCCTGGAAATGTAGCGCTAGATGAACACTACTATACCACTAGCAATTTTTCATAGAAATCTGTGTTACTTGCAGTTTGTGTGGTACTTGATGAAACAAATTTTCAATGGCAGATTAAGAAGGCAAAACTGTCAGCACAAAATTCTGTTAAGAAGTACGTACTTGGACCAAAGAAGGAATCTCAAGAGAGTCAATTCGGGAAGCTGGGATCCCATGGCACCAAGGAGCATCCTAATTAGTTAATGGCAGTTCACTTTGTATAGGGAACTTTATGTATTTTAGAGAGTTTTCTACAAGAATTTGAAAGTTGTTTGTAATATGGAACTTAGTTCTTTTGGCACATCTTTTATTTTGTGCCATTTTGTTGAAGCTTTTTCCTTATGGGTTATGCTGTTCTCTAGTCATTTTGTACGTCTTTGGTCGATCAGGTTGAAAAAACCATTTTTCAACACCATTTTTGTACATCTTGTGCATTGTAAAAAAACCATTTTTTTGCTGAATATATAATAGAACCGAGTGATAATGCACAGTTCAGACACTTTATTTATTTATCCATATCTTTTGGTGACTTGTAAATTGGTTGATATTGTATTTATCAATAATTTTGGTTGATTTTCATATTTTAAGCATGAATCGTAGAAGCATGTGCCAAACTGGATTTAAAATCAGGGCCATATATATATATATATATATATATATTGTTGCTCCATTGTTCTCCCAAAGAAGCAAAAACAAGGCTATTGTATAAAGACTTGGCAAATGTTTTCAAAATACAAAGAAGTACACAACCTGTTTTCATTACACAGGTTGATTTAGTAAATATAATTTACATGGTTTTCATCAAAATCTAATCCATACAACGCGTTAACAAGTGTAGGAATTTATCCGAACCAAGCAAACACTATTACAAATATGATAATTCAGTTCAAACACAATAATTTTTGTTTTTCCTTTTTTAGATTCTTCGCTATCTATCTCACTTTATCTTCTCTTTTCCGAACGTCATACTCGCGCTGTAGTACATCATCCCACGTTTTTTAAGCCTTATTCTCTCTAACATGAAAATTCTCCTCTAACAGATTAAGTATATCGGCCTATATGAAGAATTCACACCTCGCATCTCGCTGCACATAGTGCGAACTCCCAATTAACATGATAAAATACACCCTGCTAGTAGCAAATTGAAGGGAGGAATATGAGTAATTTAAAGTTGTATACCATATTATAGTTTGGGCAAGCAAAAAATTTCCTTCTAGGATTTTTTTTTTTGTGTGGGACGTCTTTAGTGGTATTTTCAAACCACACCAACAAGTTGGTGACTTCATCACAAAATTATTAACTAAAGATGATGATTGGGATGACGCCATGCGTGATTCTGAAAAACCAAAAACAAACTCAAAGAGAAATTTTATGCTCTTAGAAAATTCCAAAATTCATTATTCTAATTAAATTATCTCTAACCAACTGTTTAGTAGTTTAGAACATAATTGAGTTATGTTGCAATAAAAATGTGTTGTGAGTATATGTTAAATAGCTGTCTTAGCATTAGTTTAGAGTTAGTGAGTATACATGAGACAAATGAACATGTTCTCAGTATTAACGGGTCACTCATTCAGTCAACCACGACTGGACTCAGTTTAGTTCTGGGCAACACTGTTGCCCATTGCAAGCACTTATTGGATTTCACACTATTAAGATAGAGAAAATAGACTACTAGTAAGGAAATGTTAATTTCCCTTTTTTTTATAAGCTGGAATAAGTAAATTAATGGTGAATTAAACTATAGAGTAAAATAAACTATAGAGTAAACTATGGAGTACATTTTTCTATAAGCTGGAAACCCTAGGTAAAATATACTACTAGTAAATTTCACAATGTATCATTCAACTATAGAGTAAATTAAACTATGGAGTAAATTAAACTATGCAGTGAAGCAACTATACTCAAAGACAGTAAATTTTTGGCCAACATGTTATGAAAAAATCAATATAAATATGAACTCGATTATTCTTCTCATTTCCAAAAAATGGAAAAGCAAATTCAGGCAAACCATACTATATTCATATGTGAGAATTGGTTTCCAGAATCTAACTCCACTTTCAAGCAACCAACTTTCGTCTCATGTAAAAACAACTCTAATTTGAAAAAAAAAAAACCAGTTAAACTCTCGATACCTTAACTGTAAGTGCTTCTCGATACCTTATTTAAAAGTATTTAACCATGTAAACCGGTGGGGTTGGTTTAAAGCTACCGAGAGAGAGGTCTACCCATCAGTGCAAAAGCAAATACAGAGAGAAAGGAGAAATAGAAAAAAATAAATTTGAAATGTATGCTAAACCTCCCACAAATCTGAGGGCTTCGATGGACTAAGGGCAACTTCGCGTCGGTGGACTGAGGGCTTCGTTGGTGGACTGAGATGGGACCGAGAGCTTCGTTGGTGGACTGAGAGACCGAGGGCTTGGACTGATCTCCTCGGGAAGGCGAGGTCGTGGTGGGTGGTTTGGGGCTGAGGTCGTACAGGGTTGGGGAGTGCGGGGTTGGGCTGAGGTCGTACAGGGTTGGGGAGGGCGGGGTTGGGCTGAGGTCGTGGTGGGGTGGGGAGAGCGAGGTCGTGGTGGGGCGGGGGAGGCCAAGGGCGAGGTCGTGGTGGGTGGGTTGGGAGGGCTGAGGTTCGGGAGAGAGGGCTTGGGGGGTTCAAAGTGTGAACGAAGGGAATGAGGAGAATGACTTGAGAGACGGAACGGTGCCAAACCGGTTCAGTGAATATCCGGTCTACACGTCATGTGTGCATTGGATGTAGCCAAATAATGGCTACTATGAAGATTTTTCCTTTCTCTTTTCATTTGTTATGGGTTTTAATCAACTGCAATGGCAGATCACATATGGCTTGAGGGGAGCATGCCCAAAAAAAAAAAAAAATTCAAAATTCAAATTAGCCATTAAATTTTATTCATAATTTCATGTATATAGAAATTGGCCCCCAACAAAAAATTATAATTTTCTTATTCCCATAAGTTTTCTAAAATTTTGTAAAATTTCAATATAAATAGAAATGTCTCTCTCTAATTTTTTTTCCTATAACCTCTAGATTTTGTATAATTTCTATATATTGTCTATTTTTAAGGATGTGGCCACATTAAAATTAAATTAAAACTAAGATTAGGAGAAATAATAAACTATTAACATTGACCCCAAAATTTTTTAATATACAATATTAAGTTTCTTAATATAGAATTCAAAGTGAAAATATCAAAAAAATAATTTAAGATCGATGATTTATATGAAAAACAGTAGAGATAATTTATCCTCTAAACTTCATTGAATAAGAAAAAGTTTATTTAAGGTCTCAGTTGTATTATTCTATACTTAATGTGACACGAGAATAATAGATTTTACATGAAATTTAATAAACTAGCTTAGATATTAGAATGAAAAATGACATTCTAAAAAGTCACTTGATAGTTTATATGAAGAAAATAATTTCTAAATATTTCATATTTACGAAAATAATAATGGATGAATATTATTCTATGAAATATTATAGTGAAAAATCTGAAACAGGCATTAACTTGTATTTTAAAATTTTTATTTATACGTTATTTGGCAAATTATCGAGATTTAATTTTATATATGCTTTGTAATTTTGTAATATTTTTTCATTTTATATAACATCCCGTGCGATAGAAAAGTTGACCCCCTTAAAAAAAAAATTGATGGATCTGCCACTAATCAGGTGTATGTTTTTATAGTGTGCATTTAGACCACTTTCCTACATGTCTAATTGTAATTGGCGGGCTATTATTCTGCTATTTTCAGATGGATTGTTCCGAAGAGGAACTGTATAAAGATATCATGTTTCAGGAGTTTTTTTCCTTAATAATTGGTTGAAATATCATTTCTTGGTGAAATCCCACTCCACAAATTATATATATACATCGTCTTTTAAGTGATTTTAGAAAATATGCAAGTAGGTGAGGACCGAGGTCCCAAAATAAAAATGAAAATAGTATTTAATATAAAGGGATAATTCTAAGAATTTTTCAGAAAAAAATAGAGATGTCTCCTATGTTAGTTACCTATGTTAGTTATAATACGTGAAATGATATATGGATTCTATATCGGAAGCTTTAAATGCTAACGGGGAGATTGATCCAAGGGTTAAAAGTACCCAAAAAAGTAGAAAATAGTAGACAGTATTAAAATATATATATATATATATATTTGCAATTGTACGGTAAATAAGTAATTATATTTATTTTGAAAAAGATAAATAAATATAAAATTTACTTTAAAAAATTAAATTTTTAATAATAAAATCTTTTTTTTTTTTGAGAAATAATCTATACCTAAGTCAATTTATTAAATATACAGCTCACATCCTACGTGGCAAAATGGGTTTATTAAAGAACCGGTTCTGCAGCTCAATCCCACTCGAAGTATGAAACGGCGATTTCCCCCTCCTTTTTTTGAGCATTGCTACTTATAGGCCACACACCACACGTTAAATTATTTTTTATTTTTTTTAACTTTTTTTTTATTTTAATCTTTTTAAAATATTTATATTTTTTTATTTATCGTCTATATAATATACATTTAATAAGAGAAATAAATAAAAAAATAAAAAAAATTATAATGTGTGGTGTGAAGGCTTATGAATAAATGTTTTCCCTTTCTTTTGATCTTTTGCATCTCCCCCTCCATTCTTTCGCTCTTTCATGTGATTTCTCTCAAGAATTAATCTTTACATCATCCTACACACCACACATCATATTTTTTTTATTTATTTTTTTATTAAATGTGTATTATATGGATGATTAATAAAAAAATATAAATATTTCAAGAAGAATAAAATTAAAATAAAATTAAAATAAAAACACATTAATATATGGTGGGTAGGATAATATTAACATAGCAATACTCCCCTCCCAAAATCTTGTCTTGAATCATTTCCCCCAAAATCCTTTTATCTCCCCGTGCTTCATCTCCCTCTCCCTTCACCCTCTTAATTGGCAATCGATTATGCCCTAACTGGCCTCCTCTTTACTCTCTCTCTCGTCGCTCTAGAGAACTGCGGGAAGGGAATCCATGTCCAGATATCTGCGACACAGTAAGGTATTTTTCAAAGTGTTTCCTTACTCGGGTATCTTCTACCGTAAACATAAAGAATCTGTTTGCTTGGCTTTCTTGGCAGAACTTCTAGAGAAGATCTCTTTGGCGGAGGTAAACGGAAGAGCCTAAAGGCTAAAATACGGGGCTGGTGATGGTGTTTGATGAATCGCAACGAGAGAAAATTGAATCCAAGGTGTTGATGCCCCCTGTTAATATGAGTTGAGATAACGATGATCAAATATCGGCACAGTCGGTGAATGCGACGGGAAGGTTGTGGTCTCAACTTGTATCCATAGTGGATGAAAAGTTTTCTCGGTGTTCATTTTCAGTGAAAGGAACAGACAAATTGGTAGGAAATCAACGTGTAGTAAACAAGGCCACTAAAGACTCTTATTTTCCAGAAAGATGGTGGAAATTAGAGCAAAAGGGTTAAAGGTCCGTTTGGTTGGCAGATTCAGCTGAGATCAATTTTATTTAGGCTAATTTCAAGTTGAGTTTAACATTAAGTCTATAATTTTCAAATTATTAAATTCATCTCAATTTAGAATCTCTTTATGCGTGAGATTCACAATTTTTTTTAATTCAACACTTCTTTACACACTGGATTCATAATCTTTTTTAATTTCTCATAAATACATATAAATTCATCTTAACATCTAAATACATACTAGACTTCATAAAACTTACTCTACTATCTCAATTCACTATTATTCATAAATAATTCAACTTAACTCAACTCAACATCTAAACGTAGCCTAAAACGAAAAACTGCAAACGGGGGAAGACAGTTTGGAAAGTCTTTAGTTACCAAAAACAGAGAGATGACGAAAGAGATAGAGAAAAGGAACTTAATTTTTAGGCATGAAACGGAGTGATCCAAGGAGTTACGTGGATCACTGAAGAACTGTAGGTATACAGGGTTCAAAGAAGAAGTTTCGAGTTGTCAAGGAAAGCTTAACAAGGGAACGGAGTTACCATGAAAGAAAACAGATGCATTAGAAGGTTTGGCAGTAAGAGGCAGAGGACACAATTGAAATTTCCTTTTCCGAAATCTCGCAACAAATATTTCAAGTACTATGTTGAGAGTTGAGACCAAGTTCGGTCTCCTTCTTTGGTGTATTTATAGCTGGAGAGATCATCAAGGCATAGCCCTCCACATTGATTTTTAACTCTCTGAGAGTCAAAATCTCCATTAGTTTGAACTTAAGAGTTTTACAGAGCGGCCTCTTTACGAGATGACTTTGAGGCCCTTATAGCAGTGAATTCTTTCCAACAAATCCCCCCATCCTTTTTTGTGATTTAATTTGTGTTACCAAGGGAAGGGGCGACGGGGGTGCTGGACAGAGGAGGGGTGAACGTTTCTTCTCAAAACCAAGAAAAAAGAGCCACATCAAATATGGGATAAATAGTAGCTGATGTATAGAACATTTTTTAAAAAAAAAAAAAAAAAGAGTTCATCGTTTACACAACCGTAATTATATTTAACATTACTAGAAAAAAATATATAGGTTTCGATCTTCTAGTAAACACGATAAGAAAATGTGGAACCACCGAATAAACTCCAAAAGGGACACCTGCGCAGGGCCCTGGATCATAATCCCAGCCTTTCATGCATTGCAAATGCTTGCAGCTTGGAAAATCTCTCTCCCACTCGCTCTCATGGTGCAAGCCATTCAAAAGATAATGAAAAGCATCCGAAAAAGAAAATGCCATGGAGAAAAAACGACTTCCTGAGTAATTTGCACCAAGAATTTCACACTAGCAAAACATACCACTTCCC
>QEOT01005298.1:51284-292156 GCA_003123785.1 Pterocarya stenoptera | reverse complement strand
GGTTTATTGGTTTTTCTTGGCTCGGGTGGTTCCTCACTCTGTTTATTTCTGTTCCTTTGATAGCAACTCTATTTGTTGGGTTTTTGTGTTTCATTCCTCTGTTTAGGATTCCAGAACTTCTTAATTTGTACTACTTCTACAGGGAGACATTGATCTGCACCATCTTTTTTCCCTCTTTATTTTTGCAGCTTTTTCTTGAAACTGCCTTTTTGTAAATCTGATTTTGTTTTATTGTATTTAATGTGTTTTAATAAATCTGATTTAGAGTTATATACTTGGCTTGTTATATGTTCTCTTGATTAGAGTTATTTCATATGCTTATTGCATGGAAAAGAATATGTGAAATCTGCAAGCCTGTTTTATGGTAGATATTAATTAGTTGTGGTATGATTTTAGTACTTCCATAGTCATTTATTCTCCCTATTCCAGGTCCTGTCTGTGTTNGGTTATATACTTGGCATGTTATATGTTCTATTGATTAGAGTTATTTCATATGCTTATTGCATGGAAAAGAATATGTGAAATCTGCAAGCCTGTTTTACGGCAGATATTAATTAGTTGTGGTATGATTTTAGTACTTCCATAGTCATTTATTCTCCCTATTCCAGGTCCTGTCTGTGTTTTCATTGAGTTCATTGAGTTGATTTCTACATTAGATTTGTTGAGTTTAATGTGGGTTTATTGGTTTTTCTTGGCTCGGGTGGTTCCTCACTCTGTTTATTTCTGTTCCTTTGATAGCAACTCTATTTGTTGGGTTTTTGTGTTTCATTCCTCTGTTTAAGATTCCAGAACTTCTTAATTTGTACTACTTCTGCAGGGAGACATTGATCTGCACCATCTTTTTTCCCTCTTTATTTTTGCAGCATTTTCTTGAAACTGGCTTTTTGTAAATCTGATTTTGTTTTATTGTGTTTAATGTGTTTTAATAAATCTGATTTAGAGTTATATACTTGGCATGTTAGATGTTCTGTTGATTAGAGTTATTTCATATGCTTATTGCATGGAAAAAAATCTGTGAAATCTGCAAGCCTGTTTCATGGCAGATATTAATTAGTTGTGGTATGATTTTAGTACTTCCATAGTCCTTTATTCTCCCTATTCCAGGTCCTGTCTGTGTTTTGATTGAGTTCATTGAGTTGATTTATATGTTCTGTTGTCATGCATTTGGGAATTTTTTTTGCATATGCATGGAAACACTCCCTCTTATTTTTTCTGTGTTTGTGGATTATTGGGTTTTTTGGTTTTTAATTATGGGTTTTTCCTTCACCCTTATTGTTCGAAAGGGTTTAAACTAACCCAGTTTCATAAATGGTATAGTGGTGCTTTTGCTTTGTTTCCTATATGCAGTTTGTGAAGGATAAACATAACCATTGAAGGTGGATTTGATCCTTTATATATGGATATTTAAATGGGTTGTTATTAAACTTAATCTGCATATTTGGTAAGTACAGAGTGTTTTGTTCGTTTTTGTTTCAACAATGTTTACATTCTTTTAAATTCATACTGATCAGAAAAGAAAAATATATTGTTTTAGATTGATGGTTTTCCTATTTTTCAACCACAAAAATCTGGAACTTGAGATCTTTTCTGAATTTCCAGAATTTATTGTATTTGTGACTTCATTTCTTAGGACTATGAACAAATACAGGAAAGACATAGATATACTATATATAGCATAAACACAGGAAAGACATAGATATACTATATATATCATAAACACAGAGAGGGCAGTTGTACTGACCTGTTTTTATTTTCCTTTCAACTTCAGCAATTTCAGAACAGAGAAGCACTTGAATCAGAAAGTACAGTGGAGAAAGTACAGTAGTGGCCTCAGTTTATTTGAGAGAGAAAGAGCAAAGAAGGAAGTGCAAGAATGGAGAGCAATTTTCAAAGGAAAAAGTGAATGAAATCAGCCGGCAGTTTCTTTTAGAAAAGCAGAAAACTGCTTCCCCCTTTTTCGTTTCCCAATTTGCACTGCTTCAGACTATATCTATTTTTTTCGTTTCCCAATTTGAACTGCTTCAGACTATAACTATTTTTTTTCGGTTGGCTTTTGTGTTGTTTTCGGTGGAACCTCTTCTGGAGTTAAATTATTATACATGTTTTGTAATTATTTATAAAAACACTGACTCACAATCATAACAATTTATTTATTTAAATGTACCTTATATGAATAAAAGGTCAAATTGAGAAAGAAGCCAATGTTGTGGGGAAATCGCTTTACAGGAGTTTTTAATTGTAACAGATTTACATGAGTGACGATTACATGATTGGGTGAGATTTTATTGTACCCAAATATTGCGTAGAGAAGGTGAAGTCAGGAATTGAAACCGCTATACATGAGGATTTAATTGTAACCGTTTTACATGAGTGAGTTTTACATGATTGGGTGAGATTTGATTATATCCGAAGTTTGCGTAGAGAATGCCAACTCAGGATTTCAAACTCCGCTTTTATATAATTAATAGATGTATATATATATAAGTATTTGATGACTTTTATACATTTCTTTAACAAAATATTATTTAATTTTTAATCTTAATCCATCAACGTTAAACAAAATTTAGACGAATCCAAAAATAATAATATTTTATTAAAGAGTTGGTGTATGTGTATGTACATGTGCAAGTTCCCCATGTATTTATGTAAAATAAAATTAGAAAAGTCTTGAACTTGATTCCAAATTAGAAGTTTTTTTTTCATTTATAAACTTGTGATTTTTTTTTTTTCAAAATGTTTAAAAGGATTTAAAAAATGTTTAAAAAAGCACTAAATACGAAAAGTGCATTTTGAACTATCGGTACAATGCAGAGTTATCTTTCTTGGTGAGCCTAGCATTGTGTCCAAGAAACAAAACATTAATTGTCAGTAAACGAGAATTCCTTTTTTTTGGGATTATTACAAAATAATTTTAGTTTTTTAGAGAAAAGATTAATAAATAATTTGGAAGGCTGATGTTTTATGGTAAAGCTTTTCGACAAATTATGTTATAAGTAAACAAATGATTTTTTTGGTACTGTTTTGTTGTGACTAATTGAGAATATTTTAGTACTTCTATTGTTTGGTGCGAATACCGTTTTTACGTAAATGTAACTTTTTTATGATAGGAGAACTATTAATTATGCGTTAACTTGTACTTCACTAATAACTTTTTATAAACTAAATTTTTTAAAACGTTTTATAAATTGTTTGGTGAGTATAATTTTACACATAAATGTCAATTAATTCTTATAAACTAAATATGGTTAAATACAGAATTAATTTCACATGTTGGATCACTTATTAGGTGACAATTTATCTCACACATCACGAGGAGTATTTAGGGGTGTAATCGGTCTGGTTTGGTCCAGTTTTAGACAAAATTTAAGACTGAACCGGTATGTACTGATTTTACATTTTTAAGAACCGATTCCGCACCGGTTATTTCCAGTTTTACCGGTTCAGTCCGTTTTCCGGTTTTAATATACTATATTATATATTATATAATAGTATATTATAATTGTATTATAGACTATAGTGATATAAGATTTTAAAATTTAATATTATATTAATTAGTAATTTATCATATAATACAAAACTATTTTATATATAATTATATATTATATATAAAAATTATATATAATATACAAAATTATAATATATGTATGAATCGGTCCAGTTTGGTCCGGTCCAGTTTTAGAAAAAGAAAAATTGGAATTGGACCGATTTTGACTGGTTTTAAGAAAATTAAAATCGATTTCGGACCAATTTTCAAGAAAATTAAAATCGATTTCGGTCCGGTCCGGTTCACCGATTTTTTCTTACACTCCTAGGAGTATTAATAAGATATAATTTTAAATTTTTAAATTTACATCTTCATTGTAAATAATGACAGTACCATATATAATAGTTGGACTTGCATAGGAATAAGTTTGACGATCAAATTCCTTTTAAAAAAAAAAAAAGTTTAGGATAAAATGGTAGTGGTCAAGTGTAAGGCGTACTTTTAAGAGAAGTATTTAATTTATCAATCAATGAATCAATTTACGTAATTGCCCTTAAGATTAATTACACTGCTGATACTTCATTAAGTCTTTGTTTAGAATACAAACCATCTTATTTTATTCAGTCTCTTTTCAAAATTTCTTTTTTAAATATTACTAAAACACAAACATTTTTTAATTTTTAATTTTTAATTTTTTTATATAATCCTTACCTAATCATTACAACATATATTCTCAAATTTCAAAACAAAATACAAAAAGCAATACAGCTTTTTCAGATTTCAAAAATAATATTTTAATTTTATAATATTTTTATTCAATTTTTTTTAATCTTTTTTATCAAATTCTAATAAAATATCTTAACCCAAATTATTTCACTACTATATATTCACAAAATTTTTATCTCATCTCATTCTCCAAATATTCTCTTAGATTTTCTAGTACCTTTGCACAATGAAAGAAAAATGCGAAACTCAATTAGACATAGAGAAAGGAATATTCTATTTCGAGAGAGAAATTACAGAATTTAAAATTGGCTAGAACTCAAATCCAGGTTACTTTTCAATCTACAGCTGCATAAAACTCAATTAAATGCATACTTTTATAAAAGAGGATATTATTTATATTCATAAAATATAGGAAATGAATATAAAAATAAGTTCCCTGTTTCTGTTTTGGTTTTAATTTAGTTTATACAATTCTAAGATATAATAAAAATTATTTCAAATCTTTTATTATATGAAATTAAAAAAATCCTTGGAGAAACCAATAATAATAATAATAATAATAATAATAAAACTATAATAATGGTATTATTATAATGCAGTATCAAATTATAATGGTTCTTCAATCCAATCTTTTGCACTTTTCTTTATTATTATTAATATTGTTGTTATATATTATTATCTATTACAGATGAGCTCAGCATGGTTCCTTATAGTCTAGAAAAGGACAGTGGGCCGTCGTTTCGAGAACCTAACCCAGGTACCACATTCTCACTGAGTACTGTTTTATTCGTCTTATTTTTTCAACGATTAAAAAAAATGAAATAGTAGCTTTTTGGCAATACCCTACATGTATAATCGTTTATTTTTTTAAACTTGATCTAATTCATATTAAAAAAATATATCGTTTATTTGTAGATTTTGTAGTTATTTATTTTTTTCAAAGAGATTGTGCAGTGCTTACATATTCCACGACTTGTAAATATCTCTCTAGAATCAAATAAATATAAAATAAATTAATATTTCATTAAATAGTTTTATAAGTAATTTGTTAAAATGGTGTTGTTGATATCATTTTTTTTAACCATAATTTAATTCTACTGCAACCAATCTTTGCCGCTTTTCCTATTATTCCAAAGGACTGCTCATGATCAAATGCCTTTATTCTTCCGACGGCATTCTTCTGGGAAATAAAAATTTATTAAGCATTGTTAAAGTACTAATATTATTCTTTCATTTATGCCTCTATCACGTAGGTTGATAAATCTCATCATGTTTTGTTATCAGCATTTGATATCAATTTCTATTCACATTGTCTTCATTACGTACATTACCATGCATACAGGAACAAAGCGACCACCTGTTACTGTTTTTGAGCTGCCGCCGCCGCCACCGCCACCAACATTATAAAGAGAGAGATCAGAGAAAGAAAGTGAGAGAGAGATCAAGTATTTGGGGATTGTAATCGGGTGTATTGTATGAGTTTGTTGTTTTTACAATAAACTCATATAGAAAATAGATATTAGGGCGTTCACATTGGCTTGGCCAAATAGAAGAATTAGATAAAATTTAGATGATTGATATAAAAAACACTCTACATTGGATTGGCCAAGTCTAAAATAAAATGGACTTTTGCTACAGTGATTAGCCAAAGATGGAAAATCACTATTGATTCACCAAATATTAAAATATTAATTTATCACTTCAAGAAAATATTAAAATATTAGTTTCTCACTCCAATAAAAATACTATTTGATTTGTAATTTAGAAATTTAGATAGAAATTTAGATGAGTTTAATCAATATTTTTTATTATTAACATTAAATGACTTTTAAAAATATAAATTTTTTAATATTAATTTAATTATAATATAATTATTATTAATATTCAATTGGTAGAATTATAAAATGTGATACAAATAAATTAAATAAAAAAATTATTAATTTAATAATATTTTATTATTATAGAGAGAGTAAATGGCTAATCCAATGTGAGAATTAAATGTAAATAGAATAGGCAAATGTAAAAAGGTGTGATATTAGCTAAAGTTTAGAGATGCATTTGGTCAAGCCAATGCTAATGCTCTTAGCTTCTAATTGGTGGTTGTAATGCAGAGCATTTGAAGACTCGAGCTAGAGGTGGTATTATAAAATGAAGACTCGATAGAGCATTAATATTTTGATTTTATTTTTTCATATTTTGATTTTATTTTAATTTATGTTTGGCTTACATATTGTTATGTTGTGCGTATATGTAGGACCAGATTATTTCACATTATATATAAAAAGATATTGCAAATATCAAAATATACGGGGATATTGCAAATTTATTGCACTACAACACAATTGTAAGCCAAACATGTCATTATGATGATTTTGAATTTGAATTTGTGACGATTTTGAATTTGTGACAATCCCAAAATGATTTTCTTTGATGGTTGAAGAAAACCGCCGCTAAAGGTGGACGAGAAATGATTATACATTCGAACCATAATAGTGTTTCGTTTGAACATAACTCAAACGATGTTGTTTTCGAATGAGTACATTCAGATGCTACTTGGTCTGGCCACCAGGGATAACACAACCCTACTACGGGTGTTAAACATGGTATATGATATATTATGGTGATATGATACGATATAATATGAAATGATATGATAAGATGAAAATGTTCACTCATGTTATGCCAATGGGTCTTTGAATATGAATAGTTGATTCTTTTTATATGAACAATTTGTAATGTTGCTCTAATTTTTTGATAACACGTTTTGAGATCTGCATATTGAAACAGAAATGTTTTGTTTCTACATTATAAACACTCTGAAAATGCTCATGTTTACATACTAGTATATATTCTTTGCTTACTGAATTTTTGATAACTCATATTCTTATCTTCATAATATTTTTAGATGATGTCGATTGTTCAGCTGAGGACTAGGAATAGTGATGTGAACAAGACTAGCTAAGGATAGAGAGTCAAGTACCTAAGGGTACCATCACAAATAGAGGGGTTTTTTTTATTATCTAGATGAGTAATAGTACATACAACCGTAAAGTACGCAAGCACCGCACAATAATTTTGAAAAAAAGTTGGATATGCTATAAAAAAAAAAATTAATTTTTGTTCACGTAGGTTCCATATTTACTTACTTTTTTCAAAGTGATTGTGCAGCGTTTACACACTCCATGACTGCAAATATAATTTCTATATCTAGATTTCATTGTGTTACTTGGCTTATTGAGACTTATGAAATTATCAGTTTATTATGATGAAGTTATTGGGAGATTGTGGAGATCTTGATTTATATTATTGGATTTATTGCATTGATGACCTTGTGAAAGAAATTTATGTATTAAGTTGAAATATATGAATTTATGTTTTGTTTTGGAGCCTTTGGAGATTATATTTATATTAGGAGACATGACTACAGGTGATAGGTAGTAATTCTCCGACCTATCCAAGTACCGAGCATTAGACAATAGCTGGGATTCGGTGGTATTCGGTTGTGCCCTGTTTTGGTTAGGGAAAATAGAAGAGGAAGTGGCTTGCGAGGGTGGTCATGGGGGAGGTCTTGGGATGTACTAGGGGTAGTAGGGGTGAGGGATAAGGGTGGGGCTTCAACTAAGCATGCTGTGGAAGAATCTCTGGCGGCATGGGTGCACGATGGTGTGGTCTTGGTTTCTCTACGCGTCTTGTGGCTACTGAAGGGGGCTGAGCAGGGGATTGTCCAATAGCATGGGTCACGGAATTACGAAAGGGTACGGAGGTCTATGACGGTTTTTCTTACATGTCGTGGATGTTGGACATGATGATATGTGGTTCACTCACTGTCGCCTTGAGCTTGGCGAACCCATGCAAACACAATCCTTTCAAATTTGTACAAATTCACTAAATAAATCATATCCATAATTCCATATACACAAAACCAATGCAAATCCCAACAAAGAGATAAATTTCAAAGATTCTACAACCTCTGAGCCCAAGTTCCATATGAATGAAATTCTCGACCTTGCCCGAGGACTAACACCATAAAGGATGGTCTTAGCTGTTATTTGTGGAAGATGAAGGGATGCCTTCGCTGTCTGGCAGAAGACGTTGACAGTGGCCATTCGGCCCCCGAAAACGCCTTGAAGATTCGTATAGAGAAAGGGTGGGAGGAGTAGTGACGGGCGAAGTGAGCGACGGGGAGCTGGAGTTCTTCTTTACAACCTTCCATTCTTTCTCAACCTGGACACAGTAGCCTACGTGGCATTTATTTATTTATTATTTTCAAAATGAGTTTTGTTACGTACAAGCAAATTTGCATACCAATATACATACTAATGCTCTTATCTTCATATTCTAAATTCAAATTAGCATTGTTTTCAATAAAGTTTACTTTCTAACCAATTACATTGAATGAATATGCGTATTAGTATATAGAATAGCTTACAACTAGATTTTTCCTTTCAAAATGAAATAATAAGTTATCCAAATTCATTTCCCCCTGCTCACATACTAGGGGTAGTAGGGGTGAGGGATAAGGGTGGGGCTTTAACTAAGCGTGCTGGTGGAAGAATCTCTGGCGGCATCTGTGAGCATGGGTGCATGATGGTGTGGTCTTGGTTTCTCTACACGTCTTGTGGCTGCTGAAGGGGGCCGAGCAGGGGTTTGACCAATAACATGGGTCACGGAGTTACGGAAGAGTACGGAGGTCTGTGGCGGTTTTTCTTACATGTCGTGGATGTTGGACATGATGATATGTGGTTCATTCATTGTCGCCTTGAGCTTGGCGAAGCCATGCAAACACAATCCTTTCAAATTTGTACAAATTCACTAAATAAATCATATCCATATACGCGAAACCAACTCAAATTCGAACAAAGAGATAAATCCTAAATAGATTCATACCCATATATATGAAACCAAACCAAATCTAAACACAACTTGTAATACATGTCTATATCTAAAAAAAAATTGTTCGCTCAGACGATTTCAGAAACACCATTCTTTACAAAATGAAATCAGATCCAACCAAACACAATATGTAGATTGCTTTTACTTTTCACGTTTACGAGGGAGCTCAACAAATGTGACTTGGCTGCTCATGAGAAAATTTTTAAAACAAAAGCAAGAAAGCCTAGTGAAGAATACAAAATTTCAAAGATTCTACATCCTCAGAGCCCTAGTTCCATATGAATGAAATTCTCCATCTTGCCCGAGGATTAACACCATTAAGGACGGTCATGGCTGTTATTCATGGAAGATGAAGGAATGCCAACGCCGTCTGGCTGGAGACGTTGACAGTGGCCATGCGACCCTCAAAAATGCTGTTACGCTCGAAGATTGGTATAGAGAAAGGGTGGGAGGAGTAGTGACGGAAGAAGTGAGCGACGGGGGAGCTGTTGATTTTGCTGTCGATGATGCAGAGAGAGGGTGGTGCAGGATGGGGAATGTAGTGCAGCATGGGTAAGAGAAGGGAGGGTGGTGCAGGAGGGGGAAAGAATAGAGACGAAGCCCTAAAATTTTGCCTCTTGTATTTTTTGGAGCGTGATGGTGAGGGTAGGAGAGAGAGTGTCAGGGATAATGAGAGAAAGAAGAGAGATAAGAGAGAGGAGGGGAAGAAGAGTCTCGAAGATGGATGTTAGGAGAGAGAGAGTTTGAGAGAAAAATGGGGAGTGTCGTGCCGAATGGGAAGGAAATAGAGGAGAAAAAAATTCGAGAAACACTATATACAACCGGCTATTGTGTAACCGTCGCAATCGGCACGCCTTTTTATAAAAAAAATTATTTTTTTAACATTTCTTGGATGCCGAAGAACATGGCTGGATTTCTGAACTCGTACAATTCAAAAAGCAAAAGATTCTATCAAACTGAAAGACAGCTGCTTCACTGTCTGTCCACCATTAGAATACGTTGTTGTTTCGTAGATCAGGAAGACTTCGCTGAGTCAAACAAAAACACACATCACCTTCAAGAAACTCTTCGCCTTCCTTCCCAGCTCCCACTCTCTATCTCTCCCAAACTCTTATAAATACACAGATCCATTTTGGTATTTTTGTAAGCTGAAATGTCTTGCATTTATATTCACGCTTTCTTCCACCATTTCTACCTGTCGGGTTTCTGCAATTATTTGCAACGAACACGAACAGTCATGGGAACTCAAGCTCCCAATAATCAGAACTCATACGACAATGCTGACGTTAGTCTTTCTCTCACACACACAATGGAAGTTCTGAAATTCCCAAAATTGTTGGAGTTCAGTATTAAGCTCCTCCTTATTTATATTTGACGGTCAAACTCTTGTACAGAAATCCAGTCACATTCGTCGGTGTCCATGAAATGTTAAAAAAATAATTTTTTTTTTATGAAAAGACGTGCAGGTTGCGTCGGTTACACAATAGCCGGTTGTATATATTGTTAAAAATAATTTTAGACCTAACTATTATCCTATAGTTTGATAATTGTTTTTCTTAAATTAATATACTAATTACCCGTAAAATTTTAATAAGAAAATAAGTTCTTGAAAAAATATTATTTTTTCTTTTCAGCATTTTTTTTCCTTTAATTTGTACTTTAATAACTATTCCACAATTATTAACAATATTTGAGGACTTTTAAAATTTGTAATGTATTACAATTTGTTTAAATTGTTTTTTGTAGTTGTAAATGATGAAAGTTTATATTATAATTATATGATTAAATTATTTAATACTTAGTAATGTACTTTCTAGGTTTAAAATTAACAGATTATATATTTATTTTGGAAGTAATAAATATACGACATATGCATTCGACTATATTTATTAAAATTAACAATAATAGTTTTATTAATATATTTATTAATCTTCATAAGGTAAGAATATATATTTTATTAATAATTTAAATAGATCTTTAATATACTGTTACTTAATATAATTTATTAATAATTAGGTTCAATATTTTCAAAATTTAATATTATTTGTTGAATATTATATTTTATATTATTAACAGATCTCATATTGATAACACTATTAATATTGTTATTAATAACACTATTAATAGGAAATTTCATTTCCTGCAGTAATTTATTCTGTTTAATTTCCAATTTTGTAAATATTGCTTTCTTATTATGTTAATATAGTCTTATTTAACAAATATATTTATACAATTATTATGTTTTGTTTTTTTTAATGTGTTCTTTATCTGTATCTGCTGCTTCTGTTCTTATTTCACCCTTTAGTATTTAGCTTCTTATTGATTTCCTCTACTTTCAGAGTCTTTTTTTCTGTCCTGATCTACTTTCTAGTATGTTCTCCTTCTTTCTCATATAAAAATTGCTTATTTTATTTATTTCGTACTGCTTATTCTATTTATTTGTATTTTGTAATTTCTAATATTATTAAAAGAATTTAAAATAACCATTTACAATAAAAATTCCCATTTTTTAAAAGATAATCATTTCTTTTATATATTGATATAAACGGAGATTTATTTAACAAAGATTATTTATACCATATTATTAGATTTTTTCTATTTTTAAACGTAGTATGTAATTTAAATTAATCATATGAAATAATGTTTTTTCATAAAAGCATATGAACTTGTAACTACTGATTATAATGATTCCTTATTTATTACATGTGAATTTTAAGTTTTATTTCCAAATAATTTAATGTTATATTAGTTGATTTGATATTAGTTTATTCAAATAATAATGATTTCCATATATATCTATTCTAAAGGCTACCCATTTACTACTTATAGTATATTTGAAGTTTTTTTTTTTTTTTATCATTTTCTTTTAAATATTTTTTTAACATCTTTAATCATTAAAAAAAATAAAAATATATATAATTTTACTAATAGTCACTTCTTAACCATTACGTAAAATAAAAAATTAAAAAAAAATCAAATACAAAAATAATAATAAATAGATAGTAAAAAAATAATAACCTTATCATTTTTCCTATTCTAAACTATCATGTGATACGCCTTCTATAGATTCTCTTTGGAATTAATGCAGAGGTCAACATTTTTTATTAAAGAAAAATTTTTCATGGTTGATTTACGTCAGTCATTTTACTACATGTCTTGCACAAGCTGTAATAAAGCAACTGGTACGAATACAAACTCATGTTTTGGTACCCATTTTTTAACATTTTTTAAACATTTTTTTAACTACAAACTCATTAAAATACGCTTCATTCACCATTAGGTAAAAAATAGATTTATTTTATATTTTTCATATCTTTCAAATAAATAATATTTCATTCTAAAAAATAGTATATCACACGGAATTAAAAATCCAAAAATAAAACTTATTTTAAGGAAAATATAAATATTAGTATAATTGACTTGTAACGTTGGAATTGTAAAGGTATCTTCTTCATAATAAATAGAACAAATAATAATGCCGACAATATTCTTGACCAAAACTATTATTAGTTGAATGAAATTTATCTAAAAGAAAAAAAGTTTGTTGATTGTGAGATGTTTCTTACAACCATTCATCTTTAAAACTATTATTAGTTGAGTGAAATAGGGCTAATTCCTTCATATTTCTTTGATTTTTTTGATGTTTTCATTCCATCTTTAGGTTTTATTTAATTCGGTTGGCTTCCAAATATGATATCTACATTTATATATTTCTCATATATTTTTTTATACAAATGAAATGGATATATTCATGTCATTTATTCATTCAGTTGATGTCAATTAGTTCTTAATTACACAGCAAGATTAATATTTTGTATTAATCTGTGACATACAAAATTTTGTATCACCTCATTATTCCTTTATGTGATGTTCTAAAATTTTGTGTGCAAAACAATTTAAACATGATTAATGGATATATAATTTTTTTTATCTCTCACTAAAAACTAAAAATCATTTATGACAGTTCACATTTTATACTCCAAATATTAAAAACATATTTCCAAACGTAAAACAAGATAAAAATGCCCTAACAAATACTTTTTTTTTCTGCTAATCACATTCCATACCAAAACTCATTTCACATATGCCGTTCTTTTTTTCTTCGCGCATTGCTATGCATCATCCTACACACCACACACCAAACTATTTTTTATTTATTTTTTATTTTTTTTCAATTTTTTTTTATTTTACTCTTCTTGAAATATTTATATTTTTTTATTCATCATCCATATAATACACATTTAATAAGAGAAACAAATAAAAAAAATAAAAAAAATTATGGTGTGTGGTGTGTAGGATGATGTAAAGATTAATTCATGTATATATACATGCACTGAACTAGGGCTTTTGAACTAGGGCTTTTGAAGGTCACAAAAAGCGGGAGGAAAGACGTACTGTGCATGGGCTGCCTAATATATGGGTCTTTCGGGTTTGGGCCCTTATGTGGGTTTTAGGGCTTCTCTTTGGGTTCTATTGCACTTAGCAAATAAATGGGTTGGACTATTTAGACGGCCTAACCAAATTTCTTGGACTTTGCTTATATTTTCATCCATCATGCACGTCACTAAACAATTTTTATGGACTGATCTAAATTTTCAAAATGAACTCAAATTGTCCAATAAATATTTTTTAACTTTTTAAATATGTTCTTAAGCTTTATGCCAATTAAATATAGGCCTTCACACACACTCTCTCGGTTTCACCATCTTTCCACACATAATCTCTCTCCACGTAAGCTCTCCTTCAAGCTGCTAGCTCTTTCTCTCTCTCCCTCAAGCTATCTCTATAGTTTATGGCTAGTGGCTTACGGGCTATAAGCCTAAAATTAATGTGAACATGCAGGGTTGCATGGATACTACAGTTCACAGGTTCAGCTAAAAGGGTCACACAATATTAAGGGATGATATCTAGGGTGGCAATATGTAACACGACTCGTGAACTTGATATGAACACAACACGAAATTAACGGGTTTAAGTTTGACGTTAACGGATTCGGGTAAAAAAGGGTAACCGTTAAGACACTATTTATTAACGGGTCAACCCACTTAACACGAAATCAACCTGTTTTTGACCTATTTAGATTTTATTTCAACATTAACATTTTATTATTGTTAAGTTGTAATATTGGTATTTCTTAGTATGCTTATGCTTTTATTGTAATTTTGGACCTATGCTCATATTTATTATTGTATGGCTTGTAATATTGGTTTTACCATATGCTAAAATTTGAAAAATAATGATATATACTTTTTAAGATATTGTGGCTACTTATAATAAATATAGATTTTAACTTTTATGTGAAATTATGTTAATCATGTCAAATGAGTTATGCATCTTAGTTCAAATGAGTTATGCGTGTTAGTTCATCTCATTTACATGAAACAGATTTAAATGGGTTGTGTTGTGTTAATTTATTTCTAATTAATTATTAAATAGGTCAAAACGGGTTATACGACACGACCTATTATCTAAATGGGTTGGGTTCGGGTTAACCTATATAGTCGAATGTTCATGACTTGACACGACACAAACACGATTCAAAAATGCGATTTGCCACCTCTCAAATGATATCTTATGATAATATCAAGACAAAAATTGATGCTTGGATGATGAGATATTTAAGGGTTTAATCTTGTAATTAGTTGGAGATATTATGTGGATATTAATGATTTGGGAAGCAATTATATGTTAGGGTTATGATTTTAGGCTTTATGAAGTATGGGTTATTTATGTATTTCGGGTTTTAATTATAAAGCGTGTGCTTAATATGATATTTAGGTACTATTATAAATTTACGTAAGCTACGTTACTATATTATAGTAACGATTGATATTCATTTAACACTATTGTGAGAAAATTCAAAGATGTTAAAAAGCTCAGGTCAACGGTGCTCCAATGCTAGTCTTTGCCTAAAACTGATTGAGGTTGATTTTGTGAAAACCTTGCATATTTTGTTATGAAAACAACATTGGTTATTTTCTGCACTAGTCTTTGTATTTGAACTTTTAAATGTGACATTTTATCATTACTGGTGTAGAAATGATCAATTTATGTAATCCGTTTGTCAAATACATAAAATGTGAATATGAAGTCTAAAATTGTTATATAATTATATGATATTATTTGTTTAGTACACTCTTCTATTATTGCATTGTATCTAAAAATCTTAAGGTACAAGATTCTGTTTTGCTTGACTTACGAACCTTGCCAGGGGTTATATTAGTGGCCTCTGTTATGCCTTTGCCATGGGTATATAATATGACCTCTGTTCTGGCCTTGTTACGGGTGTACAATGTTGGTCTATGTTATGGCCTTGCCACTGGTATATAAACTAATCTCTGTTTTGACCTTGGGTGTAAAATGGTGGCCTTTGTTCTATATGCAATCACTTTAGTGACAAAGTGATTTATTTTTGCCTGATAATTAGAACAGATGGCACGTGTATGATTATAAGAGAAGAGATTAACTTCAAACCAGACTAGGTGAATAAGGGTTTTACACACTCTAATAAAATTTTGACACATCAACATTTTAAAAGAATAATAATAGAACCTCACACAAGCAAGCAAATCCACTTTCTCTCTCCTTTTCCCCTAGCTCTCTCTCTTTCTCCCCCTCTCTCCACTCTCTCTCTCTCTCTCTCTCTCTCTCTCTCTCTATTTTTTCTTGTGCCGAGCTATTTTCGGCATATGCACCCAAATTTGTGTACTTTTCTTTATGAATTTGCAAATGTTTATGGATAGGCAAAAAACACCCAAAAAGATTGAAGCACCAAAAATCCATATTTGTGATAGCTCTCCTAGTATACAACCTCTCCGTAAACCCTCCAAATTTGGGCAAGAAGGGAAGGATGAGAAAATTATATTCCTCTTTCTATTTTTCCCCATCTCTGTTTTTTAAAAAAAAACCCTTTTTTTGATTTGTATTTCAGACCTTTTTGTGATTTTTTATTTGAATTTGGAGATTTTAGGCCAACAATGTAGAGCGAGGAGAGAGAGTGCACTGCCAAGCACATATAGAGAGAGAGGGGAGAAAAAGCGCGCGATGGGAAAAGAGAGGGAGAGAAGGAAGAAAAGAAAAAGTAGGTTTTACTTGTATGTTGTGCGTTTTATTAATTTTCTTTTAGAATGCTCGTGTCAAAATTCTATTAGAGGGTGTAAAAGTCCCTAATTCACCTGTCCCTAGCCTCTCCCATAAGAGAAATGTGAGATAAGTGCCATAAGAGAGATGCGATATAAATGGAGGTGGCATAAGTGGATGCGCATGAGTTAAGTGCAAGAGAAATTTTGCTGGTGTTTAATTATTTTTCTTGCAAGAATTTTTGAAACATTTGATTTTGGATGATTTTTTGTATTTAAGTTATTATTATTATGGATTTCAAAATAAAGGATTCTTCCCGGATATGAGCCATGACATTAGATTATTTCATTTTGAACTATATATTTATGGGATATATTTTAACTAATTTTTATTTAAATAATAATATATAAAGTTATTTAAAAATAATCATATTACACTAAAAAAAATGGCTTTTTGCGACTACTTTTCTTTTCGACGACTAAAAAATAGTTGCAAAAATTCCAATTCAACTATTTGGATGGAAACCTTATGTCGAGGGAAAAACAACCAAAAAAATACTTTTATTCGAAATTGCCAAAAAGTCCAAGACTGTCGACGACAAAGACAATCGCTGCAAAAAAGAAATTCCGGTGATTTTATTCACCCAAAAAGTATTATCGACACAATAAGTTGGAAGGGAACAACTTATTGCAGCGCTTTGTAGTGCTTTTGCGACGACGGCAAAATTCGTTTTACTTATTTCTCAACTATTTGCAGCGAGATAAATATTATTTTTGAGACTATGTTTCACTAGAAGAGTTCCTCTTTGAACAGGCGATGCCTATATTCAGAATACATCGGCAGCCAATAGAAAATTGACGCGTCAAAAAATTCATAAGAAGATGGTGCGCCTCATCACATAATATCTAAAACAAAAAATTCCAGCTGCCCCCCGTGAAGGTCTATTTCGTTCGGTGAAGAAGAAGTGCCTCCAGACCAACACGATTTTGCCTCCGACACCGACCAATTTTTGCAGCCACCTCACCGCCGCACGCCGTACACACTGGCGGAGAAGTACAATGAGTGATTCTTTGAAACCTTTCATCAAATACCTGTCATGCGTCTCTCATTTCAATTCTTGCAACTGCCATTCATAACTTCACCGAATCCTTATTACATCACAATACTCACAGCATCAATTACAATAGGTTTCTATCAAAATCATAAACACAGTTTCAAACAAACAAGACCAAATTCTTGAACTGGAAATTAGTTTTTCAAACACAGTTTCAAATATTATTTTTCAAACAAACAACTTGAACTAGAAATTCACAACCTGCAACTACGGTGACTTACGGTGTAGAAGAGAGAGAGAGAGAGAGAGAGAGAGAGCACGTGACTTACGGACAACAGAGTCACATGGAGGAGGGATCGCGTGGAGAGGAATCCGAGAAAGGGAGTGGGTTTCGATCGACCATGGCCCTTGCTCCTTGAAGGTTTTCCGATGGTGGCCCCTGCTCTTCGAAGGTTTTATTGGGGAGAGAGAGAGAGAGAGAGAGAGAGAGGAGGACGCTGCAAATCAGTGTATATATTTTTTTTCTTCCTCTGAATTGCGGTTTACTATTGGATTGATGTAGAGTCTACGTGGCAGGCTACCATTTGATGCCGTTGAGAGAAGAGTATCGGATGTGCCTGCAGGAAGATTAACTCATTTTAGAAATGATCGTGATCCTTAGTTTTGTATGCGAAAAATATTTGATGATATAATTTTAAAATAATTAAATTACATGTATAGATAAGAAGAAGTTAATTCAAGCTGGGTAATAAAAGAATATCACATTTTACATAACAGTGTAAAAGTGAGATGAAAGAAAACAAATTATAAGGACGCTTAAGTTAGGCTAGCTAGCCAGTACATCGAAGATAATGATAAATAGAAACCAGATTCAGTAGCACATAGCCAGGAAAGTTCGATATGGAGATAATGGATCTCTAACCTTAATAACTTTCAGCAGCACCAGATCTAGGTTTGAGTTTGGCACCATAAAGGTAGTATACCTGTCACAAGTACTTGAGGGAGCTGCACTCTAACACATTGATCGAAGATGATATTAATACAATTAGATTCAGTAGCAACAGTGACAAAAAATAGATAAGAAGATGATGGAGGCAGGAGCTTCACCTGATAGTTTCAACTTGATGCCCGTTTTGAATCGGAGATTTTGGTTCGCCAATCTTATATTTTTCTCGTCAACTGCATGTATTATGGTTGTGTATGGAGGCCGTGCCACTGTCAACAAACGTGCATGTGCGAAACACATCATAAAAAAAAAAAAGAAAAAAAAAAAACACGTGACTACTGACAACACAAACGCCTAAGTCAACTTTTAAGCCTGATTCATTTATTTTCCCAACAAGCTTCGAAGCATTTAAGAATGTGGCAGCTTTGATAAGAGGAATCGTTCCACATGACAGTCAGATCTAATTTTTGTAGGGATCTAGGATTAGGTCGAGACCTAGTTGAGTTGGAATGAATACAAATTAAACAGGGTTTGAAGGATTTTTGAAGATGAAATTTGGGTTAGCAATGAATGGCGGGATGGCTGCCATCGAATGCCTCCACCAATCGATGTTGTTGGAAGTGATGACCCGGCCATTTTGTGAGGTTAAATATATATATATTTATATATTTATATGAATGATATGACGGGTAAGACTGACTTGCAAGCACTACCAATACATCTTTAAAATTTGAAAAAATATAGATAAAATGATATATATTAACTTCTTCAAAAAGTAAAAACTTGAACTATATATGAGTTATAGTAATTTTAAGTATATCTTCAAATTTGAAGATACATTGTTCATTTTTAAAAGTAATATTTTATTGTAAAAATTACCTAAACTACTTTACTTTTCAGTTTTAATTTCTCACGGTTTTCACTTCTTTTGAATGCCCTTTCACGTTCATTTTTGTGTTCAGTTTTGAAATATGTAAAGGAAGAAATATTATTATTAATTAACATATAGGTAGTATAATTGTAAAATATAAAAAATATTGTTATTTAAAAAATAATATTATATTATTATTTTGACTAATCGAATGTGGAGCTATGGCTAGAGAGATATTGGATTTATGGCAAATATATACTTGTAATCAAATTTTAAAAATGAGTTTGATGAAGCCAATACTAATGCTATAGCTCTTGTGGTATATCTATAAATCTTTTAACAGTGACGAGCCGGCCATTTTATAAAGGATCTGTTAGATTAATGATGTGAACTACCCTAGTGTTCCTCAATAGCCATGCTATATATATCTATATATGTAATATTTGCAAACACGAAAAAAAATTATTAGTTTCATCAGATTGGATATAATTAAGCAATGGTGTGGGATAATTAATATAATTTTTTATCCACCCCATAATCGAGTTTGAGGCAACCTCTTGGTCGTTTATGGGCCAATAAGATTCTCTCCAAAGCACTTCATTAGAACACTGACATTCTAACCAAAGATGTTCTAGTCTGCAACGTACCAATTTACACGAATGACACATCAGGTCTTTTCTCACTGTTGGCAAAAATTGTGGAAGATATAAATATATATGTGCAAACACTTTGTAAACTAGATAAGACAAGAACAAATTAGAAAGAGAGAATTCGGTATTGAGCACGTTGTGATGGATGTTTTCTTTAGAATAGATTCCGCCGCCTCTAAATTTTAACATGAACTAGATTTCTTGACAGTCTATTTTCAAAATACAACAACGTCGGTTCCCGTTAATTTCCTTTTCGATGCACACAAAAGAAGATCCTTGAACCTAAAATAAAATAGTCAAAATCCAAAGAAAGAAAGACAAGGAGTGAGTGCTTATCTTATTTTTGTTAGAGAATTTTGAGTTAATAAATTTGTGAGTAGGGTTCCCTATTTATAAAAAATGAAAGAGCACTTGTGAAAAGTCACAAGTTATATATATATTTAAATGAATGGGTACTTGTGAAAAGTCACAACTTCTCAAATTGTGGAGAATACATTGAAATGTTTCTAATTCACCAAAGGGCATAACCCCTTATTTTGCAGCCAAGCGGTTAAGACTCCTATCTCCAAGGGGCAAACATTAGTTCAAGTCACCATGACATATTTTTATTTAAATCTTGACAATCGAACCAACACATTGAACAATGATAATGGTTTACATTGTAAGGAGATTTTCCCACTGGGCAAGGCCCATTGGGCTTCAGCCCTAAAACCCTGCCCAAGAGTGTCCATACCCATGTAGGGAATAAGGGGTCTACTAGGAGGGGGCGCCGAATGGACGAGAAGCCTGATCAACCTAATGTTCCACGGCTGTCTTCAGAACCTAGGGACTTGTACAGACAGCAACGGAAAATGCGAAGGGCCCTTGATCTGTCGACACCAGATCATTTACAGCTTATACAGCCTAGACGTAGGTTAGGGAACCAAGTTGCATTAATAATATCGCTGTAAAGTTACACGTCACATTTATGGAGCCGACACAGAGCCACACCGCCTTAAAGAAGGTCTGACAGCAGATACAGAAAAGAAGACATAGACTTACTGGACGAAAATACTATTTACACCTTCCCTAGACCACGGTATAAATAGCCAAATTCAGGTACCAAAAAGCTCTCTATGATCCCTAGACTCATTTACTTATTTACAAACTTTAAAAAATATTGACTAACTTTGGCATCGGAGGTTACCCGGCCCCTAGGCCACCCACTTAAATTTGCAGTTTTCTCTATCTTTTACAGGCTCGTTATTGAAGACCTGAGTTGTCGGAGCTTAGCTCAAAGGTGTGCGAAATACGATGTTAACAGTGGCGTCGTCTATGGGGTCATAGTAGATCTTCCGTGTCTTTTGCGCGCTTGAGAGAACCTATTCCAGGCAACTCAAAGGCTTGCTGAAGCTACTGGAGACATGGAAATAGGCCAGGCAGAGAGACAAGTACACAGGAGTAGGAAGGTTGCAGTGGGGGAAGACCATGCATACGCGGATAAAGCAATGCACCTAGCGGAGGATACCGACACTTTACCGCTAGCTCTAGATCTCGCGAAGGTTATAAATGAAGTTCGAGATGAGCAGGAGCTCCGAAAGGCTAAACCAATCAGACCACTGGAGCTTGTTATCCTTCATCCGGATCGACCAGAAGCTACATTGACAATTAGCAGCGAAATGACGTCTGAAGCTCGAGACACCATGAAACAACTCCTCACCAAACATCTGGATCTGTTTGCATGGAACCATGGGGATATGCCCGGGATAGCGCCTAAAATCATACAACACAACTTGAGTGTGGACTCGAAGGCCAAAGGAGTTTTTTCAGAAGCGCTGAAGCGTCAGTGCAGAGAAGAATGCCGCTATAGCCAAGGAGGTAGACCGATTGCTGGGTGCAGGGTTCATCTGAGAAGCTCACTACCTAGAGTGGTTGTCTAATGTAGTGCTCGTGAAGAAGCTAAGCGGCAAATGGAGAATGTGAGTCGACTTCACTAACCTAAACAAAGCTTGCCCGAAGGACAACTTCCTACTTCCTGCTTCCACGCATCTACCTCATTGTCGACTCGACGACGGGTTATCGCATGCTTAGCGTCATGGATGCATACTCTAGGTATAACCAGATCCATATGAGTCTCGAAGACGAAAAGAAAACTTCGTTCATCACGGATCGAGGCTTGTACTGCTATATGGTGATGCCCTTCGGTCTCAAGAATGCGGGGGCCACCTACCAGGGGCTGGTCAATCGTATGTTCAAAAACCAGATAGGAAGAAATATGGAGGTCTACGTGGATGACCTGTTGGTCAAGAGTAGGACCTTAGAACAACACTTGGACTACTTAAGAGAGGCTTTTGCGATACTGCGACAATATCAGATGAAGCTGAACCCAGCAAAGTGCGCCTTCAGTGTTGGGTCGGAGAAGTTTTTGGGGTTTATGGAATCCAAATGAGGTATCGAGTTCAATCCTGAGAAGGTGGAGTGCAAAGACTGGTTGGGCGAGAAGCCGCCCTCAACAGATTTATCTCGAGATTAACTGACAAATGCCTAGCTTTCTTCAAAGTCTGGCAGAAAGCAAAGACATGGGACGACGAGTGTGACCAGGCGTTTTAAGCCCTTAAGAAGTACCTCACGAGCCTGTCGCTCCTTAGCCAACCCCAGTGCGGAGAAAACCCTGTACTTGGCTGCCTCCCCCCGAGTAGCTTTTTAAGCATTAGTATATGAGGAAGAGGAGGTTCAAAAGCCAGTTTACTACACCAGCCAAGCATATCGGGGAGCTGAGGCCCAATACCCCCGTATAGAGCAGTTAGCTTTTGCATTAGTGGTAACTACGCGAAAGCTACGTCCATACTTTCAGGCTCACCCGGTACGAGTCCTCACAAAGACTCCTCTAAAGAAGATATTGCAAAGATCGGACGTCTTAGGAAGACTTATGAATTGGGTAGTGGAGCTGAACGAGTTCAATATTGATTACGCGCCACGAAATACCATAAAGGGGCAGGTATTAGAGGATTTTGTCACCGAGTTGACTGGGTTCCTGGCAGAGAACGATGGTGCATGTCTTGTAAAGCCCTGGCAAGTATTCGTTGACGGCTCGTCTTGCTGGCCTGGAGGAGTGGGAGTGCACATTGTGGTATTGAAAGGTGAGGAGCACAATTATGCCATTAAGTTGGCATTCAAAACAATGAAAAATATGAAATAGAATATGAAGTGCTACTTTCACTATTATAGATGGCCAGAGCTCTAGGAGCGACCGAAATTGAAGTTTAGGCCGATTCTCAAGTGGTAGTGAATCAAGTGCGAGGGGAGTTTGTTGTAAAAATTGAAAAGTTAAAGAGATATCTGGCATTAGTAAAGGTTGAGCGCCCTCACTTCTAATACTTCCAAATTCAGCAAGTGTTAAGCACAGAAAATCGGAAAGCGGACAAGTTAGCACGCGTCGCATCCGGATAGGAGAACCCCCCTTACCAGAAAGTACGGTGACATAGGACAGTGGAAGTATCCATTGTTGGAATCAAAGTAATGGAAATACGGCTCGGAGCCCAAGATTAGGCAAGGGACATAATCAAGTACTGGGAAACCAACAAGGTACCTAAAGATCGACAGGAGGTGAGGAAGATCAGAAATAAAGTGGCACGCTACACAATGATTGAGGGAGTCCTATACCGGCGGGGTCACTCGGCGCCTCTTTTAAGATGCATCTCCCCAGAAGAAACACAATACATGTTATCAGAAATACACAAGAGAGTTTGTGGGAATCATTCGGGAGGATAAGCGCTAGCTTGAAAGGTGATGAGAGTCGGTTATTACTGGCCTCAAGCCCTGTGAGATGCCAAGGATTATGCGCGGAAGTGTCGGAAGTGCCAAGAATACGTCAGAATCCCCCATTGCCTGCTAGAGAAGTTGATGTTGATCACATCGCCTTCACCATTCTCCTAGTAGGGAATTGATTTGGTTGGACCACTTCCCCTGGGCAAAGGAGGAGTCAAGTTCGTGGTTGTAGTCGTTGACTACTTCACCAAGTGGGTCGAAGCTGAGGCCTTAGCTACTATCACTGTGAGCAATATCACGTGATTCCTGTGGAGGTCCGTAGTTTGCATGTTCGACATCCCTCACACTATCATCTCGGATAATGGAAGGCAGTTCAATTTCGACCATTATTGGAATTGGTGCCGAGAATTGGGAGTTGAGTTCCAATACTCGTCCTTGGGACATCCGCATTCGATGGGCAAGTCGAGGCAACCAACAAGACGCTGATGAGAATGCTTAAAAAGCAACTCAATGAAAGAAATGGAGCATGGGGGGAGGAGCTTCCCGTAGTGTTGTGGGCATACCGGGTCATGGTGAAAATGCCGACCGGTGAAACTCCTTTCACCCTTACGTATGGTCAAGAGGCAATGCCGCCAGTAGAGATTAGACTCCCCACGTACAGAGTTCAGCACTTCGAGCAAGAATCTAACGATAAATGGTTAGAAGAACAGCAAGACCTGTTAGAAGAGATCTGACTAGAAGCTGAGATATGGACCGCAACCAACAAGAGAAAGGCCAAAAGATGTTTTAACAAGCATGTGAGGCCGAGGACAATAAAAGTCGGAGATCTAGTACTCAAAGAAGTGGGAACTACAATGCAGGACAAAGGAAAGCTAGGCCCCCGCTGGGAGGGCCCCTACGTTGTCGTTGCCACAACTCGTCTGGGCTCCAATCACCTCAAAGAATCTCAAGAAATAGGCTGCTGCACCCGTGGAACGACGAGCACCTGTGGAAATATTACTGCTAAGTGTCATAACTTTTATATGTCCACATGGTCCTGCTATAGGACCTAATAAAAGAGTTTTTATTTTTTTTATTTTTGTGTTTCAATGCCTAATTTCAGAAGCATAACATAATGCGCCAACTGAACTCTCTTCTGAACAAATCGACCCACTTCGTCGGCAAAGTAAACTTTGCTAAACAAAAACTCCTCCAACGACTTACCTCCCTATGAGATAAAAAGGGAAAGGCAGGCCTACATAGTTGTCTTATCTTTCTCGCAGAGGAGTGAAGGTCCGTCCTTGACCACCCAAAGGCAAAGGCTTACCTTCCTTGTAAGCATCAACGGGCGGGAGCGGGTTCAATAGCAGATTTTCCGAACAACTTACCTTCCTGTAGGGTACCATAAGGAAATGTAGGCCTAAAAGTTGTCTTATCTCTCTCGCAGCAGAGAGCAAGTCAGGCCCCGAGGCTACCCGAATATTTACCCCAACCCCAACTGTGGTGAAGGAGTGGACCAGCTACGTCATTGTCAGAATTACCTCCCGGGGGTGAAAGAGGCAGTTTGGCATGAGACATTCAGACGTCTCCCCAGGGGAGAGTCGGCCAAGTCCACGGACTGCCCGAATAATGGAGCAAGAAATGAGGACATCATCATCACCAATGACGGCGACACAGGATGGGCATTGTCAGCGAGTATCATCCAGCATAGGCCGGAGAGCCCAAGTTTGCAACACTAATTCCTATAACGAGAAGTCAGGCATAAGGCCGGCATTGGCTCCCCACGGTTGCGCAAAGGACAAAGGTATGACAAGGAAAATATGAAAAGCTCTTGCACCACAAGAAAAGTCATGAAGCCTTGGAAAGACAGACACACAAAGGAGGCCGACAAAAAAAAAATGCAACTCGAAAAATCCTCAACAAGTGGGGCCGTCAATTGTTGACTAGGCACTGGCGAGGTGGATAGCGGGAAATGCCGTGTGGCGAACCCTCGCGACTGAGCTCTACCCAGGCTAGCCCTTGAAAACAAAAAGGGGTAAAAAAAAAAGCAGAAAAAAGAGGAGAAATGCAGTGGAGAGAATGTGGGAACCAAATAGCCGAGTATAGTCAACAAAAGATAATTTTATTAACTACTGAGAGCTACAAGGAACAAATTACATCATAAGGCTGCAGGACTATAAGGAACAAGTTACATCATAAAGTCGCAGGACTACAAGGAACAAGTTACATCATAAAGCTGCAGGACTACAAGGAACAAGTTGCATCATAAAGCCCATATCTTCAAAAAAACAAGTTCCATTGCCCGACTGTAGTCCTAGACCGTAAAACAGCCAGGGATAATCTAAAAGGACCAGAAGACCACACTGCTCTCGGACCGACATGAAACGGGATAAGCCGAAAATCTTCAACAACTACGAAGATACCGCTAAGAGTGGGAACATCTCGGAGTTGATTTCTACATTGTGAACCACCATTACGAGTAGCAAGCAGAGGTCTCCACCATTACGACATGTTAATAACATCGACATGGATGTGATGAGGCAACTAATTGAGTTGTACGGTGATTGCATCATCCGGGAAACTCCCGAGATCACCCATCAGCTCTAGAGAATGGCTTTGAAGTCGAGTGCCGTAAGCAAAGGGGCGAGAACGAGTGAGGCACAATAAGCAAAAGGGCGAGAACGAGAACAAGGGATCCGGGACCCTGACAGTAGAGGATTGACAAGGGGATCTGCCCAAAAAATCTGCCCTCAACTGGTGGGTTCATTCCCCGTAGGGCCATCACCAAGGCCACTGGAAATCAAACTCTTCCCAAGAATGTCGCGTTGATCCAGGGACTCCTCGTGCGGGGGAAAATCCCCCATGCTCATAACCCTAAGGTCAGACTGGGGGTTCAAAAGAATGTAAGGCTTCATCTACTCCAAGCCTTCTGTATAGCCGAATTCCCATGCATCGTTGCGGATACCATGGACATAAGGCAGCTTCTCCTGCAAGCCTCAGAGGGTAACTTTGCAGCCTTCAAGAACCAACCTGTTCACTTCTAGGGCAGAATCCACATCTTTCCTTTGCTGCCTTTCCTCCTCCAAGGTTTTCCTCCTCCTCGTCACTAACTCGTTAAAATTTTGAACTTTAGTCTCAACCATTTGATCGACCGATCATCTGTGTCCCGCTGCCGATGTAGCTCTCCGATATCGGCTTGGAACCGCTCAAGCTATGACTGGGACTTGTCAAGGGATTGTCGTAGCATGTCCCTCGCCTCGCAAGCGAGCGAGGCCTCAATGCGGAGCTCGCCGAACTCCCCCTGGGATATTACTAGGTTGAATAGGGTTTCCTCAGCCGCCTTCTTCTATTTTCTCTCAAAAGCCGCACAGTCCAAGGCCACTTGAACCAGCAAATGAGGGTCCCAGTTCTCATTCCTTAATTCTGCTTGGCTGTCCACCATGAAGGCCACCAGACGTTCCAATTCCTATCACAGAAAGCCAGGTCAAAACCAAAGGAAAGGAGAAAAAGAAAAGTCTGAGGAATTGGCGAGTGAAGGTTTACCCTTGCGAATAGCCTCTGGAGTTTACCCTCCAACTAGTGGAGACGGTCGGCATGACTAGGCAATGCGGTCATCCGAAGATCGACCGGAACTTCTTCAATGACTTCCTCGCCCACCCTTTTGTCAAGCACACCGGATTTCATGGCTCCCTTGACCAAAATGTCGGCCTTCACCACCTTGGCACTGCCCAGGAGAATGGTTTCGGTCGCAGGGGCAACATCAACAGTGACACTTCGGGTCGACAACATGGCATGAGGAGGGCTTGCTATCGGCACCACCTTTTCGGGCACTCTTGGGGCCGCAATGGCCCCTCGGAAGGGATGGGAACATTATCAGAGTCGACAGAAGTGGGGGAGATCCTACGGGGTCTCTTCCCCCTTCCCTCAATTGGTGGGCTAGGGGAACGGTTGAGAGCAAATGGAAGGACCAGATTCATTGTAATACCCGCACCAAAACGCAGGTTAATGGGAGGAGTTAAGTACAGGTGAAGGCTGTCCTCCGTCAACAGAACCTCTGAAGAAATGTCGCTTGAATGCTCCCTCACCTAGGCTCAAACAATCTTGAGTCTCAAGTTCTCATCCAAGGTTGGTTCAGGGCGATTGCTCGAGTCGCCGTCTACGGTGCCCTAGTTGGTATGTACATAAAATAGGCATTTAAAGGCCTGGCTGGCCGGGAATCCCATCCGTCACCCGACAAGAAGAAGAATCTGCAGGTGTATCCCTTCACGATCGTATGACGTGCCTCCACCCGGGCTAGTTTCTAAATTGGCTGGAAACTATAAATGTGCCGGCCTTTCCACACTAGGTTGTGAGTAATGAAGAACTCGCAGGCTGTGAGGTCAAGGAAATTTGATCCTGTCTCCTCCAAAACGCGATGCCATATGACGCAGCACGAGACTAAAATCCTTAGTGTAGAGGGAGGAAGCTGAGCGGGCGCCAAATCAAAGAACCCAGTACTTCACGTACTAATCGGCAAAATGGCAACCTAAGGCCACAGGAAAACATGGTCGGGTACACCGCCACCTTGGTGTCGTAGCCTTCAGAATCCACCTTTTTGTTGGTGGGGGAGGGCATAACGAGCTCCACCTTTGAGGGATCCTGTAAGTCTCCCTCAACTTCTCCAATTCGGTAGAACAGTGCCTGACAATCCCGCTCATTCGACATAACGTGAAGATTTCTTCGGAGCATTGAAAGATGGAAGGAGATGCTAAGGAACTACGGAAGAAAAATGAAGAAAGAACTACAAACTCAGAGCAAGAACCAAAGAATGACAGAAGAATGCCAGAGTAAGTGTAATGGGTTTCTCAACGTGAAGGGGGTCCTTATATAGGCGAGGTTAACATTTGACCTCCCGAGGGGCCATAACTCTGCGTATCACCACATGTCCCTCTCAAGTACCAGAATCCTTCGATTAGCGCAACGTAACTGACACCGTATCACCATGTGGGCAAAATGCGGGCAATCGCTCAGCAAGCAACGAAAAGGCCGGGGATTTGGCAAAGCAGGGGGTTAAAAGAATAAAAAAATTCCCCCCGAACTCGTCCGAGAGGAATTGGCAGGATAATTATAAAGGGATTTTCCCACTAGGCAAGGCCCACTTCGCTTCGGCGTAAAACCCAGCCCAAGGGTGACCATACCCATGTAGGGAATAGAGGGTCTACCAGGAAGGGGCACTGAATGGACAACAAGACCAATCAGCTTGACATTCCACGGTCGTCTTCAGAACCCATGGACCAGCACAAACCGCAACGAAAAATGCGGAGGACCCTCGATTTTTCGACACCAAATCATCTACGGCTCATATGGCTCAGATGTAGGGTCAGAGACTACACCACATTAATGACATCGTTGCAAAGTTACACGCCACATTTATAGAGCCGACGTAGATTCATGCCGCATTAAAGAAGGTCTGACAGTAGATATAGAAAAGAAGGCACAGACTTTGTGGAGGAAAATACTATTTATACCTTCCCCAGACCACGATATAAATAGTCAACTCCAAGTACCAAAAACTCTCTCTGATCCCTAAACTCTTTGACTTATTTAAAAACTTCCAAGAATATTAACTAACTTTGGCATTAGAAGTTACTCGGCCCCTATGCTGCCCTGTCAAAGTTGCATTTTTCTCTATCTTGCGATGTTGGATAATCTTACGGAGCACTGGAGTTCCCTTTCATTATCTGAAGTAGAAAATTCTACCATACGCTTATCTGATTCTATGGAATCAAATAAAGCTTTTGACACTACGAAGTGTTTTCTTTTTAAACTTCTGACTGTGATGTTTTATAACAAGGAGGCGTTCAAAAGGATGATGAAGAACATATGGCATCCTTTGGGGGGGTTTTTAGATTTATGACATGGGAGAAAATCTTTTTTTTTGCAGCATGCTTTACAAAAGGTGAAAATATAGGATATTATCCAATGGACCCTAGACTTTTGGAAACAGTTTGGTAATATGCACTGATTATGACGGGACTCTACAGATAACAAAAGTTCCTATGTTATTTGCTTCTTTCTGGGTTCAAATTTATGATTTACCACTGGATGGGATGAATGCACAAGTAGTTCGGAAAATTGCAGGAACTCTAGGTGCTGTTGAAGATGTTGATCACATTGAGTCAAGGCCTGGTTGGGGGGGAATATGTTCGTGTGCGCATATCTTTGGATACAAGTAAGCCATTGCCGCGTGTAAACGAGTTGCTGTGGGTGAATCAGATTATGTATGGGTCCATTTTAAGTTTGAAAGATTACCACAATTATGCTATTATTGTGGGATACTGGGACATGGGGAGCACGATTGCCTGCAATGGATTAACAATAAAGGTGCTGTCGGGAACATTGATTTTCCTTATGGTTCATGGCTAAGGGCGGGGGGTGTTTTTGTGAGAGCAGTTAATTATTTGGGATCTTCTAATGAAGGAAGTACAGGACACTCTTCGCCTGAAGATGATGATCGGAGCAATTTGCAGGTGAAGGATTCGATGACAGTTACTGATTCTCCACCTCAACCGTTGACGATTGCAGGAACAGAGTAGTTGTGTAAAACTGCTAAGGGGAAGGAAAACCAACTAATTGTTTCTAAGGTTGATGGGCCTTGTATGGGCTGGGGGGCCATTTTGGGTTCAAATCAGCTACCTTCTATACAGACGCAGAAAGCCCACCCAAAATCAGCATCATCTTCTTCTTGTAAGGACAAACAGAGGATATCAAGGGTGGATCGCTCCCGTCGTGCATGTTTATCTCGGCTTCCGTTGGTTCCTTCAAAGCGTTAGTCAAATGAGAAGGCTTTGGGAGATTCAAGTATTTCGGGTCAGTGGAATAAACAGAAATCTGCTGGAGCTGATTCTCTCGTGGATGTCCCTATCACATCGGCGGAGGTTGATGTTCAACCTCTTCGATTGCCATGAAAATCATGAGCTGGAACTCCCGAGGGCTTCGGAACCCTCGGGGAGTTCGAACCGTACGAGACCTTATTTGGAGGGAAGATTCCGATATTGTCTTCGTTATGGAGACATGTTCTAGCCATTCTCATATGGAGGTTCTGAAGGTCCAACTGGGATTTTCTTGTTTTCTAACGGTGGGTAGCATTGTTCGGAGTGGTGGGCTATGCCTCTTTTGGTGACAAGAGGTAAATCTTGTCTTAAATTCCTATTCTCAGTTTCATTTTGATATGTTTGTTTCGGACCCAATCTTTGTAATTTCTTGGCATTTATCGGCAATATATGGGCATCCGGAGAAAAATTTCAGAAGAGATACTTGGGCATTGTTACATTCATTGAAAGATCAATTTTTCATTTCCGTTATAAGCCCGGATGCTTATTGTATCCCCTTTCCTTTCTTAATTTTCAACATGTTTTTCGTTCCTTCTTTTTTTTTTTTTGCCCATGCACTATTTTTTGTGTTGCCGAATTAATGCATTATTTGTGTTACAAATATATAGTACAAGGAAACCTATATTGTTTTATGTATTACTTTTCGCTTATGATGAAAGGGTGACAGTCATTACCACATGCATGTGTAGAGTTCCTATGGAAGGCTTGTATCTAAAGACAGCTTAGATTAGCGATATGGAAAATGGCATGGAAGGAGCTACTTATCACGCCCCATACGCGGTGCCGAACCATTTAGCCTGAAATCCACAATAATAAGAACTTCAATATATAAAAAATACTCCAAAATTAAATATCTTAAAAATTCTTCCAAATAAAATAAACTAAACAAACACTCGCAAGATTTCTCTTAACTCAGAGAATCCCACTTATGCCAAGTGGTACTTATATCACATTTCTCTTATAATCATGTCCATCTATTCTAACTATCACAAACATCAAAGTCATCTATAAAAAAAATGGTGGATAAAAGGGTGAGTCTACCGACTCAGTAAGCAGTAGTGTTTACATGGCGTGGGAGAGAATGGCTAGGATGCTCTGTTTCGGTTAGGGGAAAACAGGGGGTATGATGGTGGTTACCATGGGTCAGTTTATGAGGGTGTAGGGCCGTGGGTACATTGGGTCCTTGGTTGGACGTGGGGCTTTTGGGGTGCTGTGGAGTGCTCGGTTGTCTCACGGTGGCTTGGGAAAGTCCTACGACGGTGTGGCTCTCAGTTTCTCGTGGTCTTGCTGTCCAGGGGTGACGTGAAGGGCTCATATTTTTGGGACTTGCGGTTTGTGGAAGTGGAGGGTCGTGGCACGTTGGTTTTTGAAGGTTGGGGCTGCCATGACCCTTGGAGGCCTTAATTGGGCATTGGCTGGCAGTTATAAGCCTAGGTTGAAGATTGTGGTTTTTGTGATCTCTGTGTTTGGTAGGAGGGGGAGTTGTGCATGAATGTGTAGATTTATGTGTAATATATAAATATATATATATATATATATATATATGAGTAGGGCTACTGGACAAGTAGTCCTCTCAATTTGACCGTTAGGCCAAATGTGGATTTTTTTTAAAACATATTTAAATATTTAAAAAAAAAATACACCAATACACTAAAAATGACTTTTTTAACCATAAAGTGAAAAAAAAAAATTAAATACACTAAATTCTATGTTTTGCATATATTTTTTTGGACTAAGTTACTTAAAAATCCTAACAGGCTTTCTTAAATCTCAAAATGAGCTCAACTCGTCCAATACATATTTTTGGGGTTTTCTTAGGCCTAATACTAATTAAATTGTGCCCACATCATCCACAAATATTAAATGGCTATAATTCAATTACTGGCATGATAAAATTTCATAATCTACCATAATAATTTTGGGTTCGTGGCCTATTCAAGATTATCCAATTAACTTCAATTGGACTTTTAAAAATATTGGTGCATTAATACCATCTCAAAATCATCCACTATCTCTTAAGGGGATTTAGAATATACTTTTGGGCCTATGAGGCTAATTAAAATCTCTCATCAATCTCTTACTAAGTTGTAAAAAATTATCAGATCATATCATATCATATAAGACAACAGATCTCTCTTATTAATTAAATGTAACGTCCCGTACCAGAGGGTCAAGGAGTTAGTAATGATTGCCTCTTAAAATCAAAACACATCAACCTTAGTGTTCTCTAAAGACAAGGAAAATTACTTTATAATAATTACAACTCATTCATTTCAAATATGACGTTCCTTCATAACTAATCTCCAAGAATAAACTTAATCAAGAAAAAAGCTCCACAAATTCACAAATAATGTACTATTAACTCATAATACTAACATAGAGAATAATTTCTAAATAACTTAATAATTAATCCAATGGTCCATTGTACCCTTTGGCACTTATTCAAAACTGGCATCCCACTTGTGCACCTCAAGATCAACTTATTCCTTTATGCTCAATTAGTCCAACCCATGCTTCCTATTCTTGATCTTCAACTGCCACCTCAGAGTCATCTAATAATATTAGAGACAAGTGGTGAGTTTATCAACAACTCAATAAGTAACGATCATATACTAGTGTATAAACATAAGCTATTTATAAAATGCATACGACAAACAATTATCAAAATGGTTGAAATATTACCAAAAACATCTCATTTCAATCATCATTATATACATATATAATACAAAGAGACATTCGGTGCATGTATGCTGAACAATATCAGAGATAGAACAGAGTCCATGTTTATCCCCATGATTAGAATCGGTGGAAAAATAGTTTTCTCCACAGAATTGAGGCCTTTTGCCACCAACATCATTCGCGAGAAAAATTGGTATTTGTTGTAATCCCTGTCGACCCAAACTTCATCTTCAAACCTCCCAGATTCCTTTATAATTGTTTTTGAATAATTTTGCTTTTGTTCGACTTGTCCACGGAGGGTTTTTTTAAAAGCATGTATTAGACTTAATGAACAGTGGTGCTGGTTCTAGTCATAAGGCGTATAATTCTAATGCAGTTATTTTTGAAATAAAATAAAATTTTAATGTGGATAATAAAGCAGTCCCAATAGTTTGTCTATCTTAGTATCTATAATATATGAGCAACAATCATTTTTTCTATTTTATCTGATGATTTTTACAATATGCCTTATATCAACTTTATATGTAGTTTTTCTATATCACTTAAAATAATTTTTTTAATATTTTTTTGTTCATTTCAAATATTCATTCTAACTACCAACAAATTTGCAATGTCCACAGATATTTTGATATTTGTAATATCTCCTTACATACAATATGAAATAATTCCATCCACACACAAAATAACAATATGTAAGGCAGACATAAATTAAAATAAAATCAAAATATGAAAAATGAAATCATATTATTAATGCTCGAGTCTTCATTTTGTAATAATGTACACCACTAGCTTGAGTCTTCAAATTCTCTACATTACTCTCTCTCTCTCTCTCTCTCTAGATTTATAATGTTGGTGGTAGCAGCGACTTCAACACATTAACAGTTGGTCACTTTATTCTTGTATGTATTTGAGGGGATATTTGGATCCCCTAGCTGTCTAGGCCTACGACTAAGAAGCAGGCCCAAAGCTTTAGCTTGGGGTTAAAGGGGCCACGCTTGAAGAGCCCGTAATTGTGACTACGTGGTGGATAACTCTTGAAGAGCTGGAGATTTGACCCACGGTTGCACATGATCATCCTAGGGAAGATAACTCCTACAAAGCAAGAGATATCCCCAAGATTCACAAGGGATCATGAAGGATACGCCACTTCCATGTCCCTCTATAAATAATCCATGAGAGGTAACAAGCACTTCATCTTCATCTTTGCAAACATTTATTCTCATATTGTTACTGACTTAAGCATCAGAATCTACCCAGGGCGACCAATGCTGTCTCTTCTTGGTTACAAGGCATCCCTATTATTGGTGGTGTCAAACACTGAAGGTTACCTTATCTATCTGAAGGCGAAGTGCAGTTTCGTCCTCAGTTACCCAAAAACAAAAGATTTTAGTTTCCTCGTAAGTGTCAGCAGACAGGAGGGACATCAACGGACCATGAAGGATGCTAGCGGGGGAAAGGAAATCGAAAAACCACGTCGCATTAATGGCACCACTACCTGAGCTACATGCCACATTAATGACGATGTCGCAGAGCCACACCGGATTAAAGATCTCTGACAAAGGGAACAGTATGAAGGACACAGACTCCATAAGGGCAGACACGATCTGTCCCACCAGACTTATGATATAAATAGCAAGTCCTAGGTATGAAAAAACTCTCTCTGATCCCTAAATTCTTTTATTTATTTACAAACTTCTAAGAGAATTTACTAACTTCTACATTGGAGACTCCTACGACGCAAGGCCGTCCTCTCCTAACTCCCCATTTTCTATCTTTTGCAGGCCAGTTCTAAAGACTTGAGTTGTCAGAGCCGGGTTCATCGGTGTGCGAAACACGATGTTAACTATATGGCTTGGTTTTTGTCCTATATAGCTAAGAAATCAAGATTTTCTAATGCTGCGAAAATTATGAAAACGAATCATCCTTTGCACTGGGTACAAACTCCGCAAAACCAAGCTGTTTTCGACAAAGGTTGAAATAGATATAACAACCATTTCGGAAATGATAACCCTCAGATCTTTCAGTTTGAAATTCTTAAAAGCTGTGGCACAAAATTTTCAGATTTTTTTCGTACGGATTTTGACCAAGTGATTTCAACAAAGTCGAAGAAAGTGCAATATTAATTGTTGGGTTATGCGCCCCTGCTGATGGACTAATATTTTAGTTGGATTAAAAAAATGTACGATTTTTGTTGCTAGCTAGGATGTGCATTGAAATTATTAGTGTTGAGATAGTCTCTGAGTATCTCGTTTTCGATATTTATGAAATCAAAAATAAAAATAAAAAAACATAAAATAAAGAGAAGAAAAGACTATAGATTAGTTGCAAAAATGGAGTGAGATCAATTAATGGGAGCAGCTTGTGAGATACACGCATACTTGTAGCAATATGTGTTGCCAAACCAATCGTATGGGCCAGGAGCGGCTCAAAAATGGGAAGGCATAGACAGTACGTGTAGGGGAAGTATATGTAGCTCTAGTGGTAATTATAAATACAGCAAAAATAGTGTCATCACAAATGCTCAGATTGACCATTTCTATCATGGGATTTAAAGTTCTATTTTTATATCATCCTGTTTTAAAGTTATTGCTTGTAATCACGGTATTCCTCCGCCATAAGTGAGGGATTATTAATAAACTTGAGACGGAGCCGTTATGTGTGTGGCTACTGGCTCTTTAATTAAAAAAAAGAAGTTATGATATGTAATAAAGGGACACCCATAGTGAACACTCATTTCCCTTCTTTTGGAGGTTATGAAGTGATTATTAAGCCACTTTATGAGTCTGGATAGCTGATCCTTAATGGCTAATGGGAAGTTACATTTAGAGGGGCTATTTATGTAGCCCCATCCCTCCCCCCTTTGGATGACTCACAGCCTGCACCACAAACATATTCTCTACCTCAATGTGTCGGTTCTTTTTAGGCCCAGAATCTAGGTTGAAAAATTTGTGAGTGTCTGGATCTTTACCACGTAGCACACTCCACCATCGATATGAAAGAACTTCGGAGGAACAACAACGACGACGATGGAGAATCCGTGGAATAACAGCACCAGATCTACGATTTCCCAACTGGATAATATCGTTTACGCTATGTACTCTGATGTAGTATTTCTAACATGATAATTCTTTTCCAAATAAATCATTCAACATAATTAAAGACGTTTATTATAGAAGCATAACATGACCTATTCAAATTACGTGATCCTCTATCAAAAAAATAAAATTACAAAAAATATTATAACCAAACATCTGAAAACATTTTTAGGATAACACTTACTTTCAAATGACAAGCAATATCGATAAATATATATATATATATATATATTTAGTTTTATATCTTTCTTTTTCTTTGATGTTTCAAAACAATTGGGGGAAAACGAAACGAAGTGATCAATGTGGAATGTATCTACCTAAATATATTAAAGTGAAATGCAGCCAAACTATAAAAAGACTATGACCAAAGTTCTTGTTAACTCCTTACCACGAACTTTACAACTGATCATTTCACTAAACCAGTTCAAAATCAACGGATCGTTCGACATAATCAATTCATTTTTTGCATATCATTAGAAGACATCCTTGAAAGTGAAAACAATAGTTCTTTCTATTCCCAAACCACATCAAAGGGAGGATAAATAACAAATCACAAATACTCTTTTTTTTTTCTTTTTTCTTTTTGTAGTGACAACTTCTTCTGATAAGATTGTAATATTGCTAGTTTTTCATTGTATACAAGGTTTGTAAGAAAGAGAGGATCAATAAGATGGTAGCGGCCAATGTTGAAAGAAAAGCCCAAGAAGTGTTGAAATTATTGCGCACAAACACTGTACGCCATCTAGGCGATATGCGTTGGCAGTATCTATTCACTTTCTTCCAAAGGCTTCCATAATAGAAAGTTTTAATATAAGTATTGTGGTAAAGCTTATTGAAGAACCTAACTGCATCCTTTCGATTTGATCAACTATGAATAATCTCACTGTCGCAACATATGCCCACGTCCTTGGTAGTGTTGATGAGGTTGTCTATGAGTATGGCATACGAAGTCAACCGCGCCGTAGCATTGTTCAAAAGTGATCAGATTTCGTAAAGCTGTTTCTGTAGTCTCTTGGATTAGTAATGGAGGAATTCTGAGGTCTCCATCATGAATTCTATGTCCAATATGCTTTCAGATGTAGCCTTCACGAATTTGTGGTGCCTAATCTCCTGCATCAACCTCACGTCAAAGCCAAGAGCAGGGCAAACATAGAATCTCTTTGTGGCATTGGAATCACTCCAAAGAAAATTCGAGTTCGTCGAATGGCCAAAAACTACCTTCATTATTTTCATCCTTCCTTAAATAACAATCCAATATGACAATCTCCAACTCCAACTAGGAAAGCAATAAACTAGGAAAGCAATAAACTCGGAGACAATCTCCAACACCAACTAGGAAAGCAATAAACTAGGAAGAAGTAAACTAGGAAAGAAGTAAACTAGGAAAGTAATAAACTCAGAGAGAAATAAACAGAACCCATTCAAAACAGAAACACAATGGCAACTAATACGTAGGCTTCCTAAAAATCCTTTGCTTATCATAACAGCTCCATTGATTACGAAATTTATGGAGTATCCTTCTCCTGATTTGCATCAATTGCCGGCTTTCTTGAAGAACTTGACTCTGGCAAGTTTTGACGAGTGTAAGCAGCAAATAGATGTGGGTGTAAACGCTTGACTTCTGAAGCTTGCAACCAAACAGAGCCTGAATTTGGACGATTTTTCCACTGCACTAAAAACTTGTAATATCCTCCTCGACGAGTTGTAACAAATTGATGGTCAAGAATGGTAGCAATCTCATCTCGCGGCGTCGTATTTTCTGGAACTCACAGAACTGGTGTTACCTTCGGAACCAATAGTGCAGAAAATGCCTCGACATCACCTTTGAACGCAGTAAGGTCTTCTATGTTAAAAACGGGGTTAATACCAAAATCAGAGGGTAAATCAATGACATATGCATTAGTTCCCAATTTCTTGGTTACTCTAAAAGGACCTGCTCGGCGTGCATGAAGCTTGGTAAAAATCCCCGGAGGGAAACACTCGGGCCTTAAATGAGCAAGAATCGTATCACCTTTGTTAAGTTGCCGATCCTTGTGTTTTGCATTTGCTGAAGCTGCATAAGAATTTGTATGGAAGGTAAGGCGCCGTTTGCATTCTTCATGGACATCTCACATATATCTAGAAAAATCCAATGCAACCTCGCTTGGCCTAGGTGGCAACAGCAATGAATTAATATCAAGTGGAGTGCTAGGTCGGAACCCTTAAACTACTTCGAATGGAGTGCAGCCTGTTGACCTGTCAACAGAATTATTGAAGGCGAATTCGGCATGTGGAAGCACCATATCCCAGCTGGTCACATGATCCACTACGAGGCAGCGTAATAAGTTTCCCAAACTCCTGTTGGTTACCTCAGTTTGGCCGTTAGTTTGGGATGAAATTCACTCAAAAACATCAGTTTTGTGCCCATTTTCGTCCACAATGTCTTCCAAAAATAACTCACAAACTTGACGTCCCTATCAGACATGATAGAGGCTGGAATACCATGTAAACGGATGACTTCCTGCAGAAATACTGCAGCAACTTTTGATGCATCATAAGTTTTGTGACATGGAATAAAATGGGATATCTTGGAGAAACGATCTACCACCACCATAATTGAATCATGTTGCCAAAGAGATTTTGGCAACCCAAGAACAAAGTCCATTCCAATATGCTGCCATGGTTTGTCTGGAATGGGAAGTGGTGTATAGAGCCACTCTTGTTGCTTGGTTCCTTTATTTAGTTGGCAAATTCGACACCGATCAACCACTGTATGTACATCCCTCCACATCCGAGGCCAATAGAACCGGTCAGCAACAATAGCAAAAGTTTTACCATAAACCCCCGCAGTGGAGTTCCGTAATTAGAAATTCCCGAAAAGAGCCACGCAGAACGCATAGTCGTGATTTGTAAAATAAAAACCCATTGAGCAACATATAATCACTACCAGATGTGCAGTCATGAGTGGAGGGATCACTCCATACCTTGTTGAAGTCTTCATCGTTGGCATACTCTGCTTTTAGACTATCAAATCCTACAACATTAACTAAAAACATATGTAACAAGTGAGGTCTCCTGCTTAAGGTTTCGGCCACCTTATTTTCAGTCCCTGACTTATGTCTAATAACAAATTTGAATTTCTGCAGATAGTCCATCCAACGAGCATGCCGTGCATTCAGTTTACTTTGGGAATTTAAATGCTTCAAATAATCATGGTCTGTGTAAAGAATAAATTCTCTGTGGATTAAGTATGGTCGCCAATGCTTGAGGGTTTGAATTAAAGCATAGAATTCCATATCATATGCCAAGTATCATTGGCAAGTGTCGTTAAGCTTTTCACTGTAAAAAGCAATGGGATGACCTTCCTGACTCAACACAACCCTGATTCCCACATACGAAGCATCACAAGCTAATTCAAAAATTTTAGAGAAATCTGGCAACTTAAGTACTGGTGCTTGCCCCATCTTTTCATTAATTTCAGTGAATGCCTTGGAAGTTGCGACACTCCATGAATTTTTTCTTTCTTTCAAACACTCGGTGATGGGGGCCATTATGTGCGAATAAATTGCGGATAGAACGTGGCCAAACCATGGAAGCTTCTAACTTTGGAAAAATTCTGGGGCGTTGGCCATGTCTGGATAGCTTGCACCTTTGCAGGATTGGCCTCAACACCTTGGTTAGAAATTATAAAATCCATAAACTTGGCACTGCTCTTCATAAACGAGCACTTCTCCTAATTAATATAGAGTTGTTCAGCTCTCAAGACCTTCAATACCTGCTCGACATGGCTCAAATGATCCTACACATTGGCTAAAAATTAAGATGTCATCAAAATAAACAACGACAAATTTTCCCAAAAATGGTTTGAGAACTTGCGTCATAACACGCATGAAAGTGCTTGGCGTGTTGGTTAATCTGAAGGGCATGACTAGCCATTCAAACAAAGCATCTTTTGTCTTGAAAGCTGTCTTCCACTTGTCACCCAACCTGATACGAATTTGGTGGTAACCACTTCGAAGGTCGATCTTTGTATAAATAGAGGAGCCATATTGTAAATCCAACATGTCATGAAGACGGGGAATGGGAAATCGGTACTTCACGGTTATTTTATTAATTGCTCAGCTATCTACACACATCCTCCAACTAGCATCCTTCTTTGGCGTAAGAAAAACAGGGACAACATAGGGGCTAGGCTTTCTCGAATAAAGCCTTTGTCTAGCAACTGCTGAATTTGCCAGCTAAGCTCTTCATTTTCTGTTGGGCTCATGCAATAGTGTGGTAAATTAGACAAGGCTAAGCTAGGGATCAAATCGATAGCATGTTGCACCTCCCTCATTAGGGGTAGCTGATTCAGAATCTCATCAGGCATGATGTCTTGAAATTCCTTCAGTATTGCCGAAAACTCCACTAGAATATTGCCGTCCTCCTGCTTCGCTTCACGTCTTACGACCATTAACACCATATCATCCTCATGCATAACTTGAGAGAATTGTAGCATCGTCAAAACTGGGACAGCCTCCTTTTTAGGTTAAGTTTGGAAGTTTTTTAAAACACAAAATTCTCATATCATCTCATCTCATCATTACAACTTTTTTAAATTCCTACATAAAATATAATAAGCAATTCAACTTTTTCAAATCTCAATTCAACTTTTTCAAATTTCAAAACAATAATAATATTAAAAAATAATATTTCATTAAATTTTTTAACTTTCATCTCAAACTAAAAATTCTCATCTCAACATCCAAACCTAACCTAGTCTCAAATTTCGAAATCTATAAAGGATCCAAAACAATTTTCTTACCTTTGAAATTAAAAGAGTAAGTGTTAGCATACCCATCATAGAGAACCCTCCAATCATAGAGCCATGGATGTCCCAATAACATGTGGCAAACGGTCATTAGGATTACATCGCATCAGGCTTTGTCCACATATTTTTTTCCCAATGAAAATTTAATCAAGCAATGCTGCTTCATTAGGACTGAGTTGGCTTCATTAACCCAACTAATCCGATAAGGAGTAGGATGCTTCTTGGTTTTCAGTCCCAAACGCTTGACAGTAGCTTTGGAGATCACATTCATGACGCTGCCATTATCAATAATGACATTCAAAGCCCAACCATTATACTCCATGCATGTGTGAAAAATATTGGTGCGCAACCACTTAGGATTAGCCTAGAGTTCTCTCTTAGTTCCCGTTAGCACTCACTGGATCACGCAGCTGGGTAAATCTAACGCACCCAAGTGCTCTTCTTCACCATGGCTACTTCCATCGGTCTCCTCCTCAACCGTGTCTTCGCGTCCACCACTAATAATTCTTTTTCACATATAAAGGCTAGTTTCTTATCCCTTGTAGGATAGATGACAACATAATGTCCAAAGCCTTTACATTTATAACATTGTGGCCCTTGCCTGGTAGTTTTTTCTTTTCCTTTCTGGTCTCCACTCACCATGCCTCTAGATTGATGTTTCAGCAATGGTAGTCTTTGGAAAGTAGACGTGGTGACAAATTCCGGTCTCGATTCTATCGACATCATTTTCCTCCCAACCTGAGGTCCCATTTGTTTCTCAATACGGAGTGCGAATTGATATGCCTCTTCCACATTGATTAAAAGAGTAGTCCACATTTCTCTGTGTAGCTCATTGCGCAATCTAGTGTGGTATTGAGCTAAGGTTTGTTGTTTAGTTTCCACGACCTTGCTACGGATAGTCAACTCATGGAAGCAGTCCGTAAATTGATCAACACTCAATGATCCCCGCCTGAGTTGCAACATCTCTTCGAACATCATTTGCTCATAATCAATGGGCAAATATTTTTCTTCCAGTTGCTCCCTCATCTCTTCCCAGTTAGAGACTGTTGGTCATCGGGTACGGTGTAATTGTTCTTCCACACTTCCCCACCATGCTCGTGCATGCCCCTTTAATTTCATCCGAACATAACGAACCTTTCGATCCTCCGATACAGCAAACCAATCAAAATAATCCTCGATAGCCGTTAACCAATACACAAAAGCATTGGGCTTTAACTTCCCATAAAAATCCGGCACGTCGACCTTCATTCTCTTGGTCAGTTCATCAAGAGGTTGATAACTTGCACCATGCCCAGCATGTCTTCAGTGAAAGTTTTGCCCATGATCCTCAAACTCTTGGTTTTCTTCCTCTCCCCCACCTTCATCAGCATCTCCATCACTTTCGTCCAACTCCCCCCCATCAACTGCTCCGATTGAGGGGCCCATACTCCTCTCAAACATAACGCTCATACATGACATCTAGTCGATGAGTGAGTTGCTCCAACACTGTGGCGATTTGATTGATTTGGTGCTGCACTGGTGCTGGTCTGTGTTTTGGTTGTTTGGATTTTGGTCGTTTGGATTTTTCAGATTTTGGTTGTTTGCCACTACGGGTTACAGGCATGAGACGTAAAACTCCGTAATGAAAGAACATTTCTCTGATGCCAAAATTGGTGCCTAATCTCCTGGATCAACCTCACGTCAAAGCCAAGAGCATGGCAAACACAGAATCTCTCTGTGGCATTGGAATCACTCCAAAGAAAATTTGAGTTCGCCGAATGGCCAAGAACTGCCTTCATTATTTTTCATCCTTCCTTAAATAACAATCCAATATGACAATCTCCAACTCCAACTAGGAAAGCAATAAACTAGGAAGAAGTAAACTGGGAAAGCAATAAACTAGGAAGAAGTAAACTAGGAAAGCAATAAACTCAGAGAGAAATAAACAGAACCCATTCAAAACAGAAATAGAATGGCATCTAATACGCAGGCTTCCTAAAAATCCTCTACTTATCATAACAGCTCCATTGATTACGGAATTTATGGAGTATCCTCCTCCGGATTTGCATCAATTTGACTCCAGCCTCCACGAGGCCCATAGCATAAGGCATGATTTCCCAATTTTTTGAGTTGTTTTCTTCCCCTTTAGTTGATGAAACCAACCATTTTCTCAACAGGTCGACAATATGCTTGATTTCTTTGAGTGGCAAGATTTTGGTAGGTGGTGTGGCTGAGAAAGTTGTCCCAAAAAATTGAACGGCAAGTTGGAGTAAAGACTCGCTATGGGTTTGTTGATTGGTCACGTTGAACAACCGCACAAGTACAATGCAAGGAACTTGGTTTTCTAGTAATATCAAGTCGTGGTATAGAAATTGAAGCATGCAAGACATGGAAAAAATAGGGTCTTCTTTTTCTCTAAGCTCCTCATAAGCATCCTTGCGAAATAGCTCAATAATGAAGCAACCTTCGATTAACAAAATCTTAACAAATTCTTCTGCATGGAGTGTATTCAATTGATTCAGCATAATATTGACGAGCCTCTCTCTCCACTTCCTCGATGGACTTGATCAAATCTATCACCCTTTTCTTACTCGTCTTTGAAGTGTGTAATCGAGAAATAAGACATTGCAAGTACTGTAGTTTAATTTTTTCAGCGGCTTTCAAGTTTGGATGGCCATGGTGAAGAGGGTTGAAAGAAAATGCATCAGGGATAAATGCTTTTTCATTTTGCCTGTAGAGTATATTGGGAATCTTGAAGATACAACTCTTTGGTGGCTTAAGCGAATCATGGGACATCGTTTCTTCAATTGAATGGGCCGAGCCTTCTATGTTGATTATAACACTATCTCCACTCACAGACATTTCTAATCTTCCAAAGAAGTGAGAAGGAAAAACAAGTGGATCAAAGTCGATTGACAAGAAATTCATCCAAAAAATAGTATTGGAAATAAAGATTTCTTAGCTCATGGTGATAATGGATCTGCATGGGTATCATGACAAACAAGTAAGCTAAACTTACACTAGGACACATCAAATTAGATGATATTAGATATGTGATTCACTATCTAGCACCGTGGAGGCCTGTTTTGAAGTACCGGAGCTAGATTTGGGTTTACCAATGGAGATGCTGAGCATGAAGATGCTGTCGACAGAGAAAATTGTCGAGAGTGAATGTGATTTTTTTATTATTTTTATAGATATTTGTCAATAGTTAAAGAAAATGTTCTCTCTCGTTGATGCCATATATAAAGCATATTCATCTTATCTAAAAACATTATTTCACTTTCGTTGATAATTAGAGTCATGTGACAATGAATTCTGTTACATATAAATCACAGTGTGAACTCAATACTTGTTGAACAATTCATTTTTAAAGATTTTTAAAAAAATATTAGTAATTTTTTATAATAACCATAGGTTGAGTATGTAAATAAGGAAACATACAAATCATTTTTTTTTATTTAACAATATGTCACTATAACACATTTGCTTTTTAGTGACAGTTGAGAATTTATGACAGTCCCTAAACCGTCACTAAAAAGCCTTTTCTATGACGGTTTCTGAAAACCGTCACTAAAGACGGATGATTTTTTTTTACGTTCCAACGAATGTGAAAATTATGTTCAAACGTCACATATACGTTCGGACATGTGGCTATGTACGTGCGAATGTGAATTTTTTTGGCGCAAACGTTCAAACCTTAATAATTAACGTTTGAACGTTACTTATAAATTTAAATTAAATATGACACTAATTTAAAATTTATGCAATTTTTATAGTGCATAACTTGTATACAAGTCTAAAAAATTGACTTGTATACATTTATATATACACAATTTGTAAAATATAATTATATATTCATATATATATAAAATATTTATGCTTACATATATAAATATATATTTATATATACATATTTAAATGTATATTTATGTTTATGTATATTTGAAGTGCAGTGATTTAGTATTGAGGTTGAAAAATATAACATTAAAGAAGATTGAGAATTGTCATTAAAAAACCATAGATATATTAAATAATATTGTTCCTTACAAATATTAAAAACAAGATACATAAACATGATAGAAGTACGTAAACAATACTCAAACGATATCACCGTCCAAAAAAGTCGTAGCGGCCCGTATCTCCTCAGTCAAGATATCAACCTTGTCATTGAGGATACTTACATAGTGGGACATCTCGGCGATAGATGCCTCTATAGGCCTGAGCCGTTCATCGATCTTACGATCGATATGCGCAGTCAGCTATGAGATCACTGCATCAACCCAAGCAGGCCACACATCTCCCGTAGATGCACTTGTCGGCTTCTGACCACTACTCCCCACACTGGGTTGGGGCTGCGTCGGAGGAACTAGATCCTTTACAGGGGGTGGCAGACATCGTTGAGTGGTCATGTCGAGGGCACTCATCTAATCTTTGACCCGCTCTAAAGGTTGGGTTGGCACTCCTCTAGCAAGTAATAGCTGGCTGAGTAGGACATCGTATGAGAGGTTCTCCATGGAGACGATGCTGGCCTCATAACGGATCCTGTCAAAGATGAGCAGTGGCAAATTTATGGCATCTCCACGTGCCACCAGTATCAAAAACTGTGCCCGAGTCAGACTAAATATGGTCATATGTGCCACAGGATCTACGTTTGTTGCAACTATAAGATACAACATGGGGAAGAACAGTAGTAGATGATTTTAATGGAAGGAGTTCGACGTCATCCCTTGACGAAGGGCCATCACCCTCGGCCTTTGACTGGTCTGCATCTCTGGTTGATGAAGGATCAAGTGGGCCAGTAGATGATGCAGAAGTGCCTACATCTACCTCAGTCGATGTTTGAACTCCTCAACGAATCCCGAGGATGTCGGCAATGACATTGGGTGAAAACTCAAATGTCACATCGCGTACAATCACGGTGTGAGAGAATGCTTCCTGAGGCATGGAGCACATCTCCATATATAACTCCTGAACCAAAGAGGGATATGCCTTACCCCTCAATGTGCAGATATTTCCCTAGCCTCTACTGAAGAAGACATCGTCTCTCTCAGGGTGGTTTGCTCCCATCTGAACTCGTCGAACTCGTTGACCATAACAGTACGAGACTCGATCCGAGCAATGTCTTGAGTGGCTCCTTCCCTCCCTTGTTTCCTAGAATGCAAAGGATGAGTCATCTCCTGAAAATAGAAAATGAAACAAAATTAATTGTACTATTGATGCATATTTGTCTCAATTTTAAACTGCTCTACATTAACGTTCAAACATAGAAAAATATACGTTCGAATGTTAAGATGAAATGGTCGGACATGTATCTTTTACGTTCGAACGTTAAGATAAAACATTCGGTCATTTAGTTGACATTTAACTAAATGTCCGAACGTATAATAAATTTAATTGTTATACGTTCAAACGTAATAAATATACGTTCGGACATAAAATTGTTAAAAATATAAATAAATGTAAAATGATTACGTTTGAATGTTAAATTATACTATCGAATGTAAATGTAATAACGTCCGAATGTATAAAATATATGTCCGGACATGGAATACCAATGGTTAAGAAATTGAAATGCCGTACATTCGAACACTACGAAAGAGAATGGCTGAGTCAACTCAGCCATTCTCGACAGCTCGAAAACTATATGAACGGTGGGCTAAATGTTGAAAGGTCACCGTAGAAATGAAGTCTACACTTCAAGGAATATTTCTATGGTGACCTTTTGGCCAATGGTAACCCGTGGTGACCGGAAAATCGAGTTGAATATCCGGCCACCATGGGTTTGGGTTTTAATAAAAATCGACCCTAAATCAACGTATAAAATACATGTTTATGGATGAAATTTAGATGCCTACCTTTTAGTGACGGTTGTGGCGAAGTTGGCGGCGACAGCGATGGAGGAGTGGCAGTGTGCAAATGGAAGAAAACGAAAAAAATGACATTTGGCCGTTCGGTTTTGGATTTATATACATATAACGTTCGAACGTTAACATATTGAAACGTTGGAATGTGATAAATATAACGTTCGAACACTATATTTATTAATGTTCCAACGTGGAATGAAATGTTGGAACGTTAATAAATATAATGTTCCATATGTATTTCCTACTAAAATGATAGGGAGCCCAATTTGGGCTCTCATTGTGCAAAAATGATTGTGTTTTGTTATGGAAGGAAAACGAAGAAAAACTAGCATGTCCTGTATGCAGAGAGCCAAGGTGGAAGGCCAAGAAAAATGTTCTGTTTAAAGGTGTTGCAATATTTTTCCTTGAAACCTAAGTTGCAAAGACTATATATGTGTAAAAAAATAGCTGCTAATATGAGGTGGCACGAGGAGAAAAAAGTTAAGGATGACGCATACATAAGGCACCCAGCTGACTCACTTGCATGGCAATCTTTCGATAATTAATACCTAGAGTTTGGGATACAAGCTCGTAATGTGTGTCTGGGACTCACTGCCAATGGATTCAACCCTTTTGAGAATATGAGTACAAGTTATTGCACTTGGCCCGTAGTGTTGATTCCGTACAATCTTCCACCATGGAGGTGCATGAAGGCACCAAACTTTTTATTAACTTTACTTATTCCCAACCCGAGATCACCTAGGAATGACATTGATGTATTCCTGCAGCCGTTGATTGAAGAGTTGAAAGAGTTATGGGAAATAGGTGTCAGAACTTATGATGCATCTACGTCGACTTCTTTTCAGATACATGCTGCAGTATTGTGGACCATAAATAACTTTTCGGCATATGGAAATCTTTCCGGTTGGAGTACTAAAGGGAAGTTAGCGTGTCCGACGTGTAATAAAGAAACTGTTAGTGAGTGGTTAACATATTCTCAGAAGTTGTGTTTCATGGATCATTGACGTTATCTACCAGCAAATCATTCATGGAGAAGCGAATGTGCTATGTTTGATGGGAGAGTAGAGGAAAAAATTGCACCAAATGAGTTGTCTGGAGAAGAGATAGTGGAACAACTAGTACATGTTATGGTGAACAACTTTGGCAAAGGTCGGGATAAGAATAAGAGAAAACGAGGCGTTGCAGGAATTGAATTGGACAAAACGTACTATTTTTTTTTTACTTGCCTATTGATCGTCCTACATGTTGCAACATAGTTTGGATGTAATGCACATAGAGAATAATATATGTGATAATACTGGGTACATTGATGAGCATTAATAAAAAGACAAAGGACACGATCAAGATAAGGAAAGATCTTGAGAGAATGTGAATTAAACATAATCTACATTTGCGAGTGGAAGGCAATAGGGTGGTCATGCTGCATGCATGCTTTACGATGACGAGAGAGAAGATGATGGATTTCTGCAAATGGTTGCAAGGTGTGAAGTTGCCAGATTGTTATGCCTCAAATATCGGTAGATGCGTGAGCCCTATTGACTGGAAAAGTAGTAGGTTGAAAAGTCAGCCTTGTCAAGTTTTTTTACAGAAGTTATTACCAGTAGGAATTCGTGGGAAGCTGACATCTAATGTACGTGTCGCCATAACTGAACTATGTATGTTTTTTAAGGATTTGTGCGCTCGAGTAGTAAATCGAGATATGTTGCAGAAGATGGAAGAAGACATTGCTACTATACTCTGTAAATTTAAGCAGATCTTTCCACCATCATTTTTTGGTGTCATGGTCCATTTAGCAATACACTTACCCCGGGAGGCATTATTGGGTGGACCGGTGCAGTTTCGTTGGATGTATCCAGTTGAAAGATATTTGAGTCGATTAAAGCACACTGTTCGGAATAAAGCCAGAGTTGAGGGTTCAATAGTAGTGGCCTATATACATGATGAATGGTTAACATTTTGCTCTCTATATCTTCGTGGTGTTGAGACACGATTTAATCGTTAAGAGCAAAATGCTGATCTTGTTGCTCCGCCGCCTTGTGAGCTATCAATGTTTTCCCAAAATATACGACCCTTGGGTGCACAAATGGGTTACGATTTAATTGATGGATAGTTAGGTAAAGTTCATCGGTACCTATTAAATAATTTTTGAGAGATTGATTGTTATCTTAGGTATGTTGTTACATGCTTCGAGAAATTCTAGTCAAATGTCGTTTAATTATAACTTTTGTGCTCAAAATACTATTTTCTTTTACATATATATACAGTGAGCACATGGATAAACTTATGATGGAATGCGTAGAGAATATAGAGGTAAGACATGAGGAAGAATTTTTCAGATGGTTTGAACAACGTGTATGAACTAAAACTACATTGTGATTATTTGATTTATAAACTTTTAATTCTGGGTTACTTTTAATACGTATATATTATTGAAATTGATAGATTTTGGAACAACGTACTCATAATCCCGGATCAATTTCTCATGAACTGTATGCATTGGCCCGTGGTCCCTTTAATAGAGCACTTTGATACACTGCATGCACGGTTCGAGGTTATAGATTCTATACTCTGGACCGTGAACGTAATAGAAAGACTCCAAACTGTGGTGTGTTGGTCGAGGGAAGTCATGGAACAGACGATATTGACTATTATGGTGTCATATGTGATATTATCAGATTGAAATATCTGGGTGGGTCTGTAACATATGTCTTTAAGTGTGATTGGTAGGACCTAGGCTGTGCTCAGGTTTCGATACATAAAGATAATCACTTTACGAGTGTCAATATGGCATCTAAATGGTACGAAGATGATCCATTCGTATTGGCTTGTCAAGCTACCCAATTCTATTACTTGATTGATCCAATGAAAAACGCTGATGAAGATAGTGGAGAGATAACTTGGCGAGTAGTACAGAAATTTTTCCCTAAAAAAATATATGAAGCAGGAATGAGTGCGGATTACAAGAATAGTGGAGATGAAGATGACACTCCGATAGTAGAGGCCTACCAAGAACATGAAGAGGGTATTAACTTGTTTGTTAACCTTGGTACACTCGAGTTGCTCCCTTTGTGTAGAGATGACGTCCCACCCGTCCTTCTCGACCCATCCGTATTAAATAATCATTCAATTCAAGTAAGTGCAGAAGAAGATGAAGAAGAATCTGGGGAGGAAGTGGATAAAGAGGACAAAGAAGAGGTTGATGACGACGACGAAGATACTATTGAGGGAGATTCTGAAATAAGCATGGAAAATACATCCGAGGATGAAGAATAAAAGTACTAAATATTTTATTCATATAGATGACTATAGAATATTTAACTTTTCAATAATTTCTTCTAATTAATTTTCTTTATCATATTAATCATGCGTCAAGGATGTCGCCAAAACGACGACGAACAAATTTACCTCCTCCGCCAAGTCCAAGTCCTGAACCTGTTAAGGACTCCCCACCCGAGTGTTTTCCTCCTGAAGATCAAGTGCAGACGCAAGAGAATGAAAACCAGTCGACACCTACCAGTAAGAAAATGTTATTGATAGTTAATTATATATCAATACTTTTAGCCCAATTATATAACTACAATTATAGTATTATCTAATAGTTGATGCATCCGCTTGTCGTAGTTATACGAGTAGCATTTCTCTTGAGAAATGTCGAAGGCATGGAAAGCTCAAGGTCAACATTCCTGATAATTCTATTGGAGGAGTGGATGATAGTGCAGCACCGCTTTCCTCCTTTATTAGTACAGTTGTCCGAGCTTATGCTCCATTTTATGTGCTATCATGGCGAGATGTTTCATTCGAGATTAAGGAGCACATTTGGAGCCATGTGCTGGTGAGTTTACGTTGAGAGTACATTTTTTGTATACTAGATTAGTATATTATATTTTTGATGTAATTCGCTTATTAGGATGAATTCGACCTCGACTTTGGCCGTAGCGAGGATTTGTGAACTGTGACTGAGTTGATGGCTACACTATTTCGACGTCACAAGGGACGATGTCATGACCACTTCAAGAAGTTTGAGACGGTTGAAGAGGCTGCGCAATCCCCTTTCCAGCAGATGAAGTTAGATGATTGGAGAAAGTGTTGTGATCTTTTCACAACTCCAGATTATTAGGTATTCTAGATTAATATCTAATGATTATTTACATATATATTTGGGCTATATATTTTATGTATATATATTACAATTAACATTTTTAATTATTTTTGTAGCACTTAAGTTCTACGAATGCTAATAATAGATCCGCTTTGACTGTCCACCATCGTGCTGGTTCAAGATCATTCTACCGTCTTGCTGATAAAATGGTTATTAATAAATTATAGAATTTATTTATTTTTTTGATATTCTTTTATTCAAGTACTAATATCATCTTTTTAAAATTGCTAATGTGGCTTTGTTAGAAATGTGATGATCCTGAAAACTTTTCTCTCATTTATGTCTATGTTGCTGCTCACACTAATGAGCGTAGTGAGTGGATGGATCCTGCCGCTGCAGATAATTATGTAAGCGTTGTTACTTCTGTTAAATAAATTATGCAACATGTGAAAATTTTATTTTTTATTTTGTATTTCTTTTAATACGTTACTTATTTAGTGTTTTCTTTGATATGGTAGGAAAAAATGATGGAGATGCAATCAGCTTCTGGGGAATCCTCTCCGGGTGACGTAGACATATTCGCCAAGTGCTCGGGCCCAACTCTAGTATGACAAGAGGTTTGAGACGATCTTTCAAGCATTCTGGTTCATCCTCATCATTCTCTTCGACTTCACAAATTAATAATCTTACCAAAGATTTGGAAGTTGAATAATGCGAGAATGAGTATATGAGGTCGATGCAACAAGAGTTGGAGTCCCTCTTAGAGCGACAATCTCATTTAGAGATGCGTTTGCAGGACCAACAGAAAGACCAGGAAGAAAGAATGCGCAATGAAGTCCAAGAGCAAGTGTAGAGAGAGATGATGGTGCAAATGGAGCATGTTATGTCATTGCAACAGAAACAGGGTGGGCGAGGAAAGAAGAAATGAATTCTCTCATATTAATTCATGTATATAACTTTTACTATCTAATTTTAAAACTTTTTAAGACATTGTTAGTTGTAGAATATTTATGGTGTGTAATATGATACAATTAGTATGTTTCTTAATTTTATGAAAGTAGAGTATTTCTGATCTGTACGTTCGAATGTAAACAAAAAACGTTTGAACATGATCTCAGATTCGAACAATTGTTCAAATGTAATTACACGATTAGACGATTAACGTTCAATGAAACCTCCAAACGTACCATGTTCGTTCAAACACTTCTTCTTTAACATTTGAACAAACGTCCAAACATTATACTCGTTACGTTCGAGCGGTGTTCCCTTAACATTCGAACCAAAATTCAAAAGTTTAACGCATTCGGACATATAAACGTCTGAACGCAAATATTCAATGTTCGAACTAAAATCAACAAACGTCAACTTTTGTCATTCGAATGTCAATTTCTCGGGTTGGCGTTCGAACGTAAAAAATTACATCCGAACGTTACTTTCTATGACAGTTTTCAATCGTCACAAAAAATAGAACATTCGAACGTCACTTCGAAAGGAACAACTCCAACTTTTCACTAAAAGTACTTTTAGTGACGGTTCAACAGTAAAGTGTCACTAAATGTATTTTGTGATGCACATTAGCTGATGGTCATGGTGACGATTTCAAACCGTCACCAAATGTTTTTAGTGACGCTTTTGGTATTTTTTTGACAGTTTCTTCTGTCACAAAAGACAAATTGTGTTGTAGTGTATGCAACTACAAAGCCTGGTAATATTATACTAATATGTATACTTTCTTAGCAACTAATCTGATCTATCCATCATAAAATATTTGTCATCTATATATATATATAATAATGAGGAACCAGTACTCCATGATCACCAATTATACAACGAAACTTAGCAATAAGCAATTGATGATAGGGAATCTCCTCGATAGCAGGTATCCTAATCTTGCCTTTAAAGACAATTGAACATTCCTTTCCATGGTTAACTAATCTTCATATGATACAATTGTAGACCTCGATGACCCACAAATAAGGATATAAAGTAATGGATCGAGGATGAATGATTTAAAAAGCATGTTATATCAAGGGTTAACTGAAGTCTTGACTTGATACAATCCCTCGAAGTTATAATGTGAAGCCCAACCCATGTGAAGCCCAAGTCTGGAAATGCATGTCTTTTTAGTGAGGTGGAGCCCAAGTATGCAGTTTACGTGGGTTCTTCTTAGTGTGAGTGGAGGCAAGATTATGGCTTAGCCAGTGTATGTGAGCCTTTTAGCTTATAGAAAACCCTAAATTCTTTGTCCTCTTTCTTCTTCTTTTTCCCCCTCCCTTGTCCTGCACCGCACCCCCTTCCAGAGAAACCCCCCCTTCTCTCCCATTTTCTTCTTCTTGCTATCATGACCTTGCCCTTGCCGCTGCTGCCACTATTTGGCCACCATAACTGCTCCTCTTCATTAGCTCCTCCACACCGTCCCCTTCTTTCCTCCACTGTGCGTCTTGGCCGCCAACCCAAACACCACGTTCTCATCATCCAACCCTTGTTGTCGCCGCCACCGTCCTTGTCTCACCACCTTCCGTCCTCATTGAGCCCTTCCCTCTCCCTCTTCGGTTTCTTGACTCTCTCTCACCGTCTCTCTCTCTCTCTCTCTCTCTCTCTCTCTCCAATTTCTTCATGGTAGAGCACCATCGTTGGTCTCTCCAGCTATAGCACGTCTACCATGGCATCGAGCACAACCCCAAGCTTTACGGTTGCCACCGATCCAGGGCCCCTCATCCATGAGGTGTATTGTGCATGTCCGTAGCCCCTCCGTGAGCCAAATCACTGCCAAAGGAAGCCTAGCCTAGCCACTTTAAAGTGAAGTAGCATCGTGCTCCACCGAAGTCTTTCGATAACCCCTCTCCTAATCCCCATCTTCCTAATCTCCTCCCTCGGATTTCACCCCAACCCGTGGACTAAAACCTAATTTTGGGTTTTGCTCCACCACCCTCCACCGCCAAGAATTACCTCCTCCACCCTCTATCACGTTAGATCAGCCATCCCTTAAAAGAACCCCATTGTTAGCCCCACCATTCTACCCAGATTCGTCTCTATCGCTTCACACTACTTCTGCTACCACCGCGCCCCACCATGTTGTAGTTTGGTTGTGTTAAGAAGGGCCTTGGGCCCGACGAAGTGTTGGGTTGATAATCGTAGTTTTGTTGGAAATTGGGTCGTGGGTCGGATGGAGGATGAAATTATGCGTGTAGTTGGGTTTGTGAGATTGTGATTGTTGTGACTGTTGTGATGTTGTTTATTTTTAGATGTGTGTTATGCCATGTCATCCAATATTCTGTCTATCATCCATATGCATTTTTTTTACCAAATTACAAATTGTTATGATTATTTAACTGTGCTACGTTATGCCATGTTGTGTGAATTGAAAACTAAATTTTTCTGTAATGATGATTTTATGTGGGTGCGTCCGCATCAGGACCCCAAGTCGAGATAGACCATTATCTCGATGGAGCTCCTCTAGTCACTCGGGAGCATAATCAACTGAGTGACGTTCCCTCCAGGCGACAACGAGCTTAGACGAGACAATAATGCTCTCGTGTTGATTCTGTGGCCTCTCTACTGGCGAGGGCTAGAGGATGCCTGGTCATGGTCATGTACACGCCAAGCGCAGAGCTGAGCATCCCTCATTATGAAGTCATATGCACGGTCATTACCCGTAGTGTGATGGAGGGAGCTAGGGTGTGCATATGGTCCATAAGGGAGACTGTGGTGCATACGTAATAAATGGTTGTGTTTTGGGCCAAAGGAATTTTTGGCATGACTGTTTTGTTTAAATGTGTTATTTTTTGGAAAGGGTGGAAGAAATGGATATTGTGGTCTTTTGTTTGTATGACATTCTTACTTTGTTGGCTGTACAAGTGCATGTTTTAAACTCTTGATTGCTGCATGTTGATTACTTACTGAGATTGTGAAATGTCATTGTGGTATTCCCACCTACGGTTCGTAGATTTTGATGCAGGGGATGGGTATGAACAGGAGGGACCGATCCCACTGGAGGAGTGAAGACCTAGAGACTTCTTCCTTGTGTTGTTGCCTTCTTTTATCTAGTCGGATGACTGTATTAGTTTATGGATGATTTTTGGTGGAGTTTATAATTTGAAATTCTGGTACTCTTAGCAATTTAGACTGCCCCTTTTACTTCTCTGTTGCGTCTATAACTGTATACTTTGAAGTTGCATGCTTGCAAACACTTGCTTTCTCATTGCACTTGGGGTGTGTGATCCATGTGGTCTGTGCCACGGCGTCACGACTCCCTCCAAATCACATGTGGTGGTCGAGAGCACCACATATAAAGTAGAGCTAACAGTAAAAAACAGAGAGACAATCGATGAGATTTTGAAAGAGAAGAATGGAGATTTTGGATCTTCTAGAATTTTCATCTGAAATGTAAGTGTTGTGAAAATGGAAAAAAAAAGTAAACAAACAATCAATCATACAACACAAAGATTTACGTACTTTGACAACGTGCCAATATCCATGGAGTTGCAAAGGATTTTATTCTCTTGAGGAATGTCAAGGTACATTGCGGGGCATAATTACATTGCTCAGAATTGTCATACTGTTCATAATAAAAATACATATATATATGGTTGTATGTTGGAAACCCTAATTTCACAATTTCTGAGTTATTCACTAGAGATAGTTTCGAGCGAGTGTTGACGGAACTCTCTACCTGCGCTTTGCGTGAACTACCTATCGCACGAACATTGAGCAAAATTTCTATTTGGCATTCTTAAGTCACAAACGGTGTGAAACCCAAGCCCATGGCCCAACCCTTAGAGAAAAAAAAAAAGTAAAGCACCAAACGGTGAGTTTTTAGGGTTGGCCTAAGCCCCTCTTCCTTCTTCCCTTAGCTCTCTGCCTGATGCCCCTCTCTCTTTCTCTCTCTTCCCTGTGGTGCACCAAACAACCATCTTGGCCTCTCTCTTGGTAACTCCCTCTCAACCTCCCACTCGGTCTCTGTTCTCCCTTTCTCCTTCTCTCTACCCGAGTTCACCTTTCCCCTCCCATGAATACTACATGCCACCGGCCTCCGTCTCTCATCTCTCCCCCTTTGTTGTGCTGCCACATTGTAGTGGCCACCTCTAGTAGGTTCTTGTTGCTGCTACCGTCAAGTCCGTCACTGGCGTCAGTAAGCCTTCTCTCCTATCCACCCTTGAACTCACACTCCCTCCTTTAGATCTCTATTCTATCTCTCCCTAGTTGTGCCGTCCGATTCAGCCCACGCCATCGTTGCTCTTCGCCGTGCAGTTTCCCTTCATAACCCACTAGGTCTCGCTCTTCGTCCTTCCATTTTCTCTCTCTCATGCACTCTTTTTCTCTCGTCTCTGTCTCACTCTATGTTTTTCTCTTTCTTAAGTTCTTGGATAACGTTTTGGATATTTGAGGGGCTTAGGAAGTTGCATGAAGCTATTCTTAACATCATCATCCTCTTCTTGAGTCAGATCGAATGACAACAAGACCAAGGAATTGGAGGAAGCAACACTTGAGATAGACGATTGAGATCTAAGAAAAAAGAGTTGCTAACCCGATTAGATCAAGCAGCGGATCTTGAGGTGATATTAGAAGATAACATACAGAGGAGATTGGGGATGGAGGTACAAAAAGCTGTGCTTAAGCAAATGTAATCAATTATGTCCCAAAACTCTATACCACCACCACAATTGTAAAAATTTATTTTTTCTTTCATTGTCTTTCTATTGTTATGTTCCAAAACATTTGAACAATTGATGTTTGAATTATAATTTGTGTAATACTATTATGGTATTTTTAATTAATTAAATTATGTTCTGTATGATTAATACCGTTCGAATGGTAAATTACAAATTATAAATCTATTCGAATAAAAACAGACCCATTCGAACAAAAAATAATCAATTTGAATGATAAATGAGAAATACAGTTTGAATGGACATGATTTATATTCGAACAAAAGTCATTTGAACAAAATTTAATGGTTCGAACACTCCGTTCATTTGAACAAAATCAAATATAGTTATTTGTTCGAATGGACGGGTCGGTTCGAACTGACCAATATTCCATTCGAACAACTTTTTTAGACGAAATTGGTTTGACTCAAAAAAAAAAATTTTTTGTTTGAATAGTTTCGACTAGTTCTGCCAAATTTCGTTCCTAAAAGTAGTTTTTGAGATGAAAATTGAATTTTGTCTTCAAAAACCTTTTGAGACGGTCTTTTAGAGACAAAATAGAGACAAAAATTTTTTGCCTCCAAAGCTTTTTTGGGACGAAATTGAAGTTTTTTGAGACAATATTTTATTTCAAAAAACATATCTCTTGTAGTGAGAGCATATAATCAAATAAATTTTCATGTTTAAGATTAAAATTTTATGTTATAAATTATAATATAATACTATCTTATAAAACATAGAACCGGAACCAAACCAGTACTAGCCGATTTTGGAACTAAGAGAACGGTCCCAAACTAGACTAGTCCAAAACTGAACTGATTCCACAGGTTCAGATTAGTTGGGACCGGTTTCCTGCTTAATTTTTACAAGTCTCCTACATTAAATGCTCTGAAGTGCTTCTCAAGGTACATATCCAGGTAAGGCTGTGGAGATTAAAGGCTCAGGGAGGGTTACTACATTAAATGCCCGCCTTAAGTGATCTCTCAAAGGGCATGTCCGGGTCAGGCCACTGAAAAGAGTGAAGGCTATGCAACACCCGTGGTGATATGTATACCCCACAGCTTTCACAACAAGAAAAATGACCTTTTGCGACCAGTCATTTTCAGCGAAATGATTATTTCTAGCTAAAATAAGTCTGTTTTCGTCGTAAATAGTCATTTTCGTTGCAAAACAATGGTCACAAATACCTGTTTTTCTTGTAGTGTTTGTTCTTAATGAACACAAACACACCAAAGGATAAGACTAACTTAGGTATCAGATTTATCCCCATGGGCTTTTTGTTTGAAGTGAACTTGGTAGTAGGAGGATATACTTTGATTAGGATCAACATTATTCATGTATAAGTGATTTAATTATATAGTAGGCACTCTAAATTAGTATATATATATTAATTGGTTAAATTGTCAGAAATTGAGGCTTTTTTGTGTATCAAGGTCTTTAATTAATCAGAGTTGTTGTCTACTAGTCTACATTAGATCTAATCCTAGCTGGTCCCTGCGAAACATTAGATCTAATCCTAGCTGGTCCCTGCGAAACTTTCTAATTAGATGCTTCCCAGCTTGTTGGGCAAATAAATTATTGTGACCCTATATATTGTAAAGCATTAAATAATTATTGTGATAATTAGTTCTTATCTGAACATAATTAAAGTCAAACTTGGACAGAAGTACTGGAATTTAAAATGGAAGAGTTGCTCAAACTAAACCCTATCGTGGTGCTTCGATGGAAATCCTAAGAGATTATCTCGTTTGGAAAGATATAATATGAAAGGAAATCCAGATGCCCATTGGAAATTGGATTCCCATTGTTTTTCACTTAAAATGGACATGAATATGCCTCTTTTTAGTTCTTTTAATTATGCATGTAATTTTATTTACATAAACTAGCTAGGACTTGAAAATTTGAAATTAAAAAATATTTGTATTTGAATGATTATGTTTAGAAGTTGAGGTGAGATGAGATTAGACTTTCCAAACCAAACAGCTAGGCCTTAGACTTTGCAAATTACCAAACGGTGCACTAGCATGCTTAGCTTGGATTTTGACCTCCAAATTCTCAATCAAATTTCGATATTTTAGGCAATTGAATAACCGTATTTAAATTCCAAAGAAAAATGTTTGATTCATAAATTTTTTTTTTCCTAAAGTACTTCAAAAATTGATATAAGTGTATCAGATTGTAACTTGGTCACTCCTGCACCTCTCAACTTAATTTTAAATTGGCTTCGCCTTTGATTAGTCGATCAATTAACGCGGTTTTTGAAAATTCTAGTCACTTGCACATGGACTTAAAAAAAAAAAAAAAACCAAAAACCAAAAACAACATAAAAAATTCGAACCACCTGTTTAGGCTCACGTGACAGGTTTTGACGTGACAATATTTCATTACTTTTTATTGTTTGGTGACTATTCTTATTCTTGTAAGAGTAATTCTACTCATGATCACTATACCAGTACATACCATATTGGATTTTTTATTTTATTTTATTATTGATAAACTAAAAGAAATTTTCTACCCATCATTCAAATACCACATCTTGGGTGAGGAAAAATAAATAAATAAATAATAGGTGATCATGTATAGTAAAGAGATGATGAGTAGAATTCTTCTTATGATAGATGCACTATTCGTCAACTTCAATAATATTAATTTTATAAACTAAATATGGTTAAATGTAGAATTAATTAGTTTTTTTATGATTTTGTGAATATATAATTTAAATAATTAAATTTATTATTTCAATCCGCTTAAACTTTTTAAATAAATGTATGGTTTTGATCGGTTTAAATCATGACACTATATTCCTTCTCATTTAATTAAAATATTCTGCCTCACATATATGAATGAGTATTAAGATATAATTTAAATGATTAAATTTACCTCTTCATCGTCAAGACCCGTGGTAAGAAGAGTATTTGATTTCGTAAAAATGACTGTACATAGAATGTTAGATTTAATTTATCAATCAAACAAACAACAAACGTGATTTCCCTCAACATTAATTACAGTACTGCTCATACTTCATCAAGATTTTCTAGTTCCTTTGCAAAATGAAAGAAAAATCCGAAACTCATCAATTAGACGTATGAAAAGCGATAAATTCAATTTCGAGAGAGAAATTACTGAAATATAGGAAATGAATATAAAAATATGTTCCTTGTTTCTCTTTGTATTTTTTAGTTTATTTAAGTTAATTAGCTGATGAGGACGAAGAGGACGAAGACTACTTCTGCAACGACGTCGAGGACTATGGCAGCGTTGATGGCAGCCGTGTTGAGGGCAGTTCTTGGGAACCTAACCCAGGTACCACACTCTCTCGAGTGTTTTAATGCTCTTTTTTTTCAAGGATTAAAAAAAAGAAGTAACAGGTTTTTGGCAATACTCTGCCTTCATACTTATTATGAGTTTGCATTACATTGTAAATAAGGAGACTAGGAGTTTATAATTCTGGTGTTTGGACACGTTTAATTTATCTATCAAACGAAAAACTAATAAAACTGCCCATGCTTGGTTAAAAATTTCTAGTGCATTAGCAATTTTGCATACATGACTAAATTCCAGCATTCAAGCTTTAGACACTAAGATGTGATTAATTGCCAATTGGTGTGGTCGATATTCCCGGATCGAATTGGTCAATTTGGATCTTGTTTTATAACCATAATTTATTGCCACTTCAACAATATTTGCCGCTTTTCATATATATTATTCCGATGAACTATATAGAATCATGTATTTCTATTCATGACAGTATTTTCTTTTTTATTTTTTGACATGACTGTATTCTCGTGTTTGGTTTTGACATGACAGTATTTTATTACTTTTTATTTTTTGGTGAATATAATTTTACACATAAATGGCACTTCTTAAGCAAACTTTTTATAAACCGAATATGGCTAAATACATGATAATTAATTAGCTTTACGTGGTAAAAATCTAATTTAAATAATTAAATTTATCTATTTTAATTAGCATAAGTTTTTAGAATAAGTGAAACGTTCTAATAATTTTGAACTTATTTAAAATATTCTGCATATTGGACTCACTTATTAAGTGACAATTTGCCTCACACATGATGATGATTATTAATTAAGATATAATTTCCTTGTTTCTGTTTTGGTTTGTTAGTTTATATAAATCTAAGACATAAAATTTTATTATAAATATTTGATTATTTGAAATTACAAAATCCTTGGAGAACCCAATAATAATAATAATAATCTGGTTCTTCAAATTATTTTATATAATGCGGTATCAAATTATAATGGTTCTTCAAACCAATCTTTGCCACCTTTTCTTTATTATTGTTGTCGTTGTTTAATGACAGATGAGCTCAGCATGGACCTAGTTTTTAAGAGGTCTGATAGAAAATAAATTTTACTAGTCATCCATATACCATATACTACATATAATTTTTTTTTATTATTAAATGTGTGGTGTATGAATGATGAGTAAAAAAAAATTTGAATTAGCAAAAATAAAAATAAATAAAAAATTATGTGTAAAGGACGTATTTCACATCACCAACCACGCGGATCACCTGCAATAAATGAAGGGACGGCCTTGGTGCCCTGTGGAGCCTCTGATGCCAAAGTCAGTATAATAATATAAGAATAAATCTATTTAAAGAAGAAGTAAATTGAGTTTGAGTTCAAGTCCCCTTTTTGTTACATCTTGTAGGCTATTTATAAAGGTTGATAGAGTTCGATTTGTATTAGGAAACCTTTTCCTTTTAGGAGTGTGAGTATGAGTCCATCCCCTGCTAGGAGTCTGAGTCCATCTCTTCTTAAGAGACTGAGTCCATCTCTTCTCAGGAGACTGAGTCAAAGGAGACTGAGTCATCTCCTTGACTTTATCTCTTAGCTAAAATTGTGGGGCTCAAATATCCCCTCCAGTTACCCAGCTAATTTTCTTTGTGCTGGCACATGGGAAATTAAATACTTTGCATTTTCTGTACTTGCCTTTCATCCCGCTGGCTTGTGAGCGCCTGCTAGCTTTTGTTTTTTCCTACCCCCCCCCCCCCGAGGATCCATGCTAGTTGGTGCGTGTGGGGTGTCCTCCCTTCCTTTTATTTAGCTAATAGTTGATTGCACCGTGAGTGAGGCTTGGCTTTAGTCGTGAAGCCTTAGAAGGCCTTGAGAATCTTCAAGTCAATAATATGCAAAATAAATTTAGAAAATTGGTCACTGGTTTCCCGTTCGGTCCTTGGTTTGTTGTTTGTTTCGTGCTAAGTGGTGAGGGGCTCAGCTTGGAAAGATAGGCGGGAGATGCACTCGACCACATTAGACGTGAGCGCGGAGCTCAATTTTGAGTTTGTTGTTTGCGTGAATGTTTGCCTGAGAGATTGTTTATTATCGGGGAAGAGTGATTGTTTTTGTTTGTTGGTGTTCTCGTTTTGTAGTTTGTTTGTAGTAACCTGCGCTTAAGTGGTCAGGGAGCCCGTCGACTCCCTGAATCCACCTTAGGCAGTTGTTGAGCCCGTCGGCTTGTTCCCGAAGGTAACCCGCTCAAGGCGGTGGTGGCGCGAGTGTAAACACTCGGCGCTTGCTGGAGAATATGTTGTGCTTGTATTGCTGCCCAAGAGAGAGGTTGGGCTATCTAGAGAGTTACCCGCCTGTTAGGCACTTAGGAGGTCAGGCGGTTCTTGACCTTTCCCGCCTGTTGACTTGCACCACGAGTGTATAACTCGACTTTTTGGTGGCTAACTTTGGAAAGGGTCGTGCGGTCTTCTGACCTCCACGCCCTCTTTACATGGCGTGGTCTGATGACCTCCGCGCCCTTTTTGCATGGCACCACAAGCTACTAAGGCTTGCTTTTGGTGTTTAGGGATGGCGTGGTCTGATGACCTCCGCTCCCTTTTTGCATAGCACCACAAGTTGCTAAGGCTTGCTTTTGGTGTTTAGGGATGGCGTGGTCTAATGACCTCCGCACCCCTTTCTTCGAAGATCATTTGGAGGAGGTCGGGCGGTCCCTGACCTTTCCAGTCTGTTCATTTGGAGATCTTTTGGAAGAGGTCGAGCGGTCCCTGACCTTTCCCATCTGTTCGTTTGGAGATCTTTTGGAGGAGGTTGGGCGGTCCCTGACCTTTCCCGTTCGTTGGCTTGCACCACGTCCTGAGAAATTCTTACAAAAAATAAAAATAGGTAAGTGTAATACACATTACAAGTTTGAGATTTGTGAACCTGTGCCACCCCGCTATAGTGTGGTGAAGGCTGCAGGTGATATATGTTCAATGCCCACGGGTAGCCATGCCTCAATATTGAGAAATGACAGAACCACATATGCTTCCTACGGAGACCTTGGTCTAGTTGTATGGTTACAGTGTCGATTTTGCTGCTCGGCGAATGGCATTGGTCTGGTTACTCGCCCAATGCTTTGGTCTTTTCTGCTCGCCAAGAGGCACATGTCTTGTTGCTCGCCAAGGGGTGCTGCCCGTCATGGACGCAACTATCAACCAGGAGATATTATCTGCACTTTATATGACTCTAGCGAAGTGTTGCTCGCCATGAGGGCGGTGAGATACACTTCAGTTGTGTTGGCCGTGGCGTTGCAGTATAGTCATGGTTTTGATCTGTTGGGTACAGTGGATCTTTTGAAAGTCCGTGGGTGCACGGCTCCAATATGCAACAGTTTGCCAACATTGTGCACCCCATGCACCTTGTAGGTTTCATGTGGGACATGCATGTACGTGTACTTTGGCCAGTAGGGCGTGCATGTACATGTAGTATACATCATGTATCTGCTCTATTCTTCATTATTTCACATATGTTAGTAAAACAAATGCAAGAAGGAAAAAAGTAGAAAAACTTATCTAAACTTTCGTTGATGATCTTGTGGGTTGCAAAATACTTTTCTCCCTATTCCAGTGTATCGATCTGTGGTGTGGGGTTTCCATGCATATTTGTGGCGAGGAGCACTGACAAAACCCTGTAATGAATAAACTCAATGGGCAGCTACATTGTTCTGAATAGTTGAGCGAGTTGCTCGTAGCGCATGGGCAAGAACGGCTAGGGATTTTGGCAAGAAGCACTGTGAGGTGCCTAGACCACCTTGCCGGCGACTTAAATATCTGGCGAATCAAGTGGTGGTTGAGCTGGTTCCCTCGGGTTGCTTGCCGTCATGCTCCCAATGTTCGCCTGGTGCACATTCCTCATGGTGCGCTATTGAGGCAACAACAGGTTGAGAGGAAAGTCCCTGACATGTACTGTGCATGTCATGCACAACGTGGGTAGCAGGTGCAAGATGGCGAGAATGGAAAAATGCATGGCAAGCGACAGTTGGCGCTGAGTATTCTCCTTTGTTGTGCACGGGCGAGAATGGTGAAGTGCATGGCGAGGAGTAGTTGGCGCCGAGTGGTCTCCCTTGTTGTGCACGGGCGAGCAGGGTGTGGGCAGAGCAACAAGCTGCTGGGGGCCCATATACTGGCGTCTATGAGCTTGCAGGGATACCACTTCCCACCAATCACACCGTCGGCAGATTCTGTAGCCAGTTGGGTTGTTCCAACAAAAGGATCCCCAGCTCCAGTTGTGTAAACAGTATTCACCGAGAACCCAGCCACCTTTCCTTTGAAGCTCTTAGTGAAGTATTTACATCCCTTCTCTCCATCGATAACGACGAGCACCTTGATGAAATCAGCTTGATCCAAGATGCTCTCGATTCCGTCTCTAGCAGCATCAGCAGAAGGCCATAGAGGTAGCCACATGTTTGGAAGCAATATGCCTGCTTCCTTAGTAGCTTTCATGGCTGTCATGTGAGCCGACCTGCATGGCTCAGATATCAGGCTTATGGATCCATAATGGAAGATCTTGGCCCACTTGATGAGACAAATGTTTAGCTCGGACTTTTTCAGAAGCATGTTCGCACTAGGATTTCTCTAAAACATGAACTCCCTCTCCCCGTTCTTCTTCATAGTCACAAATGCCAGTGCAATTCTGGCATCTGGATCAAAACATACCCCATCTGTGTTCACCTCGTTCTTCTTCAAGATATCCACTAGCATGTGCCCAAACTCATCATCTCCCAACTTGCCAATGAAAGTAGAGTTACCACCAAGCTTGGTGATGGCACAAGCAATGTTGGCAAGAGCAGCGCCGGGTGCTTTGAGGAAAGCAGTAGACTCATCCAAGGAAACTTCAGCCATGCGGAGGGGAGGTGGATCACGTTGGTCGCTGCAACTTGGTGTTGCCACTGACGCTCCACTTGGTGATGGAATAGACGTCCCACGTCTGCTTGCTTCATGGTTGTTGCTTGGCACCATGATTAGTTGCCCGCCTTGGGTAACCGCTTGGCAAGATCATTGCCCACCATAAGGGTGGTGAGGAGCGATGGGCGTGAGCAGTGAATTTGCACACTATTTGTCATCTTTGTTGAAGCCCAGCCACTGGAGGCAAAAACTTCAAATTGCAGTCTCTATCTTTGGCTTGGTAGCTGGGCGAGCTTCAAAGTCAGAGGGGACTTGCAGTGGTGGAGGGCGGTAGTCACAGGTAGCTGAGGTCATTGCCCGCCAAGGGAGTGGCGAGAACTATGGCCCCACCTTTTGGCATTGCTCCTCGCCTGTAGTTTGTCTGGTTGGTTAGCTGGGAGGTCTCACCTGGGTAGCGCCACACGTGGAGGACGTGGCTGGCAGTACTCTAGCCATGCACAGTGATCCTCACAAGGCGGCATGATATACAGGTTTGGAAGAGGGCTCTGGTTTCTCCATAATAGGGAAAAAACAGAGAGAGAAAAAGAAAAAGAATGAAACTTCTAGTGTTCTCGTAGAGGTTTTTATACCAGTCTTCAAAGTCACCATCAATGGAGGACTCACGAATTTCTCTTCGTGATTTCATCCCTGCCAGTTCCAACGCACCGTTTCAGTGAGCTACAGTAGCCACGGGTACGTGAGAGGTACGCCAGCCGTGTGCAAGTAGCATTTTTGTATTTAAAAATCAATTAACATGAATCAATGTCATGGTAATTTGGTAAATAAACTTTCTGATAATGGTGTTTCATAAAAGTTAACTAAAAATAGGGAATTTTTCAATTTTTAATCTTTTCAAATTCAAAAGGCAGACTTTTGCCTTTTTTGATTTTCGTAAAGCTGACAACCACTCACTCTCTCTCCTACTTTTGATGTTTCAAATTTTTATAATCATCAGTACACCTATCAAACTATTGTTTTGGTCTTATCATATTACAAAGCATCTCTCTATTGACAATAGAAAAATACAACAACATTCACATTTTAAAATTTATATAGATTATTAAAAATTAAAATGGATATGAGTTATTAAAAAAACGCTTGTTTGATTGGTAGTTGAAACTTGATAGTTAATTGAATTGATTCCATTAAAATTATTGGTAAGTTATATTGAGAAGTATTTATTGAGTTTCTCTTTATATTGTCATTATTTTGAAATATAATTTATACATATATAATTAATTTATACATATTATATATAGACTATCCTAAAACGATATCGATATCAAAATATTTAATTCCAGTATTTTAACCGAAGTGGCCACCGAAGTGGTATTAAAAACATTGAAACCACTACCTTTATCTCACTCACTTGCAACGTTTGTGGGAGCGAAATCAATGCCGGGTTTTCCTTTGTACAATTTGTTGCTTTGTGCTTCAGCTAGTCGTGGGTTGAATTCTTACGAGAAAACATAATTACCAGTGATTCTTACAAGGAAAAAAAAATCCTGTAGCTTTTTTCTCAATGTTAGAATTTTGGAAAATTACAAGTCTAAAAAGTATGCTTATATATTCTTGTCAACCTCGGATTTGAATGATATTTTCTCTCATTTATTTGAGGAGAAGTAATACTGCAACAATTTATTCAAGGAAAAAGTATTCGCAACAATTTATTTAAGTCTTCTCAACTCTCATCAACTCATCTCATCTTCATCATTATAATTTTTTTAAATTTTTACACAAAATATAATAATATTTTTTTTTTCAAATTCCAAAAGAATCTTCCTAAATTCTCACACCAAAATAATCTTACTTTTTCAAATCTCAAAAGAATATTCTCAAATTCCCACACCAAAATATAATAATCAATCTTACTTTTTTAAATCTCAAAAAAATCTTCCCAATTCCTACACAAAAAATAATAAACAATCAACTTTTTCATATTTTAAAATAATAATAATATTAAAAAATAATATTCATAAAATATCTTATTCTACTATTCACAAACCATCTCAACTCTCCTCCCAATCCAAACAGCCCCTTAACGTAGCACCCTCCCCATCACACGATTCTCATTTGAAATTTCATCTGTCTTTTTTTTTTCTTTCAAAATTTCCCTAGGAGATGAGAGAGAGAGAGAGCAGCGAGAAAGAGTGAGCAGGAGATGAGAAAGAGAAAGCAGATGAGAGGGAGTCGAGGAGAGAGAGAGAGTCGATGAGAGATCTAATGAGAGGAGTCAAGAAGAGAGAGAGAGAGAGACAGAGAATGAAAGGATGAGAGAGATCTGATGAGAGAGAGAGACGATGAGAGATTTGATGAGAGAGAGAGTCGAGGAGAGAGAGACAAAGACGGTGAGGGATGAGAGAGAGAGAGTCAAGGAGAGAGCTGATGAGAGAGATGATGTTGGAGAGAGATGATGAGAGAGAGGAAGAGAGAGAACAAGTCTAGTGCAAAACGAAGAAGAGAAAAAATAAAAAAACACGTATGGTATACTACGAATCAGCCTTGAACAGTGGCAAAAAGTTGGCAAACTAGGAAAATCGTCACAAATAGCTAATAAGTCGCCGAAATGTGTATTCCATTCTCATAGAAAATTGTTGAGAAAAAGTATTTGCAACGATAAATTTTCGCCACAAATACTTTATAAATCGCCGCATCAGCTCATTTTCAAACGAATATCTATTTTGACGCAAAAAAATATGGAAACCATAATGACGTGTTGCGACGAAAATTTTTCGCCGCAATTAGACATTTCCATCGACACGTAATCGTCACAAATGTTTGTCCTTTCTATCGAAAATTTTCAACGCTAAAGGATATTTGCAAAGTACAAATGGTCGCAAATAAATACTTTCGACGACAAGTGAATTTTTGCGACGACTCAAATAATTTGTTAAAAAAAAAAAAATTCTCGTGAAACATTTCACTAGTATCATTATCCTCATGATATCTTTTTATGGTATCATAAATGTGGATTAACTTCTTTAAAAAAGTTAAAGAAGTTAATCCACATGAAACAGATTTACTAACCTATAGACATGCTCTTAAAACAAGACTTTCTATAAGCAACTACCTAAGTTTTGAACTGCAACTACCTAAAACATTCTGTAAGAAATAAATTAAAATCAAGATTACAAAGCATCTAGATTAATAACCATTGCCATTTTCTGTGAGAAAACAAGTGCCAAAATATAAGCATTTAAAGAGGTTGTTATCTCTTGGTTTATGTAAAAAATTCTCCCATTTGAATTAAGAAGGCCAGTACCTTTTTTGTGACGATAGCAGATATAAACAATGGTCAATATTATTGCATCGAACATTTGAGGGCCATCAATGTTTGGTGCTAATTGGTTGTCAGGATCTCTGTTTTCTTTTCCAATGATATATGCATCTCTATTTCCTCAAATGCATTGTAAGATTTAAAAAAATTTGTAAAAATTGTGGAAGTTCTTAATCTAAAAATTCTCTGTTTATTAGATGTGATTATACTAGTGAGTGAGGCATTATTCTTTAATGGGAGCACTGGGAACCAAGTGAAAAGTCATTTGGTTCTTAGTGACTATATGCAAGAGGCCTTAATCAGTATGGACTATAGAACCAAATGTGAATTATAAATGCAAAAAATATTCTAGCTTCAAGAGTACAAGGAAGATCTTCTTTTTATAAAAGAAAAGTGCAAACAAATAAAAGGCACTATTAATACAATGGTCATTGGTTACATGATGATATATAAGATAGGGAAGGGAGCTTACCATGCATATACTACCTAGCTAGCTTGTAAAATTCACTGTCACAGAAAGAGAGGTCACAAGGGAGCTTAATGGTCAAGTTGAGTCCTGCCAACCACCATGGAGCTCAAACATCTAAAATCAAAAATAAATTCACAATAGGGACCCTAAATTTGCAAAAAATCTGATTATTTGTCATACAAAATATGATTCTTGCTTTCCATAGAACTTGATAGAAAATGCATGATAAAGCACCTGCAGTAACATGTTCCCCACCGAAGTAACATGTCTGCTGTAAACTGCACAAGTTAGCAGGGCAGTTGATGAGTGAATGACTACCCTGCTAACTTCAGAATCCATTCACCTAACTTTTTCAAGTTTATCTCTTCCCATTCTATAGTCTTTTTGAAATTCCAAAGTACATATTCTTTCAGCACTAATAATTCGGTCCCTAACATTTTCAGTAATTTTCACAACAATTATCTTACCTCATCCTAAAATGATTCAACAGTATCTTCCACCTAGCTATCTATCTGCTAGGTCTAGCTGCTACTGAGCTATATATATATATATATAACCAGCCAAGCATGTTGAGGTATATATCTAGCTGTAGATTAATTAATAACTTCCAGATTGGATACTTGTATATATATGCCATCCAAGTTATGAATTCAGACACTCAAAATTGAAGCAGATGATGATTAATGGGTACTGAGATGATGTATAGTAACAGTAATATTAGAGATGCCAACAACAGCAGTAATGAAGAAAAAGTAGTAGCTAGCTAGGTGGATGCTCACAAGTTCTTCTTGCTGCCCAATATCCACTGAGGTACTTCCCCACTTAATGAGTTGTTGGTTAAGAACCTACATCCATAAAATACACGTCATCTCATTTCTTGCCAAGTGAATAGTCATTGTTGCAGAGGAGATAATTTGAGAACCAAATTAAACATGAAATATTTGCATAAATAAACTAATATTTAGTTCCTGTGATTATCAGCTTACAATCTTTGTATTCACACTTCTGCACAATCCTAGTAAGTGCAGAGGCAGAGCCATTTTATTCAAAATTTTGAGCATGAAACTCCATGAAGCTGTATGGCTTCTAACCAAAAGAGGCAGAGAGAAGGAAAAAAAAAAGTTAGTGCAGTGTATAATGTGATTGAAACACATTTGCCACTAAAAATTGCAGATTACCTAAATCTCCATCCCCATAAAGCTAAAAAGTTCACTAATTTGCCACTGGGCAGTAACTGAATTAGGTGGCAAAGATCATGAAAGGAATGGAAACATTTCCAAACTTTGCTATTTCCATATAATAGTTCATATGGTAAGCAGTTAAAACTCCTCAAATATGTGCTGGGATCCTTTTGTTCACTGGTCAACTAGCATATAAGTGGATTGCAAAGTGTACACAAATCTTAGGGTCCTAACCCATTATAGGTATATAGCATGAAATCTTAATCAACCTCAGTATATTCTTCACCAATATTGTTGCTGGGTTATCAAATATGCTCTACTTTTGGCTTCTAAAGTATTCTGTGTACCTAGCCTTCCACCTATTCGTATAACACGTTTTTATGTAGAAAGTTTCAGGCTCATCCTGATAAACTCATCTTTCACATCTCTTTTTTGGTTTTCAATAGAAGTTTCTAAGAGTAAAACATAATTTATGGTTACAAACAGAAATTAAACAAGCAAGGCATCATGATTTCCTGCCAAAAATGACATTGTGAATAATCACACATGCATTGGGGATGGTAATCAAGTTTATCTTGAGTAAAACAATTTACATAAACCAGGAGTAGAACAAGAAAAATTATGAGAAGCCTCGGGACACACGCTTTACTCTTTAATTTAAGTGATTTCAAAAACCTCCAAACAGCATAAAGCCAATAATAGATGACATTTCAATTCCATCAATAAAATATGCATCCATGCATTGGGAAGGAGAAGTAGTAAATGAAATCAAAATAAGACAGACATCAAAAAATATTTGAAGTAAGTATCATGTGTTACTGATAATAGCTGATGGAAAGCCTAGAGATCTCAGGCTTTCCCTATATCTGATCATTTGAATCCCCAACAGGAACATGAAAATTTCTGAATCTAAAAGATATAGGCAACAGTCCGAAAGCACTAAGTGGGAAGTAAATGCACTTAGAAGCCTTAAGCCGACATCATACACTCTAGTGATAACTAAACACCTTATTATTCACCACTAAAATCCACCAAATCATATCTGCAGTTCAGGCTAATACTAGTTGATCTACCCAATCATACTCTAGAGTTATGATTTTTGTTGTCGGTTTTAGAGCTTATTACTTTTGTGTTGTCAAATCTGTGGTGTTGCTATTGATCACTTGGTAAATCAATTAGATTATCCCCCTATTTCTGCAATGCACATGTTGTAAGTGAAACCTGAGTTTGCTCTATGTAGGTAAAACTAATGCTCCTTCTAGATTACCTAAACTTAATGTATGTTAATAACTTTGGACCCAATAGATGGGCATGGAAGCAGGTTATAAGATATTTTGGGGTGATAGATGGGGAGTTTAAGTTTACTATTCCATTTCATTACTTCTGAAATAAGATATTTTCCAGGAATTATTGAACCACAATCACATACGTTTTTTGTTTACATTCTGTTTTTTATGCAAAAGTTTCATTCTGTTTTGGCAGAGGTTTCAATGATGAGATGAGAGTAGTGGATGCTAGAAATGTTGAAGGCAGGGGAATTAATTTGCACCCGAGGACATGTTTGACACTGGTTTAAAATTAGATTTTTATGTTGGCCATGGACATACACACTTTTTATTCACATTCACTATTGTGCTGATTATTATTTCTCTAATTTTGTCGGATGGCATAAAAGTTACCACAGAGCAAGGGGAAGAGTTGACTGCAGGTGCTGAACTCCTTCCCATTGGTAATTACAAACCTAGTTTAATTTACAAGGCACTTTAATTTACAATCGCGATTATTGAACTGCAAACATCAAGATTACCAAGTTCTCCTCTTTAAAGTTAGTTAGATATTCCTCATCACTTTTAAAAAGGAAATAGCTTAGCTAGCAAATGTATATTTGGGAATTAGGAAGCACGTTCCAGCTATGAAATGCCAAAAATATTCTCATCACTATTATAAATCAACTACCTATGCCACAAATACAATAAAAACAAAATAAAAAAGAACCAACCATTAATGATATCGCAATTCAGGTGGTGGAGGACTTAACAATAATTTCTAAATGCCAACTTTGGAATTACTCCAAAAGGGTCCCCCTGCCAATCCAATAAGAAGACTCTTGCACAGAAAACTCCAATTCTTTACCTCAACCTTTAAATTTTCCTAATTATACACAAGCAAATGTTTAGGAACTAAATAATCATAAGGAATAAAAAAGACCGCGTAATGAAACATATATGATATATCTCCCAGAATCTAATATTAATATCAGTAACATATATGTAGAGACAAATACTATATCCAAGCTTTTTCGTTGTAATTAGTGGTAAAGTTACATAGGAACTACTATATATATGTAGATCTACCGATGCTTGGAAGGAAGGTGAGGGTAATCACAGGGATAATGTGACAAAAGTGGGACATTGGTGATCTACCACATTTTAATTGCAAAACTTAGCAAATATATACTTTCCCCCTGACGCAATAAGGATTGTATTTGATTGCAAAACTTAGCTAAAATGAAAAGGACTAGCATTATTCAGATATGGTTGTGGTTTGGTTTGTAGGCTTGTTTAGTTCTGTAGGCTTGCAACGTTTTTCTTCTTTTTTGGCTTGTAGGCTTGTTTAGTTCTGCTATGGTTGTGGTTTGGTTGGTTTGTAATTGGGTGCTTAAGCGAGGTTGGTTTGTAATCGAGGTTTTCCTCCGCCTTAAGTGAGAGTTACTAATAAACTTGGGACGGGGCCACTGAAGTGGGGCTACCGGCTCTTTTCAAAAAATAAAAAAAGACTAGCATTATTCAGATGTATGAACAAAAGGGGCTTCATTAAACTAGACAAAGACAACTATAACATAGTACAAGGATAGCTAAGTTAGTACTAGCGATTTCTAACTAAAATTTTGCACTTGAATATAGCAGAAAAAATAAAAGGCATTCCCTTTCCTTTAAATGCATCAGTTTGGAACTTCAACGAAAGTTTGGAATTTCAATTACCCAACATTTTCACTAATTTTGAATGGGTTTCCAGTTTGGAACTTCAACGACAGTCGAATGAGACAAACACAAACAATGCACCAGTGCTTGAAGGGGCCATGAATAAACCAAATGAAGGGGAAAAACAATCCATAAGCTACAGATAAAAAAAAAGAAAAGAAAAAGGAAACCACAAAAACAAGGACACTTACCATACGCCTAAAAAGGACATGCTTTCAGACACACGCTTAAAAAAAACCCCCAAAGTGCACAATTTTTTAAATAAGCAACTCATGCGAGGATGAAGGGGGAGAGATATTTCTTAAAGGGAACCATGATAGATACCTGCGGTGCTTGAAAGAGAGTCCCGTTGCAAGGTAGATCGACGATCTCGACCGCCGATATTGGACTTCCCAAAAAAATCATTCGGGAACGGACGTGGAGGCCCAGACTAATTTGGTTCACTTCGAGTCTGGAACGAGGGGACTGGGTTCCGCGAAAGGAGAACCAAGTGGCCGAGCTGCAACGGTATGGAATCTGGAGCTCCTAAATCGCCGTGTGCAAACTGGGAGGGGTGTCTTACAGGTAGGCGAAAATGGAGGTTGAAGAAGGAAATTTCGAAGGGTTTGGCAATCAGGATTCTAAAACAAGGGGAAGTGAAGAAGGGGGGAAAATCAAATGTTTTCTTGAATTGGGCGCCCCAAAACTCAATACCGACGCAAAACCCACCGTCGCAACACATTATTTCCTATTGCGACGATTCATTTCGTCGCCACATGTTGTTACATCGCTGCAAAAACTAAATCCAGTGACCGGGTGCAATTAATCGCAAGTTGAGGCTAGAAGTACGCGGCGAGATCAAAATCGTTGCAAATATCAACTTATTGCGGCGATTGTCTTTGCATCGATAAGAAAATTGCCGCAATAAGTCCTTTTCCTTGTGGTGACGTGTATACACACCCACCACAACGTGCTCGATCGTCAACGCCCCTCAACTCTCCTTAAACTACTCATGGATATATAAATTATAAAGTTTTGCTCTTTCTTTTCAACTCTCCATCTGACCTCTCAACTCTCTCCCCACCCAAAAGAAAAAGAAAAAGAAAGAGAAAAAGGTTTAAAGACACCATGAATCTTGCAGGAAACAATATTCCTTCCTAGCGTCAATCACGGTTAATTTGGGTCAGTGGCTTTCAGCTCTGTCGGCAAGTTGGATTTTGGAATCACTTTTGGGGTTTTTTTCCCCACCTTTTGGAATCGCTTTTGGACCGGCAAGCTAAAAACATATGTAGAAAAAAGCAATTGAGGAAGAGGACTCTTCAAATAAATTGTATTGACAAATGCTTAATCTATAAAAGAATTTTATAATAATGATGCGTCTTAACGTGATACATCTTGTCTATTTAAAAAAAAAAAATTACAATCTGAATTTTATACTAAGTCACCCCAATTTTGATCAGTTTACTAATTTAGTGAAATATTTTTGTGAGTTTAGTATCCTCAATTGCAATAACAGTTCTACATAATCTCATCGTTTGGTTATACAAATCATCTCATTATTATAAACTTTTTAAAATCTCACACAAAATATAATAAAAAAATTTAATTTTTTTAAATTTTAAAACAAAAATAATATTATAAAATAATATTTTAATAATATTTTACTCAACCTTTGTTAATAAGAACACACCCACCAACTGATCAACGTGCTCGATCGTCAACGCCCCTCAACTCTCCATAAACTACTCATGGATATATAAATTATAAAGTTTTGCTCTTTCGTTTCAACTCTCCATCTGACCTTTTTGATCCGAAGCAGATCGACTTGGAAGCCAAAGATCAGAATTATTTTTCAGCTTAATTGAGGTGAGTATAATTGTATGCCGCTTAATTATTTCATTCGTAGATTGTTTTCTCTATGCATTCTTCTTCTTCTTCTTCTTCTTCTTCTTCTATATTGAAATTCATGAAGGCTGCCTTCCTTTTATATCGAAAACATTTGTTTGAGAAGTCCATTTGAGTAGTTTGATCAAGATGAAATGTTCAAAAGTAGTACTTCATCATCATATCAGAAATTTATTAACACATCGGCCGTCATGATGGAGGGTTACAAATCATGATGTTTTTATCCTAGTTAGTGGAAAACGAAAATCCTATTTCCACAGAAGATTTCTCCCTAAATCTTGTACCGAATTTCATTTTACTTTTTATTTAATGATTAAGGAAATATTTTTAAATGAATTTGTGATTTTTTTGTATTTTTTAAAATGTTTAAAGTGTTTGAAAAAATGATTGAAAAAAGCAAAAAAAAAAAAAAATTGCCGTCCGACGAGAATTATCTGTAAGAATCTTCTTGGTGTAGCATCTTCTTGGGTGTACCATCACCGTTGGAAAAAATACAAAATTATCTTGAAGGCCAGGCTAGCTAGCTACATTATATTATAATTTATGTATAGGGCATTCGTCAAAATTAACCGTACTATTGTCAAATATAAGTACTATTCACGAATATATAATAGAAAAATACTACTTTGTCTATTATATTTGTCCCTCATTTTTACACATTATGTATTTAAATTTTATTTTGTTTTACTTAATAGTTAGGAAGTAACTATTAGTATATTGATATTTTTTATATTTTATAAAAATGTTTTAAAATGATAAAAAAAATATGAATAAAAAAAATTGAAAAAAAATAAAAAGAAAATTTTGAACTAGTAATAAGATGGAACAGTGCACTCTAAGCGGCAGAGTAGCACCGCTCTATATAATATACCTCTGATCATGATGATCAAATGAACTAGCAGTAAGATGTTCTATATTTTCTTCTTCGATCGATCTATGAAGTACTAGTAGTACTGGTAGAAACGTACATGTGTTTGAGATCGATCTGGTAAAATTCATGTACGTGTAAGATAGATTAATTGGCCCGGGTGGTAATTGTTTATTTTATTTTATTTTATTCTTTAATTTTTCATTTTGATAAATATATATATGATCTGGATCCATTCGAATTTGGAGATCATATAATGTTCAAATTAATTAATACATCCATGCTCTGGATTAATTAATATAGTGAGGGAGCGATGGAGCTTCAACATTTCAGCCACCCACATCCCTTGTTGTTGAGCCTCGATGGATCAGTCGTAGCAGATCATGATCGTCTATTTGTTCGTTGTGGATTGTGCGGGGAAAGCGTATCGTCAGGTACTCCTTGTTACGGATGTAAAGATGGGTGCAAGTATTTCTACATACATAAATCATGTGCCGAATTACCCCACCAGTTGAAGCACCCATTCCACCTCAAACATGATCCTCTTACTCTCAGGGAAATGGAATCGAAAAAACAATGCGACAGTTGCGGAAGAAAGCTAAGGTTCATGATGCACTTGTTCTCATCGAGGTACTTCGCATACACTTGTTCTGGTTGTACGTTCAATCTTTGCATTAAATGCGCTTCGCTTTCACTAACCACAAAAGTTGATATTCACGATCACCCATTGACCCTTATGCGGAAATCCACCCAATTCATTTGTGATCATTGTGAGAAAGAAGGAAAGGGAATGTTTTATTTTTGTGCTACCTGTCCGTTTACGGTCCACTCGGAATGTACTCGTTTACCATTGGTTGTACGACCACTCATCAAAGAGGCAGAGATTCACAACCATCCATTGACCCTTGCAAGAAAATTGATTTCATTCACTTGTGATGCTTGTGGGAAGGACGGCAGGGGCATGTTTTACATTTGTGCCGAATGTTCATTTGTGGTCCACCTAGATTGTGCTTCCTTACCATCGGTTCTCAAAGTTATACGGCACGATCACCCTCTCAAACTCATTTACTCTCTTCTAGCCATTGATCCATTGAGCCTGCATAGACGTGTTTGCCACCTGTGTGTTAACATGGTGGACACAGACTACATGGTCTATCATTGCTCAACTTGTGATTTTGTTGCCCACATTTATTGTGCTTCAAGCAAGGAAGAGAAAGATGAAACGTTTATGCGGAAGTCTAAAGATGAAGAATCTATTGAGTCATCGACAAGTATGTTGGAACATGGGATTGATGAATCCACAGACATGTTGCCATACGTTGTTAAAAAGTTCAAACCAGGAGTAGATGGGATTGAAATAGCTGCAGAAATCATACATTTTAGTCATGAGCATGACTTAAAACTCACTAACAAGTTTGGGATCAACGAAAAGTGTGATGCTTGTACGCGGTACATCTTTACTCCATATTATGCTTGTGCTCAATGTAGATTCTTTCTTCACAAATCTTGTGCTGAATTAAGACGAGAAATGAGACATCCACTCCATCAACACTCTCTTATACTCCTCCCAAGGGCCACTTATGATGCTACAGGTTTTTTTGAATGTGATGCTTGTGATCGTCCTTGTAATGGCTTCACTTATAATTGCAAAGAATGTCAATTTGACATTGATATTCAGTGCAGTTTACTCCCATATAATAAATTCACACATGATAGTCATGAACACGAACTTATATTTTCTAGGTTACCAGAAGTTAGAAAGTGTAATAATTGTGATTCAGATGAAGAAATCTATTTCAGTTGTGCTGATAATTGTGGATTCACATTGGACTTCAAGTGTTTAACATTGCCGCATACAATATGGTATGAACAACATGAACACCCATTCACTCTTTGTTATGCTCCAGAAGATGATTCGGGGGAATATTATTGTGATATTTGCGAACAAGAACGAGACCCGAGGTGTTGGTTCTACTATTGTGCAGATTGCATTTATCCTGCTCATCCAGAATGTATTCTTGAAAAATTCCCAAATATCAAGTTTGAAAAAACTCGCACAAGTGATAACCATCAACATCCTCTTGCTTTAGTTTAGAAGACTTCTGATGATGGCCGTGATTTGTGCAAGGTTTGTGTTCGTCCTATATGTGTAGATTTAGTTTATGAATGTGCCGAGTGTAATTTCATTGTTCACGATTGGTGCTTATAATAAAAAATAGGAACAAGTAAGGGATTGTTACTTTTTTCTTTACTTGGGCTTTTATTTAAACTGAATAGCCCCGCAAGTTACTTATTTCTACGATCTACCATATTGTAATAATAGGAAGAAGTACTGTTTTAATTAAGACTACTCGTGTATACACTTTCTTGTTTAACAGAGAGATTGGTTTTGATAGTTATTTTTTGGTTGGTTTAATTATTTAATAGTCAATTATTCCTTCTTTTTCTTTTAAAAAAATGTGGTAATTGTATTTAGAAAAATGCTAGGGAACCCGTTTTGGGCTCCCCTTATTTTTGCCCGATTGGGCTTTTTAATAGTTTTATTTTTTATAGTTTTTTTTTACTTAATAATTAAGAAAATATTTTCTTTAAATTTTTTTTTCACATCATTTTTTTAATACTTTTAAATATTTTTAAAAAAATAAAAAAATTTACAATATTATTAAACAATATTTTTTTAATCACTAAGTAAAAAAAAAAACTAAAAATAAAAAATAAAAAGCCCAATCGGGCAAACAGATAAAAAAGGGGAGCCCAAAATGGGCTCCCTAGCATTGTGATTGTATTTAAGTAATTACTTTATATTTATGAATGAAGATGTAACGTAAACAGGATCAGGAGATCAAGGTGATTAACGTTGGAAAGTCCTCCATGCAGGGCATTAATTTGAGATCAGTTACAATATATCATGTTGAAACTCAATATTTATGGGGCATTACTTGTTCAAGTATTTCCACAAGTCCTCAAAGGAATAGCTTGATCAACGTTACATTAATTAAACTAATTAAAGAAAAATCACAAGCGTTTTGTCTTACCTTCAAATAACAAACACAAGTGCTTAAAACATCACTTATTATTATCACCGTGGAATCTATTTTAATGGTGTGTTATTTAGATGTGTCAAAAAAAGACTTGCAAATAAATTTTTTCGTTTGGAAAAGTAGAAATCTAATGGTCTAATTTTGAAAATTAGAATCGAAATGTTATCTAAATAAGATTAAATTATTTGAATGATTATTAGTAAATTACTTGAAAAAATAACTGACACGGTTTAATATAAACAAAGAAAATGTTATGGAAACTATATCATCAACGGTACTGGGGATGTTATTTAATTAGTTTTTATTATAATCCACGTAAGGGAAGTTCTTACTTGGGCTTTTATTTAAATTGGATAGCCTCACGAGCTTAATTCTTTTTTTCGTTTTCTAACTAGCACACACTTCATTAATCTAAAGACTATATATATATATACACGAAAAATTTTATTTATCATCCCTACGCCACATATTATACATAATTTTTTTTTAATCTTTTTATTTGTTTTTTCATTAACAATTATATAGTGTAGAGATGATGAGTAGAAGAATTCCATTAGCTTAGTAGAAATAAAACCAAATAAAAATAGGTGTGGCGTGTAGCGTGTGGGATGATGACCAGCAAAGCTCTATATATACAAGGGGTTGGGCCTCCAACAAACATCCCATTATTGAAGATTTATTACCCATGGTTGTTGCAATATAAAACTGATCACAATGTTGCAGTACAAGGCTCTGTTCGATTTGTTGGGTTGTGTGTGAAGCCTGGTTTGAGAGCTGAAAATAGGGGTGTAATATAAGCGGTCCAGTTTTTTTGCGTATTTTATAACCGAACTGGTATACACTGATTTTGAGAAATGAAGAACTGATACCAGACTGATTCACCCTTGAAACCGCTACTTCTGGTTTTACCTGTTTCGGTCGGGCTCGGTCTAGTTTTATCGATTTTCCCGATGAACTAGCATGGTCGGTCGCTTAGGAAGTCGAGTTTGGAATAACAAACAAATAAATTAAAAAAAAATTCTAAATAAAAAAAGAAAAAAAGATATGCAACAAAAAATAAGAATTATAGTAAAACTATTATAGCATACTACATTATTTATAAGAATCATATTATCATGTATATTAGTGATAATATGCATATATGAAAATATATATGATGGTTACATAAAATTAAAATTAAAATATTTTATGTTATTTATAAGATTTTGTGTTATTTTATTTTTATATTATAAAATTGAAATTTATATATTATATCAAATATTATAATAAGATTTATAAGATTAATTAATAACATGAATTTTAAGATTTTAAAATTTCATGTTATACTAATTAGAAGTTTAGCGTATAATATATATAATATAAATAAATCATATAAATTTTTTTATATATAATAAAAACAATATATATTAAATATATGAACCGGTCCGGTCCGGTATAAAAAAAAAAAAAAAAAAACTAAAAACTAAAATAGGAACCAGACCAGTTTGGAACCGGTTTTGAAAAAAATAAAACCGATATTAGACCGAACTAGTTTTGCACAGGATCGAATACATCGATTCGGGCCGGTTTATCGGTTTTTATTTTGAACCCTAGCTAGAAAATGCAAGGCAGTGAGTTCACTTGACTGTTGCTCGACCATGGCTCAAGCGAAACTCAGACTAAGAGTTCGCTCAAGGTGCGCTCGATAGTTGGCTCGAGCTAATCCCAGACAGATTGTTCGCTCGACTTGGCTCTTGAGCGAAGCTCAGGCAGAGAGTTCGCTAGAGATTCGCGCAATAGTGGGCTCGAGCGAAGGAAAACCCTAGTGTTCGCTCGGTATTTGCTTGACACTCAGCTTGAGTGAATGTTGCACAGATTGTTCGCTCGCAGTGCGCTCGACAGTCCGCTTGAGTGAAGAACCATATTTTTGCCGCCTTCGGGTTTCTCACACCTATCTATAAATATGAATGTTATTTCTTTGATATTGTTTCAAAGAGAGCAGATTAAACTGACTGAGGCAAGAGGTGTGTAAAGCATATTTGAGAGTAAAAAAAGCATTGGAGAGAGAGAGAGTTGAGATTGTGGGAGTATAGTGAAACTCTTGTAAATCATTGAGTGTTGTAATCTCCTTTAGAATAAAATTCCCTATAGCTATGTTGATGTAGGCACGTTACCGAACCACGTAAAATATTTTGTCGTGTGTGTGTGCTTGATTATTGTTTTTCCGCATTATTGTTTCATTGTCTGTCTCAATACTATTGTGTGTGTGGTTGTGGTTGCTCTGGTGTTTACCACAACACCATTTTGTCTAACCAATGAAATTATGAAAATATATACATTGACAAAAATCATATGGTATAACACCTGTAAAAATTCTTAATTAAAAGGTAAATATTCAAGACATAATCAAGATACCATTACAAAATATTCGACTTATAATACTACCATAATATTATCAGACGTAGAATATTAAGACAATATGATGATCTTATTATGGAAGTGACAAATATCAATATACTCTAATATCTTCCCTCGGAGGCGACAAGATTGTTCTCAAAGGTGATCATAGATGCCAAATGTCATTTTGAAAATGATGATATACAAAATGACAATCTATCTTGCTATATTTAGTATATTCGTGGAAGACATGATTATGGTCCATTTGTATGAGAGTAAGAAGTTTTTACTCCTTATAATACTTCCAATGGACTCCAATTGAAATATTGACTTGTCTTTTTAGAGTATGACTTATAAAAATTTGATTTAAGCCTTCCTTTGAGGCACTACAAATGGTATTAGAGTATATTCCGACCATAAATATTATGAGACTTGACCCATGCATGTCACCTATGATGGAATGGCCCGACGCGGACGTCAATAATATAAGGAATAAGTACAGGTGGTATTTGAGATAATGCATTGTTTGAAAATAAGTAGTTCTTATTCTTTATAATGATTATGTGCATCTTTACCGTTGATTGTATGGCAACCCATCATACAATCTGGAATTATTGACCCTTGAGCCACAATTTTTTTTCTCACTCACTTGCGATCCTTGTGGGAATGAATCAATGATGGTTCCAACCCATTGAAAGTCGTGATTAACTAGAGAAGAACATTTTTCCTTCTCCCTTGAGCTGCTCCACTGAATGCCAACCAAAACTGAGCTGTGATCATTTTCTCCCTTTCACGCATTTTCTTTCCTCTATAAATGTGGAGCTCTCAGTTGGAGTTATACGTATCAGTAACAAGAGAAGAAAAGAGAAAAGAAGAGAGAAAGAGATAGAAGAGAATGGAGAGAGTTGAGTAATCCACCTCCTCTGTTTTTTTTCCTCACTAATTTATTAGAAAGTTCTGTATGTAGACGTAGGTAATTACCGAACCACATTAAATTTGCTATATAAGTGTGTGTGCCTGATAACGTCAACAATAAGGGCAGGTTTTATTTTTGTACAATATGTTCCTTTGTGCTTCCGCTACTTGTGAATTGGATTCTTAGGTGGAAACATAATTGCAAGTGATTCTTACAAAGAAAAACAGAAGTTCCCAACAACTCACAAGCACAAATATCTTTTAATCTCGTATTTACTCTCGTTAATTTATTACATGATATCATTCAATTGAAAAGTGATATTTATGTTAGCATTTTAATGATATTACAAATACGAAAAAAAAAAAAAGCGAAAACCCAAGTTGGGAAGACCGGCAGGACCTCTGATCCCTCCACTACCAGCCACCCACTGGTGGCTAAGAATTGGGCCACCAACGGTTGGCCCTCACGAGCCACTTGGTGGCCTGCATTCTACAATCAGGCTACCATGAAGGTGGCTTCATGAGAGCCCCTATGGCGGCCAGATCTTGCTGGCCCGATCTAGGCCACCACAAAGTGCCGCCCAAGGCTTAGATTACCATAGGTTGCAACAGCCAAGGGTGGCTTTGTGAGCCACAATCCTGGTTTGTAATGGTGGTGGACACATAAGTGTGGAGGCCTTGAATACAAACTCGTTGTACTCTCGTCTTATTACTAATTGATATCATTCCATTGAAAATTGATATTTATGTTAGCATTTTAATGATATCACATTGTATTATGGGATGAAAATACCATGTCGTCCAAACTTATAGACTACCTGATAATGTTTTCTCCCAGCCTCATGATCAACTCGATCGATCTTTTTCATCTGGCATACGGAATTTGCCAACTTGACAGCAAACACTAGCTTCGTTACTTTGTGTAGATGACAATTTTTATTACTTCTTTGCCATTTGCAATGATTTAGCCTTCATTGTTTATTCTTTTAAAGGGTTAAATAAAAATTTAGTTCCTATAATTGCCTTAAAATCAACTTACTTTCTATATTTTCTTAATTGAACTTTACGCTGATCTTTATGATCTTATAATTGATAAAGTTAATCTCTCCCTAGGGCCTTATAATTGATCTTAAGGCCTTAAAAATCATCATTAACTATATTGATGTGACATGCCATGTGCCTAAAAATAAAAATAAAATGTAAATGTTTAAAACATACAAATCATGTTAAAAAGAATACAAATAGAGCAAAAAATTCAAAATAAACAGAAACTCAAAGATTCAGTAATTGAAAACTCAAAATGAATATAAAACTTAAAAATATTAAAAAAAATTACAAAAAATATCTCTTCGATCCCCCCACTACGGTTGGCACTCGCAAGCCACTTGGTGGCATTAAGGGTGCGTTTGGATCCCAAACTCATCCCAACTCATTTCAACTCATCTCAATTCATCATTACACATTTTTCAAATCCCAATACAAAATATAATAAATAATTCAACTTTTTCAAATTTCAAAATAACTTTAATATTAAAAAATAACATTCTAACAATATTTTATCATCTCAACTCAACTGATTTCAACATCCAAACCCAACCTAAGTCTACAATCAGAATACCACGGAGGTGGATTGAGAGCCACTATGCTGGCCGAGCTCTTGCCATGGCCCAATCTAGGTCACCACAAAGTGCCATCTTAGATTACCATAGGTTGCAACAGCCAAGGGTGGCTTTGTGAGCCACAATCCTGGTTTGCAATGGTGGTGGACACGAGTGTGGCCAGCACGGGGAAGGGAGACCCTATATCCACAGGTAATGTCCAGATCTTGGCTACCAGCCTACCAAGGTTTATGCTTTAAGGCCTCCACTTTACAATTTGTGCACGCTATGTATAATCAACATGACATGCACATGATCACACATGCTACTTTAACCTTGATGTCCAATGCAGTTTAATCCCTAATATCCTTACACACCCTTATCACGAGTACCAACTAATTCTTGCTAGCTCATCAAAACACAAAAATTGTAGTTCCTGTGGATCATATGGAAGATGCAAATTTAGTTGTGTTGATTGTGAATTCACTATGGACTTCGAGTGTTTGACACAACCGCATATGATGAACTGCGAGAAACATGAACTATGTTATACTTCAGAAGAAGACTCTGGTGAATATTACTGTGATATTTGTGAAGAAAAGTGACATCTAAAGTGTTGATTCTATTATTGTGTTGATTGCAGTTATCCTGCTCATCCTAAATGTATTCTCGGAAAATACCTAAATATCAAGTTAAAACTTTCAAATATGATATTCACCAACATCCTCTTGCTTTTGTTCAGAAGACTTTTGCTCGATGCTCGAATTGTGGTGATGATGGTTTCATAGATTTATCTTATGAATTTGCCGGGTGTAATTTCATTGTTCACCCATGGTGCTTAGCAAAATGAGAGAAAGACATGGTTGGCATTTACATGTAATGGAAATTACATGAAGAACTGTTGTAAAGATCACTTGTTTATCCACTTACTTTCTTGTTGAACAGAAATTAAACTTGATTTTAATATTGAGTTAGTTGTTTTGTTTAATAAATAATTAGTGGTTATAAAAAGAAGAAAAATTAGAAGTGTAGGTGGTTGAATTAAAGTTAATTATATATTTATGATCATCAGTGAAGAGGTAATACTGATATAAATATAATTATATATTTATGATTATAAATCAATTATTGGTAGGTGATATTTGAAATATATATCAGTACGTAGCTCCTAGCAAGTGGAAGCTAGCCTAGCTCCTATATATAAATAAATAAATATATATATATATATCTTATCTTCCTCTCACCATAAATAATACGGTAAAAGTACTTGAGATCATTTGATGTCACCCAACACACGTTATTTAGTCACAAAATTAAACTAATTCAATGGTGACTTAGATATGTCAAAAAAAGACTTGCACGTACATTAGGCTTTTGGCAGGCAATTTGAATAAGGCAGGCAATGGCCTCTTTTAGGCATATGATCCCCTTGTCCTCATAGTTGGGGAATTCGAATCCTTCCTTCACCGAGACTACTCACTCAAGCTCAAGTTGGGCTACGTGGTGTGTATATAAGCTAAGTTTATCACCCCAAGAATTTCATAAAAATAAATAAATAAATAAAGTCGAGATCGAAATGTCTGGTTCACAACGAGATATCATAAAATTAAATTAACAAACAGATCATGTAGCTAGTCATCTCTTTATCATCTTTAACTCTTTCAAGTTAAATGAGTAAAGTTTTGAGAAACATGCAATCGGGGCGGCACAAGGGATAGGTGATTGACTAAGCTGGCCCGCAAATTACAAGTGGCTTTAATTGATTTTGGCTCTTGGGAAAAACGAAACAGCATTGAGAACAAGAAGAAAAATGGTCGAAAGGTTGAAAAGCATTCGGACGTATTGATGTACGTGAAGGTTGAATGATCGAAAGAGGTGTAAGTATTGATACACCTTTGAGTCTAAAAAGAAAAAAAGAATTTTTATCATTTTTACCTATCTAATTTAATATAGTTTCAATTAACTGGCAAAGTACTATTTATTATCCTTTACAGTCTTTTAATCATTCGGTACCATATAAAAGAACGATAATTAAAAAGTTGACAAATAGCATTTTTCTTCTAAAACTAGCATTAGGAAGACGTTTAATTGTAGATGCACTAATCCAATTAGAGAAGATATAAATTTTCCAATATGAAAATTATATCCAAAAATTATTACATGGGAAATTACATGATTGATAGAAAATGGCCAGTACTGTATTCAAATATTTAGACCAAATCTATTATCTTTTATTTAGTTGAATGTCTTGCTAGTTCAAGTCAACTAGTCATACATGTTTGTTTATCGAGAAATATTTCCAAAATCTTGACAAGAAAACTGATGACAAGTAATTTTGCATCTTAGAAAGTTAGAAGAAGAATGTTTAAATATGGAGATTTGAGGACTTGTGATCACACCGAGTGGTGTACCCATTATGAAGCCAAAAAAGAAAAAGTGGTGTACCCTTTGGATTTACGCCCTTTCATGGTGATGGTTCTCATGGGGGCGTTGGTTGAGAAAATGCTGAGAGACAATCATTTGATTGAGTCAAAAGGTTGTATCCCTTACCAACAGTTGTGCCCTTTGGCCAACGAGTGCCTTATGATCTATAAATATAGACCATTTATACAGAATTTGGATGCTTGCCATTCCTCCATTAAACACCAATCCATGAGACAAACACCCTAACAGGATTGTCACCATTTTGCAAAAACACCGTTTTCTAACAACACTAACTTATTCTTTCTAGATCCCTAGAAGGCAAAATGTGTAATAGTTGTGATTCAAATAAAAATATTCAATTATGACGTGCTGATTGTGAATTTGCATTAGACTTCCAAGTGTTTAACACTACTGCATATAGTATGGAATGAACAACATGAGCATTCATTCACACTTTATTATGCTCTAGAAGATAATTCGGGTGAATATTATTGTAATATTTGTGAAGAAGAATGACTCGAAATGTTGATTCTACTATTGTGCAGATTGTAAATATCATTTTCATCTCGAATGCATTCTCAAGAGATTCACAGGTTTATAAAACTTGTACATCTATTATTCACCAAGTACGTAATTTCATTTTTCACACACGGTGCTTGCATGTTGGAAGCGACATAAAGACATATAATATATAGTTGGAAAATGCCACCTAATAATCGAGCATGATGAGGAAGAGCCTAATTACGACTTATGTATCATGTTGAACAAAAAATTTTCTCTTATTAGATTTATTTTTTGTGATTATTTTTTATTTCCCTTTTTTTAATTAAAAAATGTGTTGGGATTATACATATATATATACTAGGGAACGGCCCCGGGTGCGTTAGCCCCGGGGTGCATTTGACATAATGATTTAAATAAAATAAAAAAGTGAAAAAGTCAGTAGCTTATTTGTCTGAGAAAAGAACATACAAGATTAAAGAAAGATAAAAAATCAAGATTAAAAAAAATCTAACTTTAGCAAATCATGAGCATTGGTCTGCATCTATATTGGATTATCTATTTACTCTCTATATAATAATAAAATATTATTAATTTAATATTAAGAGTCTTTTGGTAAAACATGATCCTTCATTAAATTCTACAAGAGATCTACATGTCAAATGGTCAAGGGTCTTAAGAATCTTTTGGTAAAACATTATCCTTTATTAAATTCTATAAGGGAGCTACACGTCAAATGGTCAAGGGTTTTAAATGCATTTTGGTAAAACAAGACTTAACGGAAAAATAAGAAAAGTTAACGAAAACAAGAAAAGTTATTATTTACAGTTAGACAGCCACTTATTATAATAGAGTAGATATATATATATATATATAGGGTGGCTCTACATCTACCGTTGGGAGCTCTCGCTGGAGCTTCTACTTATAATGCCTTTCATCTATATTTTTTTTGTTCACATGTATTTTTTAACACTTTTAAATATTAAAAAGAGTCCACAACATTATTAAAAACATTTTCTTAATCAATAAGTTAAAAAAAAATTAAAAAACAATCCCAACGGAGCCCCACCAAGAAAACTAGCATTTTTCAAATATATATATATATGTATGTATGTATGTATGTATGTTGTCAAGTTCGCTTGTCCCCTCTCTCTCTCTCTATATATATATGCATAGTCAGAAAATTTTAGGTTTTATTTTTCTTAATTAACATGTTTGATTTTTGTTTAATATAAGTATAAATATATATATTTATATATATATATATGATTATGCGCGCAACTCAAACTTACTTTATATCAACCTGAAAGTTTTTGATGACTTTTAATTAATTGACCCATTAAATCAGGACTGAAGATTTCACATGTTATAACTCTGTACAGTAAAGCTTTCTTGAACATTTTCCAGCAGTCCAGGCCCAAATGGTAGAATTCTTATCTTTTATTTATGATGAATTAAATCCCAACCACTCTCTCCTAAAAAAAAAAAAAAAAGGTTTAAAGACACTATGAAAAATTCATTCATGCAAGAAGCAATATTCCCTTCTAGCAAGTCAATTATCATGGTTAATTTGGGTCAGTGGGTTTAAAATCAATCGGCAAGTTGGATTTGCAATCGCTTTTGGGTTTTGTTTTGTTTTTTTGTATGCTGGATTGTTTGGGAAGAAATTTAATAGTCATAATTAAAGTATATGCAAAGCAATGGAGGAGCACTCTTCAAATATATCGTAATGACAAATGCTTTAGCTATAAAACAATTTCACAAAAATAAATTTATAAACTAGCATGGTTTAATGTGATGTATTATATCAACTTTATAGTAAAAATAATTTTACAATATGATGTACCATATCAAATCATATCACTGAGTTACTTATATGAGACTGTTTTGTGGATCTAACACTTGTCAATTGGAATAACAGTTCTACATAACCTCATTAGGCATTTCATCGTCAAAATCAAAGCCAATTCGGGCTACTTCCAATTAGGGATTTAAATGAATAACACTTCCTTCATGAGCAATTAGCAAAACGCCTACATGGCATGATTTGATTTAAAAGAGAAATTCTAAAATTTCATTCTTATAAATAAACTCTTGCAATATAAATGATGTGAATGATATATTCTATGTACTAACTTTTAAATTGTAGAACTTTTTCTTTTCAGCTCCCTATTGGTTTTAATAAAAATCGAAACCTTATTTTCAAATGTAGGTGAAGAAATTAATTAAAAGGAGCAAAAAGTGTAAAAACCACATCCACGAGAAATTCATAAAAAGCAAATTCTTGATCAGATAGAAGGATAAGACGCGTAGAATAATTATAGAAAGTAAACCCCACACCCTCTCAACTCTCTCCCCACCAAAAAAAAAAGCAGAAGAAGAAGAAGAGGTAAAAAAAAAAACGAAAAAGAAAAAGGTTTAAAGATACCATGAAAATTCAATCTTGCAGGAAACAATATTCCTTCCTAGCGTCAATCACGGTTAATTTGGGTCAGTGGGTTTCAGCTCTATCGGCAAGTAGGATTTTGGAATCACTTTTGGGGTTTTTTTTCCCACCTTTTGGAATGGCTTTTGGACCGGCAAGCTAAAAACATATATAGAAAAAAGCAATTGAGGAAGAGGACTCTTCAAATAAATTGTATTGACAAATGCTAAATCTATAAAAGAATTTTATAATAATGAATTTATAAACTGATGCGTCTTAACGTGATGCGTCTTATCTAATTTTTTTTAAAAAAACATTTACAATCTGAATATTATACCAAATCACGCCAATTTTGATCAGTTTACTAATTTAGTGAAATATTTTTGTGAGTTTAGTATTCTCAATTGCAATAACAGTTCTACATAATCTCATCGTTTGGTTACACAAATCATCTCAAATCATCTCATCATTACAAACTTTTCAGACTCCCACACAAAATATAATAGAAAACTCAACTTTTTCAAATCTTAAAACAAATATAATATTATAAAATAATATTTTAACAAAATTTTATTCAACCTTCAATTTTTATTTCTCTCATCTTGTAAACAAACGATAACGTAGACTTCTTTCATGAGCAGGAAATTAATTGGATATTTTTTTTCAACTTCCAATTGGTTTTAATAAGAATCAAAACCGTATTTTCAGATGTAGGTGAGGGAATCAATTCAAAAGAAAAAAAAGTACAAACCATAAAAAACCACATCCACGAAAAATCCATAAAAAGCAAATTCTTGATCTAATCGGTAAATAAAAGGATAAGACGCATAGAATAATTGTAGAAAGTGCCCTCTCAACTCTCCCCATCATATGATCAACTCGACCATACATGATATACCTGTCAGAGTCTTGCTCTTTCCTTTCATATATATAGCACTAGTAACAACTATATATGTGAAGTCTCGAGCCCATCTTACCTAGCTTTCTCCCAAGCAAATATGGGTGTAAATTAAACTTGGAAGCTAGCTTTAATATAATAATAATGAGTAATGTTATACACCACATTACCATTTTACTTTCATCCCACTATGAAAGATGTGACATATATATCACCGTTAGATGATAAAGAATTATTTAATAAATGATCATTTAATAATGATAAATATGCCACATCTTGTATAATAGGATAAAAGTGGGATGATGTGTAGTGTATAGAATTTTTCAATAATAATATACCCATGGAAGGGATATTTAGGTCCCTCGGTTATAAGCCCATGACTAGTGGATAGGTTTAGCCTATGGGCCGAGATTGCGGGATGCACTGTCCATGAGCCCATGTGACCCACAGGCTTAACTGTGTGATATGATAACACTAATAGGTCAAGATGGTTATTTTGTCAGCTTATTACAGGATAATCAATGCTTATCTATATCCTCAACCCCTCTATAAATAACACCTAAAGGTAACACTAAACTTAAACTTTTGATGATATACGCATATTGAGATCACGTTTCTCTAACTTGGGCATCGAAGCTCCCCTGGGCGACCAGTGCTGCCCTCTCATCTGTTGCAGGTCATCTGAGCAGTTGGTGGTATGAAACACATCATTTATAGCGATGCCGTTTGTGGGATCTCTAGAGATTTCAACGTGATTTTCACATGCCAATTACTACGCAATCTCCGCAACTCGTGATCAAGAGATGAATGCGCCATAAATAGAAGTAAGGCTGGCAGAAGCCGAGCAGAAGTTGAGAGAAACTGTGATGATAGTGGAGCAATTACAAAAGGAGAACGAAGAACTAAAGTGGCAAAACACCGCTACACCACCTGCCTAGAATGAGCAAGTGGAAGGAGATGCACACAATGCAGGAGGCATGAATAGTGAAGTGCTGGAAAAGAAAAGGTTACATGACGAACTGTGTAGCCTCGTTGACAAGTATGAAGAGATGTTAAGAAGGATGGGAGGGTCCTCTTCTGTGGAATAGCTGCTTAACTGGACTAATCTCCCCTATAATGAGGAAGTAATGGCAGTACCCCTCCAACCGAAGTTTAAGGTTCCTCCGATAGACATGTATGATGGGTCGCGGGACTTACTAGATCACTTGCAGAACTTCAAAGCGCACATGACCCTCCATGGCTTTCCCGGAGAAGTGGCTTGCCGGGACTTTCGGTTAACGCTAAAGGGAATAGCATGGGGTTGGTTCAAGACTTTGCATCTAGGATCCATTACCAGTTTCGAGGAGTTAGCCAGACAGTTTCTAACGCAATTCATGGTGAGTAGGAGTGCCAAAGGCCAGCCACCTATCGGCTCACCATCAAATAGAGAGAATGAGAGAGCGTGAAATCATATCTCACCCGCTTCAACAAGGAGAAGTTGTCCACGAATTATTAAGACAAAAAGATCACGTTGGCCGCCCTCCTAGGGGGAATATGGCTGTGGAGCCCATTCATGGTTGAGCTGGCCAGGAGGAGCCCCTCCACCTTGAGGGAGTTCATGGATAGGGAAGATGACTTTGTTAACGCTGATGACACGTTGCAGACTCTTTTGGAGCCCAAAAAGGAGGAATCAAAGTCGGAGGAACTCAAACGGCGCCAAGGACTAGAAGACCAGGTAGGGTTATCAAGATGGGAGGCATGAAAGATATTCAATCAACGAGAGTAGGGATACCACCTCATCCACAATAATCTAAGTGTGCAAGAAAACGACCAAGCAGGTAGGAAGGAAGCACGCCCACCTGCGAGAGGGCATCGTTATTGCAAGTACCACCAGTCAGACACTCACTAGATAGAAGATTGTGCAGCATTGAAAAAAAGGGTCACGACCATGAACCCAAATGAAACATGAGAGAGAATAGAGACACAACACCCCTTAGTAGCCACGTGAGCGGGACTAAGCTCCTTTTGGGGAAATCCGCACGATAGTTGGAGGGTTCACTCGCGGGGGTGCAACAACATCCAACAGGAAGGCTCATGCTCCCAGAGCAAGGTATCATGAGGTGCATTTGGCGGATAAGCCTCCCAAGCAGTCCAGACTAAATACCAGCCCTATCATTTCGTTCGAAGACGAAGATTGTCAAGAGGTCTTGTACCCCCACGACAACACCTTGGCTGTCACCCTCTTGATAGCCAACTACACGACCAGGCAGGTCTTAGTAGACAATGGGAGCTTAGCTGACATTTTATTCTGAGATGCTTTCATCAAAATGGGCATTAGCCTTGATAGGCTGTGTCCTTTGCCATCTCCCTTGAAGGGGTTCTCCGGAGAAGCTGTCCAACTCATGGGTGCCATCGTATTGCCAGTTGTACTGCCAGTTATAGTCGGCCAGGGCGCCCATGTAGTTACAATAACAAGGGATTTCCTGGTGGTCAAAGCCCCATCGTCTTATAAACGCAATATTGGGCAGACCAACCCTGAACGACCTAAAGATAGGAACCTCTACCTACAACTTGAAAATGAAATTCCCAATGGAAACAGGCGTCGACGAGGTTCGTGTAGAAAAAAAACCTTGCACGAGAGTGTTATGTGCTGGAGCTAAAGGCAGGGGCGCCTAATATGTGTGTCTCAGACGGTCTGGACAAAAGGTTGCCACCCTTGCCTTTGGTAGAAGTCGGCCAGGACATAAAATCAAGAGATAGAACAACTTGATGCAAGTAGAAGCAAATGAACCACTAGAAATAGTAACCTTGCATCCAGAACACCAAAACACCATGACAAGGGTCGGGACAAGGCTCCCGCCAGAGCACAAAGAGGAGCTGAAGTAGTTACTGATCGAACACGGAGATGTTCGATCAAAGCTTGCTAATACGGAGAACTGCACAGCCATAGCTAAGGAGATAGCCAGTGGATATCTCATTTTGGCAGTGGGGCTTATAAAAGAAACGTACTACCTAGAATGGCTCTCCAACGTAATACTAGTTAAGAAAGCTAACAAGAAGTGCAAAATGTGTGATGACTTCATTGACCTCAACAAAGCTTGCCCCAAAGATAGTTTCCCATTGCCACGAATCGATATCATCGTAGATGCCACGACAGGACACAAAGTTTTGAGCTTAATGGATGCGTATTCAGGGTACAATCAGATCTAGATGAATAAGGCAGATAAGGAGAAAACAACATTCATCACTGACAAAGGCCTCTATTGTTATAGAGTGACCTACCAAAGGCTGGTCAATCGGATGTTCAAACATCAAATTGGGAAGACCATGTAGGTGTACGTCGATGACTTGCTAGTAAAGAGAAAGGAACCTGCCTAGCACCTAGCAGACCTCAGCGAATCGTTCGCGGTGCTGCGCAAGTACAAGATAAAGTTGAACCCAGCTAATTGCACGTTCGAAGTCAACTCAGGAAAGTTTTTGGGCTTTATTGTCTTAGAGATAGGTGTTAAGGCAAACACCGAAAAATCAATGCCATCTTAAATATGGCGCCACCAAAAAGCCTTAACAATGCCCAGCCACTGGCAAGTAGAGTAGCCGCCTTGAATAGATTCGTATCAAGGTCCATGGACAAGTGTCGTTCTTTCTTTAGGGTCTTGCGAAAAGTACACCCATGGAATGAGGAATGCGATAGAGCCTTCCAGGAGCTAAAGCAAATCTGGCCAACCAGCCTCTACTAAAACAACCCAATCAATGGGACATTTTATATGTGTACATGGCAGTTTCGCCACACGTTGTCTCAGCGGTCTTAGTCAAAGAAGAGGAAGCAACACAAACCCTGGTATATTACACGAGTCGTGCGCTAAGTGGCACCGAGATCAAGTACTCACGGATGGAAATGTTGGCATTTGCGCTGGTGACAGCCGCCAGGAGGTTACCACCATATTTTCAGGCCCACCCAATAAAAGTGCTAACAAAGCACCGACTCGGCATAATACTACAGAAGCCGGACAGTTTAGGAAGATTGGTCGCATGGTCAATGGAGCTCAATGAGTTTGATATCGACTTTATGCCCAGAAATGCAGTAAAAGGGAAACCCTTAGTAGACTTCATCGCCGAATTCACTGATTTCCCGACGGATATTGAAATAGCGCAATCCAACCGACCCTAAGTAGTGTTTGTCGACGGATCTGCCTGCTAGAAAGGGGAGGTATAGGGATCTACATAGTTAGCGAGGCAGGTCAGGAGTACGACCACATGACCATGCTTACTTTCAAGACCACTAATAATGAAGCTGAGTATGAGACCCTAATAGAAAGACTCTCAATTATAAAGGCTCTAGGTGCCAATGAGATCAAAGCCAAAGTCGACTCTCAAATAGTGGTAAACCAAGTAGTTGGGGTTTACGCCACGAAAGGGGAAAGACTGGAAAAGTACCTAGATCGGGTGAGAAAAATCCGTGACCAGCTTATTTATTTCAGTCTCGAGCAAGTACCAAGGGCAAAAAAAGCAATAGCGGACAAACTAGCCAAAGCCGCCTTTGCAAAGGATGACACGGACCTTCCTTGGGAAGTAGAAAGAAGGGTGATAGAGATCCCAACAATCGGAGCATAGGTGAACCCCGTTGCACCCTTGGGGCTAGAGTGGGCTAAGGAAATATCTGAGTACCTAGATATCGGTAAGTTGCCGGAAGGGAAGGAGGCATCAAGAAAAGTTAGAAGGAACATGGAGCGATTTGTTAAAATTGAGGGAATCCTATACAAGAGCTTCACCGCCCCTCTGCTAAGTTGCATCTCGTCTGAAAAAGCACAGTTTGTTTTGACAGAAATACATTAGGGCATTTATGGCAACCATTCGGGTGGAAAGGCTTTAGTAAGTAAAGCCCTCAGGGCGGGCTACTATTGGCCCAACTCCTTGAGAGATGCCAAACTGTTTGCAAAAAATTGCACCCAATGCTAGGTCTACGCTCCTGTTCCGCACTATCCACTTGAGAAACTACTCTCTATTATTGCCCCATGGTCATTTGCCCAATGGGGGATTGATCTGGTCGGTCCCTTTCTGTTAGGGAAGGGCGGGTTAAAACACATAGTCATTACGGTAGACTACTTCACTAAATGTGCAGAAGCAGAGCCTCTCACAACCATAACAGCGAAGGCCATCACCAAATTTCTTTGGAAGAGCATCGTGTGTAAGTTTGGCATAGCCAACAGTATAGTCTCCAACAATAGGAAGCAGTTTGACTCGGAGCATTACAAAGAATGGTGCCAGGAGTTAGGCATCCAGGTGAAATACTCGTCGCTACGATGCGCACAAGCCAATAGACAAGGAGAGTCGACAAACAAGTCCCTCCTCAGGATCTTAAAGATGAAACTCGGTGTCAAAAATGGAGAATGGGAGGAGGAGCTCCCAGGAGTCCTATGGGCCTATAGGACAACTGTGAAGACCCCAACAGGCGAGGAGGAAAATGAGAGAGAATGCGAGGAGGAAAATGAGAGAGAGAGTGTGAGAAGAAAAATGAGAAAGAATACAAAATGGCAAGAAGAGATACGACACGAATAGGGGGGATGAAATGAATCAAAAAAATGAAAGAAAGGGTAATGATGGGGAGGTTCTTGGGAAGCTAAACAAGTGACAACGCCAACGATTACCATTCTTTTCAATGGGAAAGAATAAAAGCGCGCGAACAATTACGTGGTCACATTTTTGGGGTACAACGACAAGTTTAGACCCACACTTTAGTTAATGTGGATCCTCAGCAGGGTAGAAGGAAATGAAGTGATGGGTCACCTCGCTAACCCCAACCAGTGGGGTAAGGTGCCTTCACAACCCAAGACTAGCGGGGTAAGGTGCCTTCATGCGAATTAAAAGGATATGAAATAAATTAGTTCCTTTTGTGCCAGCACATAGGAAATTAGCAGGGTAACTGGAAGGGATATTTAGGTCCCTCGGTTATAAGCCCACAACTAGTGGACAGGTTCAGCCTATGGGCCCAAGTTTGGGGACACACTGTCCATGAGCCCATGTGACCCACGGGCTTAACCTTGTGATATGATAATGTCGATAGGTCAGGATGGTTACCTCGTCCACTTATTACAGGATAACCAATGCTTATCTATGTCCTCAACCTCTCTATAAATAACACGTAAAGGTAACACTAAACTCAAACTTTTGATGATATACGAATATTGAAATCACGTTTCTCTAACTTAGGCATCGGAGCTCCCTGGGCCACCAGTGCCGCCCTCTCATATGTTGCAGGTCATCCGAGCAGTTGGTGATGTGAAACACGTCATTTACAACCAACATAATCGAGTGCATGATGGTTCTGGTCTAGTCATGATCACTTGTTAAATTACAGATCTAGGGAGCCATGGAGCTTCAATATTCCTATTCCCTACACGATGATGATCCCTTGTTGTTCATCAATGAATTAGGTGGAGAATCCTACAACATTTGGTCCTAGTTACGGTTGCCAAGATTGCAGTTTCTACATGCATAAATCATATGCTGAATTACCCCAAGAGTTGTATTAAGAGATATTATGTAACCCACACATGATAGATTGACAATATATCAAAGACATTATTCATAAAAGGTCCTATATATCTTGTTGTAATACACCAATTAAGGGATCAATCCTTGATGGAATATGCGGACACTGTATACTTGGGTAGGATGACCATATCTATTAATTAACTTTGTTGTACATTATTTAGTTGCTAGTTAAAGACTCAAGGCAACTAGTCAATGAAGGAAGATTGCAAAAAAATCTTTGTTTTAAACTTCAATGTCATCAGACACGTTTATTTATCGAGAAACATTTGCAAAATCTTGACAAGAAAATTGATGAATATCATATCAGAAATGTAACATGATATCGGTGATGATGAAGGGCTTAAAAAACATATTTTTATCCTATTGGGAAAAATACAAAATTTTAATTAAGGGCTACCTACATTGTAGGGCATTACTTCAAAATCGTATTTCAAATATAAGTAACGATATTAATTAAAAGGAAAAAAAAATGAGAACCATAAAAAATATATCCACAAAAATCCAAAAAAAGAAGAAGAAGTAATTAATGGTCCTCCCAAGTTCCATGTAGCTATGTATGCTCTTGATTGGAGGAGGATTGAACTTAAAATCGTTTTTTTTTTTTTTTTTTGGAGATATTCATTTTGTAGAAAATATTTATACCACTTGGAACGACAGTCTAATGATTCTGTTTAAGATCTTACTCATTGATAGGTATGAATCCTCGTTTGCTCTGCTCAAGGTGCAGAACCAATCTTCTCTCAATTCACGGTATTGAGAATACCAAACGTTAGATTGCAAAATTGATTCAATACCTTCCTCCAGAACATTACATGGTCCCATATAGGCAATCATTTACAACCTCGGAAACATATCCCATAATAATGAAAGGCATTAACTAATAAAAAAAAACATCCAGACAAAGGAATATCTAGTAATAACCAATAAAACAGTAAATGAGAATAAAGATCAATTTCCACAAATCAAGTTACGTAGTCCGCCAATTTGATATTCGGTTTGCTGGTTCTTGTGCTTCTACGTGATGCCTTAGGCCCTTCAATACTCGTATCATTCACTCCTCTTGCGAGAATAACCTTGTCCTCAAGGTTGAAATTCGGAAACTGCTCTTTAATAGCAGAAATAGGCTCCCACGTAGCATCCTTTGCGGGTAAGATGTTCCATTAACAGTTGCTTAATTTCATCGGCAACAACTGGTGCATTAGATGTTTGTAATTCTGATTCACCCCCAATAGCCGTTAGACAAAACATCTCGGCACCCTGTTTCCATTCCTGTAATAAAGAAGTAGCATCGACCACCTTAGAAGGCCTAACTGATTTGGTTTTGATGAGATATTTCTAATTATTGACTGTAAATTGCATGGACCGTTGAGCATAATTATGCCCCACATACCCCAGTCCTTCAAGCCATTGATAACCCAAAACAAGGTCCAGACCCCGGGTAGGCATTCCAAATAAAGTGGTCTCAAAGTTAAATCCTTGGATTGAAATAGGAACCTTATCATATCTAGCATGGCACTCAAGTTTTTCACCACTAGAGATGCGAACACAAAATGGAGTGATAGGAGTAACTGCCAAATTTAATCGATTGACCACCGATTGATTGATGAAATTATGGCTTAAGCCACTGTCGATCAACGCACTGAGTTCGTGGTGATGTATCACAACTAGAACCCGCATGGTACGATTGCCCAAACTTCTTGACAAAGCATGCAAAGAAATAAGAGGTTCGGTTGGAGAGTCTATAACCTCCATTTCTTCTTCCTTTGCTGCTTCCAACATCAACAGAACATCTGCTTCAATCATACTGAGCTTGACACCTATGACCAGGGGTAAATTTTTCATCACAATCAAAACATAGATTCTTCTCACGCTTCAGTCGCATCTCCTTAAATGTTAAACGCTTCACTGCCAGAGTCGGTAAAAACTTTGCACTGACTGACGCAGCACTGGGAGTAGTTACAATTGTGGACCTCGACGTATGGTTGGTAGAGCAAAAATTCCCCACGGCCTTTCAAGTTTTCTGCAATTTCTCATCTTGACGTTTAGCCAAGTCAATGGCCCTTTGTAAGCTCTTTGGTCGAAACATCCGCACCTCAGCTGCGATTTCATCCTTCAGCCCTCCCATAAAAGCGAAGTGCTTTCTTTGGCCCCCGTCACCCGTTTTGCCAACTTCTTAAACTCTTGCAAGTAAGCCCAAAAAGAACCTATTTGTGAAATCTTACTGAGTGCTTCATCATAATCCTCAAAATCCGTTGGTCTGAAACGACGGAAGATTCATTTCTCAAACTGATGCCATGAAATGGTATTCCCATGATGGACACGGCTGTACCACTGCCACCATTGATTGGCCTCACCTTCTAAGTGAAAAGAAGCTAACACCACTTTCTTCTTACCTTGGATCTCTTGAGCAGAAAAATACTGCTTCGCATGATCGAGCCAAACAATGGGATCTTCACCTGCAAATCATGGAAAATTGAGCTTCATCCGCGAATGCATTCGTAAAGTTTGAGTCTTCTCTTTTTCCCTGACGTTACCGTCCTCTGAACTTGTATCGGACACTTGAGAAGAAAAAGACATTTCACTCTCTCCCTCAACAGAGTAAACTAGTTCAGACTCCTCTGAACTCGAAGAAGAGAGTCGCGATTTTTTTGAGGACTTACGAGAAGATCCCTCACGACGACGTTCATCCCGACTCGAGGAACGACCATTAGATTTGGCCAACTCTTGGAGAATGGACTGATTCGTTACACTCATCTCTTGCATCGTACGATGTAAATCTGAAATAGCTCCTTCAAGTTGCTCCAAACGAGCCTTGTTGGTTTTTGCTGGTTTAGCCATTGACAGCAGAAAGGAATGGATCGTAGAATCTCTGATACCAATTGATAGGTATGAATCCTCATTTGCTCTGCTCACGGTGCAGAACCAACCTTCTCTCAATTCACAGTATTGAGAATACCAAACGTTAGATCGCAAAACTGATTCAATACCTTCCTCAAGAACATTACATGGTCCCATATAGGCAATCCTTTACAACCTCCAGAACATTACTGTTTTTTATTCTGAATTTTGTCATTCTAATGTGATATTTTCAGTTTTTTTTTTTAAAAAAATTTAAGCCACTTAATTAAAATGTACTACATTAATTAATAATAAGAATAAGGACGATAAACTGAATGATGAAGAGTATAGATCATTGTCATAGAAAGAAAATACCAACCGAATGAATAAAGTAGTTGGGTCTATAAATATGGTAGATAGAAGCTGCTAGCTAGGATAAGAACTCGTACGGTTATTGTAGAAGAATAATGGTAAAGTCACGGATAAAATCTCTCCAAAAAGTTTATATATCCATTTGTTTTTTATTATTTTACTTAATAAATAAGTAACTATTTTTAAATAATGTTATAATTTTTTTTAAATAAAGTATATTTAAAAAGATTAAAAAAATATACATGAAAAAAATGGCCTCATAGCGAAACCCACTCTCGATGACCTAACACTAATTAAGCGAACCCGACCATGATTCATGGTCCTACTAATTAAATTTCCAAACTCAAAAGACAACAGTACCTTTGAGGTGAGTATTATTAATTAATTAATTGATCTCCATCCTCATAAAGTCGTCAATACCTCTCAACTGATCTCCATCCTCTCAAGTCTCAAATCTTTGCTCTTTCCTTCCCATCTTTTCAGCTTTCTGATCTGAAGCAAACGATCCAGGTAGGCAGTCAGGCATGACTTGGAATTAGCTAGATTTGTTAACTTCTGATCAGCCAAAATCAGAATCATAATTTTCTTGTTCCCTTTAAAGGTGAGTATTAATAATTAATTAATTGCTGCTTATTACTTTAATAAAAATCAAAACCGTATTATCATATGTAGGTGAAGAAATTAACTAAAGGAGCAAAAAGTGTAAAAACCTCATCCGCGAAAAATCTATAAAAAAAAATTCTTCTAATTGGTTGGTAAAAGGATAAATCATGTGCCGAATTACCCCAAGATTAGTTGCAGCACCTGGCCTTCTCACCCCAAGTCACCTCTATTTAAATAAATGGCAGACTATTTATTATTCTTTACGTATCTTTTAATCATTTGGTACTATATAGAGGAATGATAATTAAAAGGTTGATAAATAGCATTTTTCGCCTAGAAATAATGACAGGAAGACGTTTAATTAATGTGGATGCAGTACTAATCCAATTAGAGAAGCCATAAATTTACATGAAAATTATATCCAAAAATTATCATATGGAAAAAACATATATGATTGATAGAAAATGGCTATTAATACTGTATACAAAATATTTAGACCAAATCTATTAACTTTATTGTAAATTATTTAGTTGAATGTCTAGTACTAGTTCAACTCAACTAGTCAATGAAGCAAGACTGCAAAAAATCTTTGTTTTAAATTTTAAAGTCATCAAAACTTGTTTATCTATTAAAAAAAAAATAGTAGATTATTTTTTTCAAAATATATGTTCCAGATTTATATATCTTAAAATTGTAAAAATTATTTCTCTAAAAATATATAGACATCAATTTATTTTTAGATACTCTAGCTCTAAATGCAATCCAGAGACTAGTACTGTACGAAATGTGACAATACAAAAAAATCATAATTAATTAGACCTCTAAATTAAACGTTTCCTTATTATTCTCGACTAATTCAGACTTAATTCGCCCGTATCTCAACAAGTGTCGCAAAATTTGGAGCCGCCCAGGTTCCAACAAGTGCTGCGTCGAGTCTTACCCAAGTCCCGACAAATGCTGTAAAGCTCGAGCCGCCTGGATCCGTGGAGATAGTGCGGCAAAGCCTCGAGCCTCGCCTAGATTAACTCTATCAACTTTTGTAGAGATTTGAATGTTCTGAATTTCTATTTAAAAAGATCATTTTCATCCTTCAAAATGGTCAACTTATTCAAAATTAAATGATATATATATATAGAATAATGTTAGGGAGCCCGATTTGGGCTCCCGTTTTATGTTGCCCATCTGACGTGGAAGGCCAACTGGCCTTTCCATTTTTTTTTTCCTTCCTCCCTCACATTTCTCCCCTACCCCGTGCGATCCCTCACTCACCTAGCTCTCTCCCACTATGTCTCTCCCGCGTCTTCCCGTGCCCACTGAAACCCATTTCATTCTTCATCTCTATCGCATCTCTCCGTCTCATAAAACAAAAATTCCAAAATGGAGGGAAATGGGTTTCATTGGGTAGGGGAAACGCGGGGGAGACAGGGTGAGAGAGAGCTGGGTCAGGGAGGGAAATGGAGGGATTGCACGAGGCAGGAGAAATGTGAGGAAGGAAGAAAAAAAAGAAAAGAAAAGGGAAAGGCCAGTTGGCCTTCCCACATCATACGGGCAACATAAAAAGGGAGTCCAAATTGAACTTCTTAGCATTACTCATATATATATATATATATATATATGTATTGAAAAATGATACTCTGATCATCAAATGATCCGAGCGAAACTAATTGGAAGCTAGCTAGCTTTGTTAAAAAAATATATGGAAAAAAAAAAAAATAGCAGTTGGGCAGTGTCGGCCCACTCTCCATTATTGCAAGGTCCTACAAATCAACGGCAGTACCTTACACCTGATCTCTACTCTCGATAAAGTTGTCAACACCTCTCAACTCTCCATGAACTACTTACTACTCATGAATATATACGTACCTCTGATATTCATGTATTTTCTCTTTCCTTTCACATGGTACTCGCAAGAGGTGATGAGTTTTCACTTTTCGTGAGCCCTCATCCATCTAGCAGCTTTCTCCGAAGCAAATGATCCAGGCAGGCAGGCAGGCAAAAGTACTTGGAAGCTGGCTAGCTTTGTTAACTTCTGATCAGTCAAAATCAGAATTATTTTCTTGTTCCAGGTGAGTATTATTAATTATTTAATTGGTATATATATGATTTTTATTTCTCTCCCTCGATCTATATTTTATTCTTCGATCGATTTGTGAAGTAGTACTAGTACTGGTAGATGCCAGGCAGCTGCCTTATGAAATAAATATATATATATTTATGTTGATCAAAACGTACATATGTTTGAGATCGATCAGGTAAAAGTCATGTACGTTAAGATAAGATTAATTGGCCGGGGTGGTAATTGTTTATTTTATTCTTTAATTTTCATTTTGATAAATATCTTTTATATGATCTGGACCCATTCGAAATTTGGAGATCATGAAATGTTCAAATTAATTCATACATCCATGCTCTGGATTTATTAATTGTATTTTTCAGGCCCTATGCATATACATATATATATATATATATATGACGAACACGAACGGTATAATTAAATATAGTGAGGGAGCGATGGAGCTTCAACATTTCAGCCACCCACATCCCTTCTTGTTGATCAGCCTCGATGAATATTATCTATGTGAGCTCTGCGGGGAAATCGTATGATCAGGTACTCCTTGTTATGGATGTCAAGATGATGGGTGCGATATTTATTTCTACATACATAAATCATGTGCCGAATTACCCCACCAGTTGAAGCACCCATTCCACCCCAAACATGATCCTCTTACTCTCAGTCAAAGTACGAAATCAAAAGAAGATCAATATTGTGGTAGTTGCCGACGATATCAACGTTCGTGGGTTTTCGCATACAATTGTTCTCGTTGTATGTTTAATCTTTGCATTAAATGCGCTTCTCTTTCACTAACCTCAAAAGTTGATATTCACGATCACCCATTGACCCTTATGCGGAAATCCACCCAATTCACTTGCGACCATTGTGAGAAAGAAGGGAAGGGAATGTTTTATTTGTGTGCTACCTGTTCGTTTATGGTCCACCCAGATTGTACTCTTTCAGTACCATTGGTTGTACGACCACCCATCATAAAGGCCGAGATTCATGATGAAGACCATCCATTGACCCTTGTAAAAAAATTGATATCATTCACTTGTGATGCTTGTGGGAAGGAAGGAAGGCATGGGCATGTTTTGTTTTTGTGACAAATGTTCATTTGTGGTCCACCTATTGTGCTTCCTTACCATTGGTTCTCAAAGTTATACGGCACAACCACCCTCTCAAACTCATTTACTCTCTTCCAGCCATTGATCCATCGAGCCTGCATAAACGTGTTTGCAAACTATGTGTTAACATGGTGGACACAGACTACATGGTCTATCATTGCTCAACTTGTGATTTTGTTGCCCACATTTACTGTGCTTCAAGCAAGAAAGATAAAGATGAAACGTTTATGCGGAAGTCTAAAGATGAAGAATCTATTGAGTCATCAACAAGAATGTTGGAACATGGGATTGATGAATCCACAGACATGTTTCCATACGTTGTTAACAAGTTCAAACCAGGAGTAGATGGGATTGAAATAGCTGCAGAAATCATACATTTTAGTCATGAGCATGACTTAAAACTCACTGACAAGTTTGGGATCAACTAAAAGTGTGATGCATGTATGCGGTACATTTTTACTCCATATTATGCTTGTGCTCAATGTAGATTCTTTCTTCATCACAAACCTTGTGCTGAATTAAGACGAAGAATGAGACATCCACTTCATGAACACTCTCTTATGCTCCTCCCTAGGGTAACTTATGCTGGTGGTTATTTTCTATGTAGTGTGTGTGGCCGTGATTGTAATGGCTTCACTTATAACTGTGAAGAATGTGAATTTGACCTTGACGTTCAGTGTTGTTTACTCCCATATAATAACTTCACACATGATAGTCACGAACACAGTTATTCTTTCTAGGTCACAAAAAGGCAGAAAGTGTAATAATTGTGATTCAAATGAAGGATTCAAATTATGTTGTGCTGATAATTGTGGATTCGCATTGGACTTTAAGTGTTTAATACTGCCGCATACAGTATGTTATGAACAACATGAACATCCATTCACTCTTTGTTATACTCCAGAAGATGATTCGGGAGAATATTATTGTGATATTTGTGAAAAAGAACGAGACCCGAGGTGTTGATTCTATTATTGTGCAGATTTCGTTTATCCTGCTCATCCAGAATGTATTCTTGGAAAATTTCCAAATATCAAGTTTGGAAAAACTCACATAAGTGATAACCATCAACATCATCTTGCTTTTGTTCAGAATACTTCTGATGATGGCCGTGATTTGTGCAAGGTTTGTGTTGATCCTATATATACATATTTAGTTTATGAATATGCCGAGTGTAATTTCATTGTTCACCCATGGTGCTTTAATAAAAAAATAGGAACAAGTAAAGGATAGTTACTTTTTTCTTTACTTGGGCTTTTATTTAAACTGAACAGCCCCGCAAGTTACTTATTGAACAAGAAGTACAGTTTTAATTAAGGCTACTAGCCTTGTATACACTTTCTTGTTTAACATAGAGATTGGTTTTGATAGTTATTTTTTTGTTGGTTTAATTATTTAATGGTCAATTATTCCTTCTTTTTCTTTGAAAAAATTGTTGTGATTGTATTTAAGTAATTACTTTATATTTATGAATGAAGATGTAACGTAAACAGGATCAGGAGATCAAGGTGATTAACGTTGGAAAGTCCTTTATGCAGGGCATTAATTTGAGATCAGTTACAATGAATATATGATGAAACTCAATATTTATGGGGCATTAATTGTTCAAGTATTTCCACAAGTCCTCAAAGGAATAGCTTAATCAACGTTACATTATTTAAACTAAATAAAGAAAAATCACAAGCGTTTAGTCTTAAAACATCACTTATTATTATTATCGTACGTGCGTGGAATCTATTTCAATGGTGTGTTATTTAGATGTGTCAAAAAAAGACTTGCAAATAAATTTTTTCCTTTCAAAAAGTAGAAATCTAATGGTCTAATTTTGAAAATTAGAATCGAAAGGTTATCTAAATAAAATTAAATTATTTGAATGATTATTATTAAATTACTTGAAAAAATAACGGACGCGGTTTTAATATAAACAAAGAAAATGTCATGGAAACTACTATATCATCAACGGTGGTGATGTTATTTAATTAGTTTTAATTATAATCTTCCCTTACTTGGACTTTTATTTAAGTTAAAAAGCCATGTGGCACTATAAGAAAAATGAACATTTGTGACAGATTATTTACGACGAGAATGACTATTTGCGACAAAACAAACTCATTTTAGCAGGAAAGATTCATTTTCGCAAGAAATAATTAACTACAAATAAGCAATTTTTTTGTAGTGCGTGCTTAATTTTTTTATTCTTTTTCTAACTAGCACACACTTTATTAATCTAAAGAATATATATATATTTATACACGAAAAATTTTACTCATCATCCCTATGCCACACATCACACATAATTTTTTTTTTTATTATCTTTTTATTTGTTTTTTCATTAAGTATGTAGTGTAAGGATGATGAGCAGAAGAACTAAATTAGCTTAATAGGAATAAAACCAAATAAAAAAATATAAATAGGTATGGTGTGTGGCATGTGGGATGATGACTAGCAAAGCTCTATATATACGAGGGGTTGGACTTCAAACAAAATCCCATTATTGAAGATTTATTACCCATGGTTGTTGTAGTATAAAACCGATCACAATGTTGCAGTACAAGGCTCTGTTCCATTTGTTGGGTTGTGTGTAAAGCCTGGTTTGAGAGCTAAAAGTAGGGGTGTAACCAGTCCGGTTTTGGGTGTATTTTAGAACCGAACTGATATACACCGGTTTTGAGAAATGAAAAACTGATACCAAACCGATTCACCCCAGAAATCGGTACTTCTAATTTTACCTGTTTCAGTCCAGTTTTACCGATTTTCCTTATGAACTACTAAGGTCGGTTGCTTAGAAAGTCGAGCTTGGAACAACATACCAATAAATTAAAAAACAAAATTGGGTTGCTTGAATTGGTTTGAATCTTGTTGTAAAAGAAGTGTTTTTGTTCGCATAATATTTTTATAGGGCTTCAGAACCTCCCTCTCGGTCATGAATTTGTTTGAATTGGTGAGAACTTGTGCCTCTAGTAATATTCAAATTGATATAAATGATGCTTCTTTTGTTATATTATGCCTGCAATACTCCCTTCAATATATAGAAGATTTTGGGTGGTATTCTATAGTTGTTGTAAAATGTATGCTCTATTAGAATGAAAGCATGCGTGTGAACCAGCCTGTCCAGAAGCAGAGAGGATGTTGGTATTCTTGTTTGAATTGCATGTCTCTGGGAGTTTGTTGTGTTCACTATCTGAGTACAACTTGTTAATTTGTTATAGTTTTGGTGCTCTATCAGTAGTCCTGTAGAATATTATTGGATACAATTCTACCTGATCAGTTGCTAGTAATTGTTTTCAGACTTGTGTTTGATGTTCTCTCTTAGTGGATCAATAGGGGCTTATCTCTGGCCTTTGAGGTATTTATGTTTGGTGGCTGAATACTACATCTCTGGCCAAGTCAAAATGATGATGGTTTATTTAGTTGGGAAACAATAATTTTAAGTAAAAATTAAATTATTAATTAATATATGGAGTGTATTTGTAAATATAAAAAAAATTAATAATAATATTATTAAAATATATAATATTATATTATTATTTTGACTTTGAGATGAATAGTTTAATGTGGATTAATATCTCTACTAATTTAGTTTTAACCAAAACCTCAACTTTTAATCAAATTTTGAACTTGACAATGATCAACCATTGCGAATGCTCTAAGCCCCACGTCCAAACTTAGGCTACAAATTACAAGTGTCTTTCATTGATTTTGGCTCTTGGGAAAAGAATGTGGCATGCGAAAAGATAAGAATAGTACTACTCTGCCACCTCTATATGCCTACTTAGTGCGCCGCCTAGTGTAAATTGTATTTTTTTTTTTGCTTTTTATTTTAAATATTTTTAAACATATTTAAATATTTAAAAAAAAAATACCAATACACTAATAGGCACTCCCTTAACCATTAAGAAAAAAACAATTTCAAAAAAATTAAATATATGATTGGTCAAAATGAGGGGGCAAAATGAAAATGTATACTAGCATTATTTAAAAGAGAAAGAGATACTTTTATGCACAAAGAGAGGATCAGTTGCAAGGACCAAAAACAAAGAAGAAGAAGAAGGAAACAGCATTGAGAACAAGAAGAAAAAGGGTGGAAAGGTTGAAAAGCATTATTGATGTGAAGGTTGAATGATCCAAATAGGTGTAAGTATCGATACACAGTACTTGAGTCTAAAAATAAAAGAATTATTTATCAGTTTTACCTATCTAATTTAATATAGTTTTAATTAATTAACTGGCAAACTATTTATTATCCTTTACAATCTTTTAATCATTCGGTACCATATAAAAGAATGATAATTAAAAAGTTGATAAATAGCATGATTTTTCGTCTAAAACTAGTATCAGGAAGACGTTTAGTTGTACTTACAGTAATTCAATTAGAGAAGATATAAATTTTCCAATATGAAAATTATATCCAAAAATTATTACATGGGAAATTACATGATTGATAGAAAATGGCTAGTACTATATTCAAAATATTTAGACCAAATCTATTATCTTTTATTTAGTTGACTGTCTCATTTGCACTGTCCCTTGCCCTTCACTTTGTCGCTGCTCTCTGTGCACAGCCTTAGTCCAACGCTGACACAAGCATCTCAGTCCGACACTGACGCTGACTCAACCATCTCAGTCCGAAGCATCTCTATTGCCGATCTCCCCATCTCCATCGATCATCTCCATCTCCTCTCCATCAAAACCCAATCAAACCAAACTCCACAATCAAACCATAATCAACCCACAATCAAACCAAAATCAACCCACAATCAAACCATAATCCATTCAAAATCACAGTGAAAACCATCTCAAACCCGCAATCTCAGATCATCAAGTATAGAGAATAAGCTCAAAATCACAATGAAACCATCACAAACCCGCAATCTCAGGTTGAGCTTCGACTTCGGGTTGAGCTTCGATGAAGGGGGTGCGATTGATTTCCTTTGGGGTTGAGCTTCGACCCCAGGGGTGCGATTTGGTATGGTGCGAGGGACGAGGACGAAGGGGGGTGCGAGAAGTTTTTGTTTGAAATCAATTTTCTGATGTTTGTTGGTTTAGGATAGATATGGTGGAAGGCATACCTGTAACTGTATAAGTGGCAGGCTGTTTTTGTGTGAAAACCAGCTGGACCGGCCCTAAGGATTTCTCTCTCTCTTTTTTATTTTTTATTTTTTTTTATTTTTTATTTTTTTATCTATCGAGAAAAATTTGCAAATCTTGACAAATAGAAAAGATATATGAATAATTTTGCATCTTAGAAAGCCAAAAGAATAATTTTAAATATTTGATCAAATCCAATATAATAGTTCTTTTTTATTTGTATTGAAAACATATAGACCTTGATTTAATTTTTTACCTCAATTTATTTTGGGTAGTCTCTAAATGCACAATTCAGATAAATTAATTAAGAATGAAAAATCTAATATATATCCCTAAAATTAGAAACGTTCTTGCGTTATAACTGTTCTTGTTATTCTTTCTAAATGGCATAATGTGACATTACGAAAAAAAAAAATCAAAATTTGAAGTCTAAAATTAGAAACGTTCTTGCTTTATGAGAAGCCACCACTTTTGCACCATCTTCAAGGCCAGTGATTGGAGATTGGATCATGTGAGAAGAGGGTCTTGGGATCTCGATCCACCTATCCTTCCAAATTCTAACTTTCTAACTATTGCCAATTCTGCGAACAATACCTTCCTTTAACAATTGATGGCCTGCTAGATTGCTTCTCCAAACAAAAGAAGGTCTATATTCCAAAGTGGCATTCATAAAATCAATTTGTAGAAAATACTTCTGTTTGAAAACTCTAGCAAGAAGGGAGTATGGATTTTGCAATATACAAAAACTTTGCTTAGACAACGTTACAAGATTGAAACTTCTTAAATCTTTGAATCCCAACGTTCCCATCTCCTTAGAAAGTCCCATTTGGTCCGATATTACCAATTGAATTTTTGAGTGATCATTATTGTAGCCCCACCAGAACTTTTTCAACAACTTGTTTAATTTCTGAGTAATTGATTGAGGGAATAGAAAAATCCCAATGGTATATATGAGAATGGCTTGGAGAATAGCTTTGAAGAGAACTTCTTTGCCTGCAGCTGACAAGAACTTGGTTTTTCAATTGGTTATTCAAGTCCATATCTTATCAATGATAGAATGGAATGCAACAATTTTTGATCTTCCCACAACTATAGGTAATCCCAAAAACTTCTCATATGATCCAATAGACTTCACCCCTACAATCTTTACAATAGTACTTTGTATGTCTGAAGAAGTGTTCCTGATAAATAAAATTGAGGTCTTCTCCTTGTTAAGCATTTAACTTGATGCTCTTTCATAAACCCCCAGAATAAGAATCACTAGGCTCCATTCCAAAGTGTTAGCTTTGCACAATATGAGGCTATCATATGTAAAAAGGAGATGATTGATACAAATAGGTCTTCTCCCAATAGGGACTCTTGAAATGCTACCCCTTGCCTTTGCTTGGTTTAGAAGGGATGTTAATGTTTCTACACACAAGATAAATAGGTACGAGGAAAGTGGATCTCCCTATCTTAGACCCCTTGATGGAAAAAAAAAAAAAAAAAAAGTGATATGATTCACCATTGATCAATATTGAGTAAGAAATCGAGTATTACAGTTCATCAAAAGTGATATATATTTTGGATTAAATCCCATTCTGCTCATAACTTCTTCAAAAAATTTCCACTCCACTAGAACATATGCCTTACTCATGTCAAGTTTAAGAGCCATATAGCTTGATTGACCTTGCATTTGAGAGTTCATAATGTGGAGAGTTTCATAGGCCACCAAAATATTACTTGTAATAATCTGCCTGGAACAAAGGCATTTTGATTGGGGGATATTATCTTAGGAAGGACTTTCTTAGTCGATTGGCTAACACCTTAGGAACCATCTTATATATAAGACTGCACATAATGATTGATCTAAAATCAGATATTTTTCTTGGGATCCTTAACCGTAGGGATGAGAGTTATGAAGGTATCATTATACTTTTGAGAGATCCACTCTCCTCGAGTGTATTAAGCACAAAATGACACACTTCCTCTCCAATAGTTGACACACTTCCTCTTCTATTGTTAGTGCATGTGAATTTTTTTTCTTTAGTAAGAATGTCACTAAGAGAACAGAACTCAAGTGCTTCTCTAAGGCAACTTCCATTAGTTTATACTTTATAGTGTCTAGATGCTGCCCAACCTTTTCACTTTGATTGATTATCTCATTAAAGTCCCCCACACAAACCCATGGCATAGCAGTCTCAGGCTTTAGGTGCTTTAGTAAATTCTAGCTACTTTTTCTCTTGGATGTTTCTAGATGACCATAAAATCTAGTGAACATCCAAAAAAGACAATTGCGTTTCTCTTTGACCAGGGCACTTATATGCCATCTGGTGAAATTGAACATGTAGATTATGATTTCACAGAAGTACTATGGGACTTGAGCCATGCCACTTATGATAGAATGACCCAATGCGAACGTCGACAATTTAAGGGGATAAGACTGTTATATCTCAAATTGACTGATACGTACATGTGGTATTTGAGATACCACATTATTTGGGAGGGAGTAGTTCATACCTTTTATAATGATTCCGGGCATCTTTACCATTGATTGTATCGCAACCCATTATACAAGCTCAAATTCATGAACATCCATTAACCCTTGCGCCACAATTTTTTTATCTCACTCAATTGTGATGCTTGTGGGAGTGAAATCAATGCCGGGTTTTACTTTTGTACAGTTTATTCCTTTGTGCTTCAGCTACTTGTGGGTTGGATTCTTAGGAGAAAACATAACAAAGTGATTCTTACAGAGAAAAAAAAAAACCTGTAGTTTTTTCTCAATGTGAGAATTTTGGAAAATTACTAGTCTAAAAAGTATGTTTATATATTCATGTCAACCTCGGAATTGAATGATATTTCCTCTCATTTACAGCAACAATTTATTCATAGCCACTCACAACTTCATAGTAAAATATTGTTATTTTTAAAATGTAAACGCATCAATTTAAAACAGAAGTTAAGAGAAATTTTGAAAAATCTATTGTTTTATTAGTGTTGTCAATTGATTGTTAAATAATTGTTATTTTATCATTTCTGTTTAGCTGGAATCAAATAGATGGAGGGATAATGAAGAAAATTGTATGGAGATTTAATTATATATGAGGCTAAGCATATAATTGGACGTGGCAAGGAGAATTTTTTTCTCTGCTAGGGTTTGAGAAAGGCGAGTTCTGTATGGTTGCCGTCGGGGGTGCATCTGGCCCTTCGACGTCGGTTGTGAGGCATGGAACGTTTGCGGACTTGGTTTCTCGATCTCTACAGGCTATACCAGAGGTTTCGGTCCCGTTTCGACAGCCTAAAGTAATAGATGGAGTAGTTTACGTCCAATTCTCTAAGGAGGAATTGGATAAATCAGCAGAGCCATTCAAATTTGCTGTAGTACTGAAGTTTTTGAGACAACGTCCCTCGCGAGACAAGATCCGGTGTTTTATCCATGGACGTTGGGGACTGAACATGCAACCTATTGTATCTGCCATGAGAAAGCCTCGGAACGAGTTTGTTAGACTTTCAAATGAGGAAGAGTTTCTTAAAGTTTTGGCCCGAGAAAATTGTGATGTGGAGGGGGTTGGATTGGATATCAGATATTCCAGTGGACAACAGATTTCAATGAGGAAGAGGAACCTGTTTTGGTACTGGTTTGGTTAATGTGACTTGGTTTGCCACCGAACTTGTATCACGAAGCCTTTCTTAAGAGTGTTACGACACCTATTGGGTTATATTTGAGAAGAGACAATGCAACCCGTTGTGCTACAAGAACTGATGGGGCTCGGGTGTGTGTTTTGATGAATATCACTTAGTCTCCTATGAAATATTTTTGGATTGGCACTCAAAAAAATCCTGCAAGTGTTCATCAGGAAGTAATTTACGAAACCCTGCCGGCCTTCTGTTCTATTTGCAAGGTGCAAGGTCAAAATTCATCTACATGCAAGGCCTCTAGGAAGGAATTACAAGATGAGAAAAAGAAGCATATACCAAAATCGAATCATGTTTGGGTCCCAAAGTCTAGTGAGGAGGGGCCGGTTGATGGTGGAAAAAAGGTTGTTAAGAGCCTGTATCGATCCCATCGCCATCTGATGATATGGAAGGTGGGAAGGAAAAAGATTGTGAGGAAGATCAAGAACAGGTGCATGCGATCTAGGGTGAGACACAGGTGACGAATGTGTTAGTCATGGATTATGGAGGAGAACTGAGTGACGCCCCTCTTAAAAATGATTTTGGCGTTTTAGGGTTAGATGTGGGGTTAGCTTTGGGTAAGTCTGGGACGTGTGATTTGGAAACAGGTTCAATGCCACTGGTCTCTGATAAGGGTGGTTTGGTGGATGAGGAGTTGTAGGTGGTTGTGTTTGACGGGGGCTACATGGTGAGGCATCGAAGTCTGATGGTGAAGAGGTGTTCCCTCATCTAGGAAAGGTTCGTGATAGCTCGTTCGACTCGGAAATAGTTTTGGGTGGCCGAGTTCTTTGTAGTTCTTTATGGGCTCCTAGCAGGCCCTCGAGGCTGAATTTATGATAAGTAAAATTATGTTTTGGAATGTTCGAGGGCTTGGCACCTCGAGAAAATGACTTTGGTCATTGCTGAAGATTCACAAGCCAAAGATTCTCATTGTCGCGGAACCTTTTCGAGAGGATTGTCAATTGGATCGTTAGAAGACTTTATTACATTTTGATTCATGCTTTTCAAATGTTGATCATTCTACTAAAATTTGGGTCTTTTGGGTTGTAGAGTATCATGTTAGTATCATGGGGACATCCAGCCAACACATTACTTTTTCTATTAATTCTTCAGTGACGGTATCGACTATTTATGCAAAATGTTGGTACTTGGATAGACTTGCGTTATGGTTGAATTTAATTGAGGAAAGTCCTTCGAATAACCTGCCTTATGTGATTATTGATGATTTTAACGTTATTCGTGAGGATGAAGAAAGACAGGGTGGGTTTCTGAGACTGCCTTGTGCCTTGGAGGATTTTTGTTCTTTCATTAATAATGGGGGCTTGGTAGAGGTTCCTTTTAGTTGGAACAAATTTTCTTGGTGTAATGGTTAGGGAGGGATGGCGCGAAGTTGGGCAAGATTGGATAGAGCCTTATGTAACGTTAAATGCTTGGAGGTCTTTCCATCTATATCATTGAAGTATTTCCCTCGGCGTACCTCGGATCATGCTCCCATGATTCTGGGATTGTTAAGCCCAGTTTTAAAGTATGGTCCAAGCTCGTTCAAGTTTCAACAAATGTGGACCATGCATGAGGATTTTATGAGCTGTGTTACAACATCATGGCAGGGATGTACGGAAGGTTCGGGGTTATGGAAGCTTGCTTGTAAATTAAAAGGACTAAAAGTGGAAGAAACACATCTTGCACAACAAGTCAAACTAGATTGGGTTAGTCATGGTGAGTCTTCGGCGAAACTTTTCAAAGCACTCCAGGTTCGAAATCACAAGGTTGTTCGTGAAATGGCTTTAGACAATGGCAGTATCTTATCTTCTCTTGAGGCCATTCACGATGCCGCATTATTACACTTTGAAGAGTTCCTTCCAGAGCAACGCCCGAGTAACTCTCTTCCCGTTTTATCTGATTTAATTAATGCTGAAGTGGATGATGCAGAGAACCAGGTTTTATGTGGGGTCCCAGACATGGATGAAGTTAAGGAAGCCTTGTTTTCTATCCCTATCAATAGCAGCCCTGGGCTTGATGGATTCGGATCTAGTTTTTACCAACATTGTTGGGACCTGGTGAAGGGTGATTTATCGGTAGCAATAGATGAATTTTTTTGAGGTGCAAGCAGTGTTTTGAGTTTCGTACCATACCGGCCGGTGTGGCTGGTATTTTTTGTACAGGCCACTGGTCCAGTACAGGCACACTGCCTGTTTTGTACCGGCCGGTAACGGCCGTTTTGGCCGATATTTCGGCCCTTAATTTTTTTTTCATTTCTTTAAACTACAGGCTCATTTTTTGACCCCCAATTCAGACTAGACTATTTATAATTTATATATCTATGTATTTATGTATAATTTATTCATATATAGACTATTATTTTGAAATATAATTTATATATATACATATATATATAATTTATTTATATATCGACTATCCCGAAACGGTACCGGTACCGAAATATTTCGTTCCAGTGCCTTCACCGGTACGGTATTCAAAACATTGGGTGCAAGTCTACCTAGGTTTTATACTTCCTCTTTCATTGAATTGATTCCGAAAGTGCCTAATCCCTGCTCATTTGGAAAATTCAAACTGATAAGTCTTTGCTTTGTGGTGTATACAATATGTTCGAAGATCTTGGTGTCTCGCCTAACTTCAATATTCAGTCGTATAATTTCTTTAGAGCAAGGTGGTTTTTTACCTGGAAGAAGCATTTTTTATAACATCAGTCTGACCCAAGAGCTAGTGCACGATTTAAATAAGGATGTTTGGTGTGGAAATATCATGATGAAAATTGACATTGCTAAGGCTTATGACACTATTGACTGGAATTTTTTATTTCATGTGATGAGAGCCTTTGGTTTTTCGACAGATTTTTGCAAGTTGATAGCTCAATGCATTACTACGCCTTGGTATTCGGTTGTAATGAATGGGACATCCAAAGGTTTTTCCAAAGGTGGCCGGGCGCTTCGACAAGGGGATCCGTTATCCCCTTATTTATTTATACTTGTAGAGGAGGTTTTTCTCGCCTCTTAAAGGAAAAATTTGAGGCTGGAAAAGTTGGACATTTTGTTCATCCCAGGAATGGTTGTTTCATTTCTCATTTACTTTATGCAGATGATATGGTTATTTTTGCAAATGGCGGAAAAAAAATCAGTTAAGGAGATAAATGACACTCTTGGATTATACGCGTAATGGTCGGGACAGCAGGTGAATGCGGCAAAATCATCTATGTTCTTCTCTAAGAAAATTTATGCTCCGAGATGCTGTGAGCTGCTATCACTTACTGGTTTCTCAGAAGGCAGTTTTCCAGTAAAATATTTAGGAGTACCGATTGTTATTGGTAGAATGAAGGGGATTTATTTTGAGGAGTTGGTTCAAAAAATTTGGCAGAAAATAGAAGGGTGGAAAGTAAAGTTTCTTTCAACAGGTGCTTGTCTCATTCTTCTTAAACATGTTTTATCAAGCTTGCCGGTGTATATGTTGGTTGTGCTTCCATTTCCTAAATTAGTTATCAGCACCTTGCACAAGCTTTTTAGCTCCTTTTTTTGGGGCTCTGTCAATTGAAAAGCTAAAAGAAAATGGGTTAGTTGAGATTGTATTTGTAGACCAGTGGATGAGGGAGGAATGGGTTTGCGGAATTTACACGATGTTCAACGATCTCTTCATCTTAAATTTGGGTGGAAGTTGTTGAGTTCGGACTCCACAGACTAGAGGCACCAGTTTCTGGAAAATGATTCTTAAAGAAATACCAACTGTATTGAAGAATTTGAAATGGCTGATCAGAGAAGGGAGGGTCTCGTTTTGGAGGGATAAATGGCTGGACTTTGGTCCTTTGTGCGAACGGCATCAGTTCATTGGTGAACCGGAGTTAGTGGTAAATCAGTGCATGGTTGACAATAGCTGGGATGTTGGCCATTTAGTGTAGCTTGTGGGACATGACCAAGCAGGTTCTATAGTCTCTACGATAGGGGGATTACGAGGTGGATCGGATAAACTAGTTTGGTTTGGAACTCCCGAAGGCTCTTTTACTTCCAAGAGTGCTTGGAATTTTGTCTTGGTTGTAGCTCCAAAAACTCAGTGGTCGACATGGATATGGAACGAGGCTCTGCTAAGGAAATTTTTTGTATTAATGTGGAAAGCACTAAATAACAGTTTAAGCGAGGATGACAGGATTAGAATAGTTGGAATTCCTCTGGTTTCTAGGTGCGAGTGTTGTCCGGAGGGTGCGTTCGAGGGCTTAAATCATGTTTTCTATGGAGGAAAAATAGCTTCGATTATATGGAAATTCAGTTCTCACTTTTTGGGCATCCACTGCACATTGGTCTTGGAGGGAAGTAACTGTGGCTTGGTTTCAGCATGCATCCAGGTATTCGCAGGTGGGAAGTTTGATTGGGGTTTTTCCAGTAATCATCTCTTGGAATTTATGGGGTTGGCGTTGCTCGAAGAGAATGGAAGGGTGCAAAGCTTCCGCAAACTCTTTGTGGTGCTCGGTTAAATACTGGGTCAACTGGGTGGGAATGAAGTTGAAAGCTGGTTCTCGGTTGGGGAGAAGAGGTGCTTGCTCTGTTGCACTTGCCAATTAAACCAGCAGGAAAGAAAAAATTATTCCTGTCTCCTGGCACAAACCACATCCTGGGTGGTTTAAGCTAAATGTAGATGGTAGTTGTTTGCAAAATCCAGGGGACATAGGTGTTGGTGGAATCTTGCATGATTCATGTGGAAATTTGAGGTTTGCTTTTGTTGCTAGTAAGGGTCGGGGCACCAATAATCAGGTGGAGCTGCTGGCTTTGTTGATGGGAATTCAGAAGTGCCATAGTATGGGTTTTGCAAATGTTATTCTTGAGATGGACTCAATGTTGGTAGTTAAGTGGATTAAAACAGGGAAATGCAACATATGGTATTTGGAGGACTTCTGGGAGGAAGTCAGAAGTATTTTATCTAGGCTGAATTTTCGAACTCAACATGTCTTTCCGGGGCGGGGGGGGGGATATGGCAGCTGATTTCCTTGCTCACATGGGAAGTAGTGGCTGCAATATGGACTGGTATACAACAGAGGAATTACCATACAGGCTCAAGGGTCTTATTTGAACAGAGCGAAGTGGTTTGGCACAGTTATGAAAGGTTCGATGCCGCTTGGATTGAAGGGGCATGGTAGAAGCTTTTACACGGGTTTGCACAGAGTTTTTTTTTTTGTCTTTTTTTTTTTTTTTGGGACTATATATGATGTTGGTTGGTCTAAAATCTTGTTGATTGGTCATTTCATTGTATTCATGGTATTTCTCTGCCAAAAGTGAGGGTTTTTATTTAATAAAGATCAGGAGCTTCCGTCCTCCTTAAAATATATATATATAATTTATCCTTCGGGAAAAATTATAAAATCTGAAAGGGTTACAATACATGCAGGGCATGCATTCCATTAAAACTGTATGTTCAGATATAAAGCAAACTCGATTCTCTAACATATTGGTAGGTAGAATTAGGAGAAGAAGGCATTCACCCACCAATTGATCAAAGTGCTCGATCAATAAAACTTCAACATTTCAATCACCAACAACATCCCTTGTTTGGCCTCGATAAAAAACATCAATATTGAAATTGTGCTAAGAAAGAGTATCGGGGTCCATGCTACGGATGCAAAAAGTGCAGTTTCTACTTGCATAAATCATGTGCCCTATTACCCCATGAAATGCAGCATCCATTGCAGCCCAAACATCCTCTTACTCTCATCAAACTACCATCAATGAAAAAATGTGATAGTTGCAGAGCAAAGAGTTTGAACTTCGAATACAATTGTTCTAATTGTGAGTTTGATCTATGTATTAAATGCGCTTCGCTACCACTCATCAAAGAAGTTGATATTCATGACCACCCATTGACCCTTATGAGAAAGTCATTCCCATTCACTTGTGATCATTGTGCGAAGCTAGGCAAGGGCATGTTTTACTTATGTGTCACCTGTTCATTTATGGTCCACCGCAATGTACTCTTTCACCAAGGATTGAATGGTCATAGCTCATCGTCAAGGCCAGAATCCACGACCATCCATTGACCCTTTCACGAAAATTGATCTCATTCGCTTGTGATGCTTGTGGGAAGGAAGGCATCGCCCTGTTTTACTTTTGTACCACTTGTTCATTTGTGTCCCACCTAGATTGTGCTTCCTTACCATCGATTGTCAAAGTTATACGGCATGACCACCCTCTTTACCTCATTTACTCTCTTCCAGCCAGTAATCCATCGAGCCTACGTAGTGTTTGTCAACTATGTGTTAACATGGTGGACATAGACTACATGGTCTATCATTTCTCAACTTGTGATTTTGTTGCCCACATTTACTGTGCTTCGAGCAAGGAAGAGAAAGATATGTTGGAACAGGAAGAACATGAGATTGATGAATCCACAGACATGTTGCCATACATTGTTAAAAAGTTCAAACTAGGAGTAGATGGGATTGAAATAGTTGCAGAAATCAAACATCTTAGTCATGAGCATGACTTAAAAGTCACTGACAAGTTTGGGATCAATGAAAAGTGTGATGCCTGTATGTGGTACATCTTTACTCCATATTATGATTGTGCTTAGTGTAGATTCTTTCTTCACAAATCTTGTGTTGAATTAAGACGAAGAATGAAACATCCACTCCATCGACACCCTCTTTTGCTCCGCCCAAGAACAACTTCTCCTAGTGGTTATTTTAGATGTGATGCTTGTGACCCTGCTTGTAATGCCTTCACTTATAATTGTGAAGAATGCAAAATTAACGTTGATGTTCAGTGCAGTTTACTCCCATATAATAACTTCACAAATGATGTGAGATCCAGTATTTTAGTGTATTTTTTTTAATTGAAGAATTATTTTATTTAATTTAAATATTGATTCTCTTATTTTAATTTATCGTATTTAACGTTGGTTTAATTTTTGATTTTTTTTTAAGCTGTGAAATTTATTTTGATATGCTTGCTTGATATTAATTATTGTTTACATTTAAATTTGATCTTGCTTTAATTTATTTTATCGTTGGAATTTAATTATTTTATTTATTAATATTGAGTTGTAGTGTTTTTATTTGACTTTTATTTATTTTTATTGTGCCTTTTTCATTTGTTAGACTTATCATTTCGGACTGGGCTGCTTATGTGTTTCTTTTTATTTTTTTCTGGGCCCAGCCCAATCGGTTCAGCCCACCCGTGTGTACCCCAACCCAGCCCATTAAACTCCCCTATACGGCGTCGTTTGGGTTAGGGCTTAACTCTTTCCTCTCCTCTTCTTTTCTTTTCTTTCATTTTTCTTCCTCGCGCGCCGACTGCTTCATTTTTGCTCTGCCCAGTTTTTTGTCGTCATCTCCTTGAACCAGTGCGACAGCCTCTACTTTTCTTCTGCTTCATTTTATGTTTGTTTCTTCCCACTGTTTCACTGTTGCCGTCTGCTGCGTCTTCTTCCTCTCCATTTTATTTTCGGTTCCTTCTCTCCAAGTCAGTGATTTTGCAGGTAAGTTTCGGTTTATTCTCTTCATATTTTCGGTTATTTCCGGTTCTTCACTTCTTAGTTTTGGCTCTTCTGTTTTCTTTAGCATCTTTTGTTTTCTTGCTCTATTTCGGTTCCTCCATTTTCATCTATATTTTTCTCCATTGCAGGTCTGTCCGTGAGCTTCAATATTTCTCTTTCTCTGTTTTTTTTTTCTTTCGGTTCATTTTCATTTTGATTGATTTTTATGCTCTGTTTTTCGCCTTTAGCAGTGCCTTGTTTTGCCCCTTTTGCCGTGCTCTGTTTTGCCATTAACCCGTGCGTTTCACTCGGCTATTTGGCACTGTTAATGCTTGTCGTGGGTTGCATTTTTTTCCAGCCAATTTCTTCAAGTTTTATTTCAGTTAATCAGCCCTTTTTATTTCGAAAATAACACTTCAAAATTTCATTTTCGAAACTCTTTTTCATCCAAAAAAATTGTGATTTTTGATAATTTTATTTGTAGCTTGTTTTTGGCGCTGAGCTGGGTGTTCGTGTGCTTGCTCTTTCAGAAATTGCATTTAAGCACTGTAAGTATTTTTCTAAATAACTTTTGAGATTTAAATATATTTTTGTACTGACTCATTTTTATGTGAATTAGTTAGTTGTGCCAGACTGAGTCCGAGGAGTAAGGGGGTCGGTTGGATTGGAGGATGAAGTTGTGTGATTGGAATATGTGATCATTTGTTGGCTGCTAGATATTTGTATCGTGTCTTGTATATTGCATATTTGCACGCATGTTCATTTTTATAAATGAAAACTGGATTTTCGTGTAATCGCATTCATGTTCATCTGTATATTTGAAAATTGGATTTTCATGTAAGAAAAGATTTTTGGGTGCGTGTGTATCACGTCCCCAAGCCGAGATGAGGCATTATCTCAGTGGAGCTCCTCTAGTCACGCGGAAGTGGAATATACTGAGTGACGTCCCCTGAATTGTCGCTGAGCGATAACGGGATTGAACGAGATGGTAATGCTCTCGTGCCGACTCAGTGACCCCTCGTGCTGGCAGGGGCTAGAGGATGCTTGGCCACGAACGAACTGGGCATCACTCGTTACGAAGTCACTTCCACGGTTGTTACTCGTGGTGTGACGAATGGAGCCAGGGTGCGTGGATGGTCACTAGAGAAGATCATGGTGCATACGGTAAAATTGGATAATGGGTATTTTTTTGAGAAAATGGTGGGATTTTGGTAAATGGATATATGGTCTATTTTTTGGGAAAATAGTGTGTTTTGGATAATAGGATTTTATGTGGATCATCTTCTGAGAAAATGACGAATTATTATTTTTGGGCCAAAATGAAATTTTGGCGTATGTTGGAAAATATTCATTTTAAAAAAAAAATGATAATTTTGGGTTTAATGCATACTTCATCATGTGCATGCAAGCTAGTTGCATTAATGCACTTTTATTTCGTGGGTTGTTTGGATTATTACTTACCTGCGGTACCGTTTTATGGTATTGTAGATTTTTATGCAGATGAGGACGAAGAGCCTGAGGGATCGGCTCCGCGGAGGAAGTGATATGTGGTTGTTTTTTTGAGATTATGAGATTTGTTGTCCACTCTTATAAGTAATTAGTTTTTATTATATTTATAATGGATAACTGTATAACTTTTTAATGGCTATTTATTTTGGATATTTGTATTAAACAATTCTAGTATTTAGTTGACTTATTTAATTTATCCGCTACGACTTTTGTTGTGCTCTTGTTGCATGTTACACACACTTGAGCATTTATCGTAGGGATGCGTGACCCGTATTGTCATCATCCTAACGTCACGATTTTCGTGTTTCCGTACATGGGAGTCGGGACATCACAAATGATAGTCACAAACATGGACTTATTCTTTCTAGGTCACCAGAAGGCAAAAAGAGTAATAATTGTGATGATTCAAATGAAAAAAATAAAATTTTGCTCGTGCTGAAAATTGTGGATTCGCATTGAATTTTAAGTGTTTAACACTGCCACATACAGTATGGTATGAACAATATAAACATCCATTCACTCTTTGTTATGCTCCAGAAGATGATTCGGGAGAATATTATTGTGATATTTGTGAAAAGGAACGAGACCTAAGGGGTTGGTTCTAGTATTGTGTAGATTGCATTTATCCTGCTCATCTAGAATGTATTCTTGGAAAATTTCTAAATATCAAGTTTGGGAAAACTTGCACAAGTGATAACCATCAACATCCTTTTGTTTTAGTTCACAGGACTTCTGTGACACTCCGATTTTTACGTATTTTTTAATTAAATATTTGATTTTGAACCTTTTAATTTAATTTAACGTGTTTTCGCAGATTATTTTACGATTTTTAAATCGGGAATTATTTTAATGTGCTTTCATAATTTTAATTAGTGTTCTGCAATTAAATTGCTTTTTATTTTAAAGAATGTTATTGTTGGAGTTTAATATTTTACTTTGACTAGTTTTGAGTTTATATTGATTTATTTAATTTACTGTTTTAAAAATAGTTATTTTAAGGATCAATTGTGACCCAAAAGTTGTGAGGATTGGACCTCAGGGGAGGGGATTTTTGCAGCGGGGTATGGTAGAGTTGTGGCTAAAGTGAGCTTTAGCTCATGGGTTGAGTGGAACCAATGGAGGAGGAAGGCGGGAACGAAAAGGGGAAGGCCAGGATGTGGTCGAACAACCACCAGAGCAAGGCTGGGAGTTGGGGCTTGCAGCGGCGCACGATAGCATTGGGCTAAAATCTCTCTTAACATCTATAGGATTGTAGATCGTAGGATGGGAAAGATGAAAGGAGGAGGCTTTAGCGAGGATGGGAAGCTTGGAGGTAAGTTTCGGGTGAGGGACGCACGAACTATTTATAGGTCATGGGTTAGGGCTCGACGAACACAACCGCGGCTGTAATTGGGGGAGAGGGATAGTGGGGGAACCTCGAGCGTCCCACACGTGGCACTTGATGGGTGGTGGGCAGTAGCGGCAAGCCTTTGCCATGGTCGAGGCTTCATGGGTCACAAAGATAGAGAGAGTGAGTCACACGGGTTGGTGGAAGTGGAGGTGGCAGCAAACGAAGGTGGGGGCCAGTGCTCGACGAACGTGTGGTGATGGCGCAGCGGCAGCTTGGGCAAAGAGGGCTCATGAGTTGCAAAAGGAGGAAGAAGAAGAAAAGAAAAAGAAAGAGAGAAGAGAAGAGGGAGGGGCGTGCAGCGCTAGGCAAAAAGAGAAAACCTAGGGTATTCACCTTCAAGTTTAAAACAACGCCGTTTTAGTGGGAGGGCTGGGCTCCCACACTAACCCACAAGTTGGGCCTGACTTCTCCTCTTTCTCATGCCTAGATTTGGCCCACAACACTACAATTAAATAGATAATCTATAAACAACCACTTGGGCTCAAATTTTCTCTTAAAGAAAAAAAGGCCTACATACACAAAATATTTTGGACTTCACATCCTGCCCCTTAAAAGAAATTTCATTTTCGAAATTGATAAGCTTAATCCATTTAAATCCAAAACAATTACAAGATATTGCTTAAAATTTTCTTGGAACAAGATACACAGTGAAAAATACCCAAACAGATACGAGTAATGCTCTCTCATGACCACTTCTCTCTCCCAAGTGAAGTTCTGAGCCACCAGATCTTCTTATGACACCTTCACTAAAGGTACTGTCTTGGATCTCAGTTTTTGTTCTTTCTAGTCGAAACCCTGCGTTGGTGCTTCCTTATATGTAAGGTTAGGCTGCAGTTGGATGCTACCAAGGTTGACCAGTCGAAGTTCTTGCTATCCAAAACTCTTCTTCAGAGAGGATACATGAAATAGGTCGTGCACCTCTCCAAAATCATTCGGTAATGCACTCCTGTAAGCGACAGGTCCAACCTTCGCCATTATCTAAAATGGGCCGACATATCTTGGGCTAAGCTTTCATTTCTTCCCAAACCGCTTGATGCCCTTCATGGGTGAGACTTTAAGGTACATCCAATCACCTTTTTCGAAAGACAAGTCTCTTCTCCTCATATCTGCATTACTCTTTTGACAACTCTAAGCCGTTGCAATCCCATCTTTTATGACTCTGAACTGATCTTTCATCTCTTGAATTATTTTTGGCCCAAAGCTTGCTCTCACCAACCTCATCCTAGTATAACAGTGATCTGCACTTCCTTCCATACAGAGCCTCATAAGGTGCCATTTGAAGGGAAGCTTGAAAACTATTGTTGTAAGCAAACTCTGTGAGCGACAAGTGATTTTCCCAATTACCCTTGAATTCCAAAGCACAGGCTCTCAACATATCTTCAAAAGTCTGAATAGTGCGCTCTAATTGGCCATCTGACTTTGGGTGATAAGTGTTGCTAAAATTCAACTTAGTGCCCATTGCCGCCTGTAAGCTCTTCAAAAAATGGGATGTGAACCTCAAGTCCTGATCCGATACAATGGTCTTGGCTATCCCATGCAACCAGATTATCTCCTTCACATACAGCCGTGTCTACTTTCCCAAGGTGTCCGTATTCGTGACTGGTAGAAAATTGGCACTTTTAGACAAACGGTCGACGATCACCCAAATAGAATTCTTCCCACTAGTAGTTCTCGACAAACCCACTATAAAATCCATAGCAATATCATCTCATTTCCATTCTAGAATCGAGAGAGGTTGGAGGTTACCGGCAGGTCTCTGATGTTCTGTTTTAACTTGCCTATAGGTGACACATATTTCAACGAACATGGCTATGCCCCCTTTCATCCCTTCCTACCAAAAATTTCTCTTTAGATCCTCGGTACATCTACATTCTTCCGGGGTGAATTGAGTAAGGGGTCGCATGTGCTTCTGTCAAAATATTCTCCTTAATCTCTGAATTAGTAGGAATCACCCTACAATTTCTGAACAACAAAGTCCCATCCTTACTCATTCTAAAATGTGCAGGTCCTTTTGACTTTCTGGCCTTCCATCGGATTTCCACAATTTTGGGGCCCTCCTCTGAAGCTTCTTCAACTCTTCAAGGTCGACAACTCTGAGTTAATGCATTGAGGCTAAGATCTGCTCTTGTTGTGAACTTTCCACTAAAAGTATCCTCATTCCGAATAGAAGAGAGTCTACCCCCGATGATTCAGCCACATCCACAAGATTTCCAACTTAGTGCTTCAACAACCTAGTTTGTCTTCCTTAGATGGTACTTAATCTCGCACTGATAGTCACTAATTAATTCCAACCACCGTCTCTGCCTCATGTTGAGATTTTTTTGTGTGAAGAGATGATTCAGGCTTTTATGATCCGTGTAGACTTCACAAGTCTCGCCATACAGTTAGTGCCGCCAAATCTTTAAAGTAAAAACCACTACTGCAAGCTCCGAGTCATAAGTGGGATTGTTCTTTTCATGATCCTTCAGTTGGAGGGATGCATAAGCCATAACTCGCCCTTCTTGCATCATAACACACCCCAAACCAAATTTGGAAGCATCGTTGAAACTACAAACAGCTTGCGCGGCTATGGAAGTGCCAAGACAGGTGCTAAGGTCAACCTCTTCTTCAATTCTTGGAAGCTTCTTTCACACTTATCAGTCCAGACAAACTCAGCATTCTTCTTGGTCAAAACAGTGAGTGGTCTAAACAATCTAGAAAATCCCTCCACAAATCTTTGATAGTACCTGTGAGTCCCAAGAAGCTTTGGATCTTGTGCACTGTCATGAGACTCAACAAGGCCAGAACGACTTCAACCTTACTAGGATCTACAGCCACACCCTCTTGAGAGATGATATGCCGAAGGAACCTAACTTCATCAAGCCAGAACTTGCATTTGTTGAGCTTTGCATATAACTAATGCTCCCATAGCTTACCCAGTAGTGATTGTAGGTGATTAGCATGATCCTCCAAATCCTGAAAATATACAAGAATATCATCAATAAAGACTAACACAAAGGAATCAAGATACGGCTAAGACACCTGATTCATCATGTCCATGAAAGTTGTAAGGGAATTAGCTATCCCAAAAGGCATTACTTTGAACTCATAATGCATGTACCTTGATCTGGAAGCAGTCTTATTTACATCATTGTCCCTTATTCTCAGCTAATTGTAACTCGATCTCAAGTTGATCTTTGAAAATGTAGCCGCGCCTAGAAGTTGATCAAATAAATTATCGATTCGGGACAATGGATATTTGTTCTTTATGGTCACATTCTTAACCTCCCGATAATCAATGCACATTCTAAGGGTGCCATCATTCTTCTTGACAAACAACACAAGCGCTCCCCAAGGTGAGGAACTGGGTTAAATAAATCCCTTGTCTACCAGTTCTTGCTGAGTCTTCAACTCTTTCAACCTCAGCTAGTGCCATCCTATAGGGAGCCTTGTGCACCAGAGCAACTCTAGGTTCTAAGTCAACCGTGAACTCAACATCTCGCAATCTAGGTTGCAAAAGGAAGGAGGAAGAAGAAGACAAGAAAAAGAAAGAGAAATGCTTGTAAGAAATAGAGGATTAATAAGGAGAAAGCAAATCATCCTTCACACCAGGTACAAACTCCCCAAAATCAAGTTGATTTTGACAAAGGTTGAAATAGATACAACAACCCATTTCGGAAATGATAACCCTCAAATCTTTTAGTTTGAAATTTTTTTCATCCAAAATTTTTTAGAATTTTCTCACATGAATTGTGACCAAGTGATTTCAACAAAGTTGAAGTCCGTACAATATTAATTTTTGCGGTATGAGCCCACTGCTGATGGACTAATATTGTAATTTGATAAAAAAAAATGTACGATTTTTGTTGCTAGCTACGATGTGCATTGAAACTCCCTTGTTTGGACTTGAAACTCATTTCAACTCATCTCTTCTTATCATTACAATTTTCTCAAATTTCCACATAAAATATAATAAATAATTCAATTTTTCCAAGTCTCAAAATAATAATAATATTAAAAATGATATTCTAATAATAGTTTATTCAATTCATCTAAAACTATCTAAACTCATATCTGAATCCAAACGGTCTATGAAATCAAAAATTAAAATAAAAAACATAAAAAAAAAACAAGAAAAGACTGTAGATTTGTTGCCAAAATGGAGTGAGATCAGTTAATGGGAGTAGCATGTGAGATATATGCACACTTAGCAATATGAGTTGCCAAACCAATGATATGGGTCCGGAGCAGCTCAATGGGAAGGCATAGATAGTACGTGTAAGGGAAGTATATGTAGCTCTAGTGGCAATAAATACAGCAAAAATAGTGTCATTGCAAATGCTCAGATTAGCCATTTCTATCTGAGACCACAAATGTCATCACAAGACCACCGAATACTGCACCAAATGGAGCGGCAAGTGACCCGCACGCACGGGTTGAAGTTCTGGGAGACATTTGGCGTGTGGCTCTCACGTGCCACCAGGAAGCCCTCTGCAAATGCCATGCACGGCGCTTCTGGAGCCTGTGAGTCCAGCACTTCCAAGATCGGCTGTCGATTTTCCTCCCAAAGTGGTGCGTGTATTGCAGGCGCCACAAAAGCCTCTTGGTGCACTGTTTTTGCGGATTTTGTACAGTGTTCCCCATTGTATTTCATTTCGTGTCCTGTCTTTACTTTTTAGAAAAATAAAAATCCAAAAAAAATAGTCCATTCAGACCCCCACTATGCTTGGCGGTGCTTATGGTGGGGTTTCGTGCTCCATACTCCGCTTAGTCGGGGTATGGGGTTTTGTTAACTCTGTCGTTGACAGAATTGTGCACGACAGATCTCTTAGACTCAGGTCCTTAGAAATATGTTGTCTAGATTAGACCATGTCAGTCACGGTAGTGTGCTGGGAAGCTATTAACGTTGGTAACTGACTTGTTTTCAAGTCAAATTTATATGTCCTCTATTATGAATGGAATGTGGTCCGTTATTATCAAAAGGAAAAACGATTAACCATTTCTATCATGGGTTTTAAAGTTCTATTTTTATATGATGCTATTTTACAAGTTATGATATGTAATGAAGGAGTATCCATAGTGGGCACTTCTTCCCCTTCTCTTGGAGGTTATGAAGTGATTATTAAGCCATTTTATGAGTCTGGATGACTGGCCCTTAACGGTCAGCTGGAAGTTACATTTGGTGGGTTTGGATATACAAACCTATCTCATCTCATCACATCATTACAACTTTTCCAAATTTCCAGGCAAAAGTATAATAAACAATTCAACTTTTTCAAATTTCAAAAGAAAAATAATACTAAAAAATTATATTTAACAATATTTTATTCAACTTTCAACAAAACATTTCATCTCATCTCCTCTCATCTGAACTCTCTATCCCAACCCACAAGTGCTATTTACATAGCCTCGGCCCTCTCCCATTTGGATGACTTACTTGCACCATAAACATATTCTCTCTCTCTCTCTCTCTCTCTCAATGTGTCTTCTTTTTAGTTTCAGCATCTAGGCTGTGAAATTTGTGAGTGTTGCTATGGTTTTACTATGTAGCACACTCCACCATCAATATGAAAGGACTTCAGATGAAAACAATGACGACAATGAAGAATCTGTGGAACAACCGTACTAGATCTATGATTTGCCAATGGGGTAATATTGTTTCCGTTATGTACTCTGATGTAGTATTTCTAACATGATAATTCTTGTCCAAATAAATCCTTCAACATAATTAAAGATGTTTATTATAGAAGCATAACATGACGTATTCAAATTACATCCTCTATCAAAAAAATAAATTACAAAAAATACTACAACCAAACATCTGAAATTTTTTTTAGGATAATACTTACTTTCAAATGACAAGCAATGTCGATTAAAAAAACAAAAAAAAGACTATGATCAATGCTCCTTATGTCTTTCTTTTTCTTTAGGTTTTCAAAACAGTTGGAGGAAAAGGAAATGAAGTGATCAATGTGGAATGCATCTACCTAAATATAGTAAAGTGAAATGCAGCCAAACTATAAAAAGACTATGATCAGTGCTCTTGTTAACTCCTTCCCACGAACTTTACAACCGATTTCACGAAACCAATTCAAAATTAATTGATCATTCGACATAATCAATTCATTTTTACCTATCATTAGAAGACATCCTTGAAAGTGAAAACAATAGTTCTTTCTATTCCCAAATCACATCGAAGAGAGGATAAATGACACATCGAAACTACTATTCTTTTATTTATTTATTTATTTATTGTAGTGACAACAACTTCTGATAAGATTGTAATATTGCTTGTTTTTCATTGTATACAAGGTTTGTAAGAAAGAGAGGATCAATAAGATGGTAGTGGCCAATGTTAGAAAGAAAAACCCAAGGAGTGTTGAAATTATTGCGCACAAGCACTGCACGCCATCTAGGCCATCTGCACTGGCAGTATCTGTTCACTTTCTTGCAAAGGTTTCCATAATAGAAAGTTTTGATATAAGTATTGTGGTAAAGCTTATTGAAGAACTAAACCGCATCCTTTCGATTTGACCAGCTATGAATAATCTCACTGTCGCAAAGTATGTCCATGTCCTTGGTAGCGTTGATGAGGTTGTCTAAAAGTATGGCATAGAAAGTCAACTGCGCTTCACAGTCGGCGTAGCATTGCTCGAAAGTGATCAGATTTCGAAAAGCTGTTTTTGTAGTCTCTTGGATTAGTAATGGAGAAATTTTCAGGTCCCCATCAATGAATTCTATGGCCAATATGCTTTCAGATGTAGCCTTCACGAATTTGACTCCATCCTCCACGAGGCCCGTAGCAAGATTTTGGTAGGTGGTGTCCAAAAAAATTGAATGGCAAGTTGCAGTAAAGACTGATCACTATGGGTTTGTTGATTGGTCACGTTGAACAAGTACAATCCATGGAACTTGGTTTTCTAGTAATATCTAGTCATGGCATAGAAATTGAAGCATGCAAGACATGGCAAAAATAGGGTCTTCTTTTTCTCTAAGCTCCTCATAAGCATCCTTGCGAAATAGCTCAATAATGAAGCAACCATCAATTAACAAAATCTTAACAAATTCTTCTGGAGTGTATTCAATTGATTCAACATTAAACTAATGAGCCTCTCTCTCCACTTCCTCGATGGACTTGATCAAATTAACCTATCACCCTTTTCTTACGTGTCTCTAAAGTGTGTAATTGAGAAATAAGACATGAACGCAAGTATTGTAGTTTGATTTTTTCAGTGGCTTTCAAGTTTGGATGGCCATGATGAAGAGGGACAAAAGAAAATGCATCAAGGATAAATGCTTTTTCATTTTGCATGTAGAGTAGGATCTTGAAGATACAGCTCTTCTGTTGCACAAGTGAATCATGGAACATCGTTTTCTCAATCGAATAGGCCAAACCTTCTATGTTGATTATAACACTATCTCTGCTCACGGACATTTCTTATGTCGAAAAGAAGATAGACAAAAGAAGAACAAGAGGATCAAAGTCGACTTTGACCAACAAGAAATTCATCCGAAGAAGAGTATTAGAAATAAAATTTTCGTAGCTCATGGTGATAACGGATCTGCATGGGTATCACAAATAAGGTGTTGGTGCAAAAGGGGCTACAAAACAGAAAATAATGAGAGAAAAGTTTGCTTCAAGGCGCATTACAAATGTTGCTTTTGTAACGCCCCGATACTGGAAGTTCGTAGAGTTAGCTCTTAATACTTGATATCTATTCCAATACCACAACTATAAAATCTAGAAAACTCAATAAAATATTAATTCATTTGCTCAACCCAAATATCCATGTTTCTTCACAGGAACAACAAAGAAATTCTCAATAAAGTAAATTAGAAACTCCCTAAATATTCGAAAATATCCTTAACTCGTCATGTCAAAATTAACAAAAATAATCTATTTACTAACTATGACTCTCAAATAAGCACTTGTATTCTCGGGCACTTATTCCTCTACAAACATCAAACCTCTCTAACATTGTATACTCTTGTTCTCCATCAAGACCATCTAAAAAATGTTTGAAGATAAATGGTGAGTTATTAACAACTCAGTAGATAGAGAACATATACTAATGTGTAAACGTAACCATTTATAGAGTTCAGAATGCAAAACAAAATACTTTCTTTCAAAATGCAGAACAAAACATTTCCTTTCAAAATGCAGAATCGGAATATTATAAAAAATCTCAGAGCGAAAGTTAAAAAATATTCATAATCAAAATCCCTTTGGCATAGCATAAATCGAAACATCACATCTTATCTTATCATATTAGATCAGAGATCATGTTTAACCCCCGTTGTAGGGTTGTGCAAACCCCGGCGACCAACCGAGCAAAAATAGAATATGAATCTTTCCCTTATTATTCTCAGAGCCCCGAGTGTGCACACAGAAAAGAAAATGTAGAAAATCACTTTGCTTCCAAAGTGGGTACACCAAAAACAGAAAAGTTGGTACCAACCTGACCTTACACCCGTGGTAAGGTCAGAATGGGACAAAAACATAATGTTATGCCAGAGGTTTTCAGAAATCACATCATATCATATCAGAGTACTGAACATCTTCAGAACAGAACAGAATCAGATCATAAAAACATAATTTATGCACAAAATCTCATATTCACTCTCTTTTGCACAGTTCAAAAATAGAATGCCAAAATAGTTCATGTCTACACTTGTTGTGACGCCCCAAATTTCGCTTGGGATTGGACAGACATTTGACGTGTCGAGACATGAAACACAAGGTTACCTGCCCCCATTCATGACATATAAGTTGCAATGTTCCTAACATGCATCTAGCATTATGCAATATTCGTAGCAGATGATTTTTTTTTCTTTCTTTAGCAATACTATGCACCAAACTGAAATATCCCAGATACTTAAAACATACTTCATACATAATGATATACTAAACCTGAGATCACAACACTAGTCCAAAATATTTGCGATTAAAAGAGTGCTGGAGATTGAACTCCACAAATACAAATGGTAATCTAAGGTAACTACTGTGCTATTATCTACGCCGCACTGTCACTTAGTTGACCGTTTTCAGTTGATCTTTACACAAGTTAATGATGCATGCATGGCAGTAAAAGCATGAATACATAATCAAAATCATAAGTAATCATAGCATAACTTGACATACAACATAACATAGCTGACATAACTTAAACTAAAGCATGAACTGAACTTGACTTGTTTAAACTGAACTGGACTTAAACTAAGACTTGACTTGACAAGAACTTGATCTGAAACTTGACTTAACATGAACTTAAACTGACTTATTTACTTAATATGAACTTGAACTTAAATTCTGAAACTTAACTTGACCTGAACTTGAACTAGAACTGAAACTGAAACTTTGCATGAACTTGAACTGACTTCATTACTTAACATGAATTTGGTCTTAAATTCTGAAACTTAACATGACGTGAACTTGAAATTAAACTGAAACTTAACTTAACATGAACTTGAACTGACTTCTTACTTAACAAAAACTTGGACCTTAATTCTGAAACTAAACTTAACATGAACTTGAACTGAAACTTAATTTAACATGAACTTGAACCGGCTTCTTACTTAACAAGAACTTGGACTTGAAGTCTGAAAATCAAAATGATTCCGCCAGTCGTTTCGTCAAGAATAGTGAACAATCAGAATAATTTCACCCAACATATTCCATTAGAGATACTCAGACAATCAGAATAATTCCATCATGAGTATTTTAAATCATGTACCCTAGCAAAAAAATAATGATTATACCAGAAGTACCTAGTAATACTCTAACAATCAGAATGATTACGCTAGGAGATCTGCATAATTGAACTTGAACTTGAACTGAATTCTGACAATCAAAACGATTTCGCCAGAACTACCTCGCGTGAATTACAAATGGAATGCTTAGACAATTATAATGATTACATCGTGAGCATCCTCTACATAACTAACTTGAACGTAACTCAAAAGATATTACTTACTTGATATAGAAACATTTTGTAACATGGCGTAACATGGCATAACATGTAACAAACCACATACTTAACATGATATGCTTGCAACAATGAATATTACTTGACATGGCATACATTTAACAAATATCATACTTAAAAAGACGTACTTGCAATGAATTGTAAAACATGACAGAATATCTTACGTAACAGATGCATAATTCATGACAGAATAAATTTTGTGTGGCAGATGAATATGTAATGACTTGGCATAGCACATAAGATAACATACATACATACATTGTAGTTCCTTTATTTGTCACTCATAAACATTAAACTGATAGTAAGTTAAAAGCTAACTTACCTTTGTCTTTATGTTTCTAGACAAAACTCAAGTGAGATCACGAGAAACTGAAAGTAATGATTCCTAAAAGTTAGAACTTAATCACTAACAATTAGAAATATGGAGAAATATCAATTTAGAGTAAAATTATCAATTTATCCTCTATATGTGGGAAAGTGACCATTTTACCCTAACTTAAGGATTTTGCATCATGACTCCAAAAATTACCAACTTTACATATGACATGTAAATTTTGTCCTAAGCTCAAATATCAATTCAGAAAAATTTAAAACAAAACACAACCATTAAAACTCTATAAGGCCAAAACTTACATAGGTTATTTCCCTTGATCTTTTTTACAATTCTTTCAAATTTCAAAACTCATGATTAAACCAAAAATTTTCTTATAATATACTCGTAACATATTTTTAATAATAATCATGTTTTGAATCATGAACAAAAGTCATCAAAATCACTAAAACTATACTTGAACTTTTTGGTTTTTCTTTTAAGTTCAAAACAGATTTTTTTGTTTCTAATTTGTTTTGATCAACCTATTGATCCAAGACTTAAAAATATGTGATTTTGAAACCAAAACTTCACATGGTTTAAAAAGGTGTCCTAAAATATATCCAAGCTTTAAACTTAAGATCACATGGTTAAAAATCAACCAAAACATGAATTTAGCCAAGAACATTATCCCTTTGGCCCAACCGAATATTTTCCTGCATAAAATTTCATATATTTGAAACTAACATAAAATATCTTCAAAACAACATTCTAACATGTATATAAAAGGCTTAGGATCCTCAAATAAAAATATCAAAGCCATTGGAATAAGATTAAACCATAAAAGATTTAAACTTTCTCAAAACAGAAACTATTTTTCCTCATCTAGTTTCTAGGTTTCTAGATTTAAGAAAATATTTCACCAAAACTTTTAATCATGCAACAAATTCTTGATGAAAATTCATAAACACATGCTAAAAACACTCCATAAAATTTTCGGACCAAGATATGTCCATTAGCTTGGTAAAAAATTCCAAAACATAACATACTCTCCAGTTTCACACCCAGAATGACGTTTCTATGGTTAAAAATACTTTTTACCAATCAAATGAGCATTAAATGAGACTAATAAGATATCTACGGAAACTAAACTCAGAGATGAACAAATTGTATGAAGGAGTCATCATGTAAAAATACATACAAAGGGTCGAAAAGCTCCACGCAAAAATATCTAGAAATCTATCCCGAGAGTGATCTTTTGAGTTTCTCTCTAAGAATAGAGTGAAAAAATGATGAAAGGGAGTAAAATGTGTCTTGCACAACTTTAAACTTCTTGCAAGAAAAGTTATGAGCTTGAATGATCCTTGATTGGAGGTGGTTAAGGCTATGTTTGGGCATGGAAGAGTTCTCAGCTATCTCGAGCCACTCTTGTACGGTTGAGAATATATTTCCATCCAAATAAACTGTTTTCAAATATTTCAGCATTCGTCTTACATTGTTTGCACTGTCAGGAACTGTATGTAATTCCTGTTTGCGAAAAGCACCTGCAGAAAAGAAAAGAAAAAAAAGTCATGGCCTCTTTCTCTCTCTCTCTCTCTCTCTCTCTCTCTCTCTCTCTCCCTCTCTCTGTCCATGACAACCCGACGTAACAGCCTCCCTTCTTCCCCAAAAAGCATTGAACTCCCATCATGCATGGCTCCTCGAGAATCCCTTACAGTAAAACCCCTTCGTACACTGACCTCTCTCTCCCTCTCTATCCACAGAACCCCTTCGCACTGGCCTCCCTTCTCCCCCAAAAATTCTGAACTCCCATCAAGCGGCTCCTATGAATCCCCCCACAGTCAAAGGTGTTCTTCCCTACGCTGACCCCGAGCTTCCTCTCCCTCTATCGCTCTCTGTAACACCAACTCTGAATCTCTCCCTCTCTCTGTCTACAACGCAAATATTGCCTCCCTGCACATCGAGGTGAATCTCTGGACAATCCGTGCTGCCTCCCCAGATCAACCTGCTCGATGGTCCATCCCATGATGCGAATCTCATGCCTCTACCCCTGGGCTTTGGCAGAGTAGTTGACTGAGGGAGAATCGAAAACATCTCCTCTGCAATTTGTGATCTGTGATCCTGTCAACCCTTGCCCTAGGTTTCGCAGCCTCCGTTATAAACCAGTCATGCCCAAAGCCACAATATTAGGAACCGGCTCCACTTCTTGCTCACAACTTCGATTGCAACAACACCCAAGAGTTGCTGCCACCAGGTTCTTCATCACAGGGCCTCAAATGTGCTCCTTTAAGGTAAGCACAAATCCCCTCCTAACATTCAAAACTTATGCTCTGCTTAGTACTCCTCGCTGGTCTAGATCAACCAACACAATTATATCTCATGGCCTAAGTTATATGAATTATATTTCTCATGACTTGGTGTTTGTAAAAAGGGACGTAGCCCCAATTATAATGAGCACTTGTGATGCTTGTAAAAATGTCTCTTACACAGTGAGAGTGTTGAGAGCCTTTTTATTCATATTTGTATATGTTATCTACAAGATGTATACTCGGAAAGGAAGTATATGATGGTTTGAAGATGATTATGTACTAGGAAATAATCAAATTTAATGGAGTATGATATATATTTATGAAGGTTTGCCATTAGTCGTTGTAGAGAGGGTCTTGGTCATTATTGATATTTATATATATATATTTCTTTATCGGTCTTCGAAGTGGTCCAACTGCAAAAACCCCATAGAGGACTAGAGGAATCAGAATCCCATTTGCTAGCTTCATCACTGATTTTGCATTGCCAAATTCGTTGAAACCAGTCAGCTAATTTGTAGAATAAAATACATGTCAATGGCTTCTTCAAGCATCATCATGTTAAAATTCAAATTTCAGAGCTTCTTTTCCCACCACACTGGATATCAATATTCAAATCATGATGATCAAAATACGAAGAATGTTCCTTTAATTTGATGTCCATACTCTGATGAATTGAAACGTTAGATTCCTGACCTCTTTTTCTCATGTTTATATATGGACATATATAGATTCAAAATCATCCTTAAAAATTTTCTAACTTAGTTTTTATTATTATTTGTTTATGGGGAGAATGGATATATATGTGTATATATATCCATGAGATGTAATTAATTAAGGGGTAATATGCACCATTTTCCAATCAATACAACTCAAAATATCAACCCATTGCAATCAAAGATATACAACTCAAAATATCAACCCACCATGGCAGCTAGCATTGCTCTCTTTGTAAAGGTTGCCTCTTACTGCCACATCTATTTTTATATGTTGGGAATTCAAAGGAATTCCCATTCCAGTTCAAACCCATTAAGGAATTTGTACATAGTGAGAAGAGAAGGGGCGAGGGTGGGTGGTTGAGGGAACATGGGAGTTTCAGGTTTGGAAATTCTACTTATAAACCCAGTTTCTTTATTTACTGGTCATGTATACATCTATACATACACACGTTGATAAATTGTGTTTGGGCTTTATATTGTGTTTCATATGGTTGTGGGATGTGATCAAGTTCAGGGCATCTTTATTATATATTGTTTTAAATCTTTTACCATATTCATCGTTGATTTCAATTCACTCAAATTTACTATATTACAGTGATACTACCTCAGATCTTCTACGCGTGCTTCGAGGGAGGTATGAATATTCATGATTTTTACGTCTAACTTTTTTACATGTCTTTTACCATACTCATTGGGTGGTTAGTTAAACTTATATGTTATTATTCTAATTGATATTGGTACCATGTTAGTTGACCATATTCATGCATATGAGTTAGAGTTTGATGTTATTATATTAGTTTACCATTTCCCCCTTTTCAAACACAAGGGGTCCTCCATATTCTAATTGTGGTTTATAACTAGTAAACTACTACCCCAAGACTTGACTTTTTTAGATTGGGTAACATGCTCATGTTTGCAATGAGGAGCACTCGATGGATGAGTCTAAGGTCCAGTGTGACAATGAGCTGTGGACCGATGGATTGGAGGGGATGTTCGTAGACATCCTCTACCAAGAGACCATTGTGGGAAAATTGGTTGGCTCGAAGATCACCACCGAGATCATGAGAGACTTGCATAAAAGCTTACTCGGGTTGGGAGGAAGGCAATTGATGGCTCACAAATTAGGGGGAAAATTACTCGCTTGAGGTAAAGGGTACGACTGTTTATGGATTTAATGGGCCAGACAGGATGGGTTGGAACACACAGACAAAAATTGTAATTGCGTCAGAGGAACATTGGGCTAACGCAATAAAGGTACAAAAAATACTTCACTAGTTTAATTTTCATACATTTTCGATATATATGTTATTGAGGAAGAGAGACATGTTCTCTAGTGTATATGTCAAGTCTAATATAAGTTTTTGCTAATGCTAGGTGCGTAGCCAATGGAGGAAATTCAAGACACATGGTTGTCGAGACTACAATCTCCTATGCACCATTTTTGGCCAGTCTGTGGCCACGGGGGTCCTCTATTTTGCGTCAACACAGTAGCCCTCGACGATCGAGGAGGAGGTGAGGTCACGGTGCCCCGTACTGGGAACTGCCACGGACGCGCCAATAGACATAGATGGCCCAGAGATAAATGGCCCAAGTGGGAGACAGAGGCCAAATCGTCGTCGAGCAAGAGAGTCGGCCCGGGGTAGCACATCCTCATATTTTAGCAAAGTTTTGGAAGCTATGGCCACCGGCCAAGCCACAAGAAATGAGTTGGATAAGCAGTTCTTATAGGAATGTAGTAGAAAATGGAGCAAAGGCACATAGTCATCTGGTTCGCATGCGTCATATAGCAAGATGGGTGCGTGTCTGAAGTTTTTGGATGAGATCCACCCGCGGCTCCCTGCATTTCAATAACAAAGCATTAGCTCAGTTTTTGAATGATAATGTGGTTGAACAGTTCTTAATGCTGCCCCCGGATCATAAAATTGATTGGATTTGGTCTTTGGAGTGACGTAGCATATGTTTGTTATTGTAACTAATCTAACGTTAATTATTGAGGATGTTTTTTTCATTGCGATTGTTGTTTATGAGTTACTATTGCGGTTGTTGTGTGTTTTAAATTTATGAGTTGCATCAGATGAACATGTTATCGACAGTTTAATTCATTTGGGATTTTACCTTCAATTTGCACTATTTGGCAAGTGTTTTATTGTTATTGTATTTAAAAATGACTAGTTATTAGATGGGATAAATGAGGCTATTATTTAAGCGGCATGTTGGAGACATGTCACATCTAGAAAATGATTTCTAACTTTTTGACATGTTGCGGGGAAAGAGAAGCTTATTATGTGCTGTCAGTTATTGTTCAAAGTGTTATTGCCTATAATTTCAATTTTTGAAACCGCAGAATGGATTTTGGAAGTGGGTCAGATGATGAGCCGCAGGTGGAGGCAAACACTACCGAAGCTGGATCGAGTAGTAACCTGGCTTCAGGGTGGGACGATTATAAAGCTTGGAGGAGGCGTGATGTATCTAGTGGTAACTAGCCTCCAGCTTGGGATGAATACTTGCTTCAGAGGATACGTGATGTATCGATGTCGGATGACATGTTCATGCTTACAATACTTCTCGCAGTAGAGGAAAGCACACAGGCAAGGGTGTTTGAGCGAATGCCTGAACACAATATCGACTTAAGCGGACGAGACTATATAGTTGCAATTCTCAACGGAAATCCGGCATGCTGTTGGTATTTGTTTCGGATGGAAATATATGAATTTGAAGCGTTTTGCAATACATTGCGGGTGAATGAATATCTCGAATCGACGAGGCAGGTTTTTGTGGAGGAAGCTTTGGCAATGTTTGCATACAGTCGGACATGGCCAAGTTCAACGACTAACAGGTGATCGATTTCAACACTCTACTGAAACCGTTAATCGGCAGGTCTACGCAGTGATGCTAGCCCTATGTAATCTTACTCCTGAAGTGATTGCACCTACACAGACTACTAGGGTGGTGCCTTATATTCAAGGCAATCCAAGATATTACCCATGGTTCGAGGTAACAATTTCTTACTCTGGTTTAAAGAAAATGAAAAGTGGTTGAAAATAAGGGTGTGTGGTCGATTTTGGTTTTATTAAAAATGGGATAAATTACAATTTTACATTGAACTCGTGCAGAAATGTTATGGTGCAATTGACAGGACTTATATCTCCGCATGTGTGCCCATGGAGGCTACTAACGCGTATCTATCTCGACATCAACAAGTTAGCCAAAATGTGCTGGCAGCCTATGATTTCGACATGAAATTTACGTTCATATACGCTGGCTGGGAAAGCACTGCCCATGATGCTCGTCTGTTTATGGATGCGTTGACGCGTCCAGGGATCAATTTCCCATTGGCTCCTGAGGGTAAGTATTATTTTTCACGGCATTTATGGAGGAACAGTATTTTGTCCTCACTGCTTGTTTGAAGTTTTATTAATGTTTGTATTGGTTTCTAGGTTATTATTACTTGGTTGATTCTGCCTTTCCATGCATGATTGGATTTATGCCCCCGTACCCCTAGGTGCGGTTTCATAGGTCTGACCGCCATGGCAATAGTTCATTCTCTGGATATCAAGATTATTTTAATTATCGACATTCTTCCATCTGGAATGTGATTGAGCGTACATTCGGTGTGCTAAAAAATTGGTTTCGAATTTTGAAATCAATGAACCCATACAAAGTGACACAACAATGATATATTGTCATTGCATGTTGTGTCATGCATAACATTATTCGATCTATTACACTAAATGATAAGATATGGCATAAATTTTTCAATGCGAGTGATTATCCAGGACGGACTCGAGTAGACAACCTGAAACATCTGCTGCGTATGCCTAACATGTCATCTGCCTCAGCACAAGCCATGGTTGGAACCAGGGACTATCGCAAGAAATATGTGAGCACATAGGTAGGCCAATTGATATTAGTTTACATTTTATTGTATTGTATGTTGTTTTTTTTTTTTTTTTTTATGTGTTGAACTTGTTTTGGAATTTCTTATGTTTTGTATGAAATGCTGATTTTCGCCTATATGAACTAATACTAATATACATTAAAAATTCGAATGGGTATAATTAAAAAGAGTTTTGGACTGAATAAAATTGTAAAATAGCGCACTTGCTTGTTGTCATTATAATATATCGCCTCTGAATTATAGTGTACCTGTAATTTATTACAATACATTTGTACAAAAAATAATTTTTGTAATCAAGATTCATTATTATCATACTTGTTAAATGAGAAATGCAACTGATTTTAAATATAGGGGCAGGAATAGATGTAGAAGATTGCATATTGGCTTTTACCATTTTTATGAGCACATATACAAGAATAAATATTGTTTCAATGGGGGGAGCACCACGACGTCCCATAGCTTTCAAATGGGTTTAATTAACAAAATTTCGGAGTGAAAAAGAATTTCTAAAATAGCACACTGGAAACAAATCATAATATATATAACACACTGATTTTTATTTAAAGGATTTCCTCTAATCCAAAACAATATATGAAATGCATAATAATTTGTAATACGTTATTGTAGGAGACGTCCATTCAAATAAGTTTGAAGTAGTTTTCAAACATCTCTAGCCACTATGTTTCACTATGAGCCGAGATCAACCTCGTGTGTGAATGCCAGTGTGCGACGAAAAGGGAGTGTGAGGTTCGTGGTGGCTGGATCTACGAGAGGTGGTTGCCGATGTGAGGTTGTGGAGGTGCGGTGGCTGGGTGGTCGCATACATTGTTATAATATTTATGATTATTATATAAAAAAAACTCACTATAATATATAAAAAAATAACTATAATATTTATCACTATTATATATAAATAGAATCATCATTTCATCACCATTAAAAAAAATCAATAATTGATGGGACCCACACCTTTTTCAACTACTTACTCAAAAGTCAACAACTCAACATACTTCATACATCCAAACAACTCAAACTACTCTCAATGTGACCCACAAATCCACTCCAATATCTACTCACAACTATTCACAACACTTCTCAACACTTCTTGCTATCCAAACTAGCCCTAAGTGACATAAAGTGGAGAATAGTGAGGGGCAAGGACTGTCTGCAACAGTTGTGAGGTATGGAGGTTGATGAGGTGGATTTCTCCTTCACATCAAGGCACTATTGGGTGCAGCCAATGGCAGTGGATGCCCTGCCATGTGGGGAAGGAAAATTCTTCAAGAAGCTTTGCCAAGGTGGCCAAATTCGTGGGCCTTGGGGGGCCTTAACCAAGTGGGCTTCAATTTGGGGTTTAAATGGGGTTTGGTTAAGGTTCGAGATGTTATCAAGCCCAAATCTAATTTTTCTTGATCCAATAAAATTATCAAAGTTTAAAAGGATTGATAATGATGTCATAACAAGAATTTTAAAAATTAATACCATGTGAAAGTGATTTAATCAAGTAATTAAGCATAATGTTAGAAATCAGATCAAAAAGGATTTGGAGGCCAACTTTAAGTTTTGGTTTCAACAAAGATTTTGGGGTTTCGATTGGATTCCAGCCATTTAGGGTTTCTCTGAAACCCTCTTAGGTCTAGCACAATTTGGTTGATTAGGTGAAAAAAATAGGGTTTTGCTTAGGTGGCATGACCTCACATCCTGATTTCCTTCACAAATCTATCTAATGGTTCCTCTTTGTGCCAAGTGTCTAATACTATTCACTATGTGTGGCTAAGATCTTACCAAGTGTCCAAATAAAACTTCTCTAACCTCATTTGGACATTCCACATTATGATTTTGAAAACGTTACACTGGGTGCGCTTATCGAAGTTACTATTCACTTCAAAAAAATACATAATAAACTTAGTACTGAAAAATCCTAAATAATCATATTAACCTATACTGAAAATCGTTTAACGAAATTCAACCCCGAAGTGTCCCTAAAAATAATTTCACAATTTCCAATAGATGTTTCGTCCGAAATTATGAAAATGGGTTATTGAGCCATAAAATCATAAATAATCAACTGAGTGTAATGGCGTAGACCAAAACACATTTTGACACTTCTAACTATCTCAAATAATTAAACTCAAAATTCTAGTACTATAGTGAATGATAACACTGACTATGTTGACAGATTAAAACCTGTGAGATTGGTCGATTCGTAAAAACTTATAGGGTTCTCACAAGGTTCCTAAAGTCAATAGAAATTTCACCAGTGAATTTCTAGTAGGCTGTTATACCAGTCAAGCCAGAAAATACTTTATTCTTAAATAGAATCTCATGAGTAATGCATAACAAATAACTGAGGTAGTTCACTTTTCTTTTCATAACCAAATATGCATATTTTTCAAAAATCAACATCAGCCCATTATATCTTTATGCAAAGTCTAGTATAGGAACCCTGCTTACCTGAACTTCTTAGCTGATCAGAATTTCTCCACAACAATATTGAACAAAAATCAATCGTCACCTATAAAAATAATAACGTAACCTCTGTAAATATTAAATCAAACATGTAGTTCGATGTGTAAACCTGAAATGTTGAAATATCCTATTTTAATTCCTCAACACCTAAATTTCTCATAATCTTGAAATCTCATCACTTCCCAAAATTCATCAACATACATTTAATTTCTCCGACTATGATATAAAAATCTAACCTATTTACTATTGAAATCAAATTATAAAATTTAATACTAAATAATAACAAAATATTTTAAATTATACATAAAAAATTTCTTAAACTAGATCATAATAAAAATAATACAACATTATCACTTACTTACCTTTGAAAGAAACAATTGAAATCACTTATAAAAATTTCTATATTTAAGTTTTTAGAATATAATAAAATAAAAATAATGCTCAATAGTAAATAGGTGAGAGAGGTTGTGTTGGCAAGATGGGCAGATGCGGAGGTTGTGTCGATGGGCGACTGAGCATGAGAGGGAGAGACAGTGAGAGAGATGATGAGACAACACGGTGACAGAAAGGGGAAGAGAAAGAGAGGAGAAGCAACCAAAGGGAACGAATATGGAGGAGAGTTAGTGGGCTCACCGATTGGCATAGCGTGACGAGGATGTCATGACCTGCGGTTTCTGTTACTTTACGGTGGTTTTCGGTGCGAAAGGTGGTGGTTTGCAATGGCTCACGGTCAGTGGCGGAATCAGGAATTTGTTGTAGGGAGGCCGAGCAAAGCTAAAACTATAATAAAATATTTTTTGTTCTATTTCTAGGTCACAATAATCTATAAGATCAAAATAATTTTGTAGAGAGAGCCAAGATAATTTTTTAGAGAGGGGGCCAACACAAGATGAGATTAGTATAATCCTACGTAGGTCCGCCGTTGCTCACGGTGGAGATCAGTAGGTGCTCTGTTTTTGGTGTGGGAAACAGGGGCTTTCTGTGAGGTGGGGGGTGGCTCTTGGTTTTCGTGTGGCTGAGCAAGGGCTAAGCAAAGGTGTTACAGCGCAAATGTTGGACGTGGGTGAGTCATGGCTTTCTCTCTTTCTGAATGTCAAACTACCGCTGTGAAAGGCTGAAAGGTTCACGGTAGTTTATGGGCTTGCAGGCCAAGTGCGTTGGGAAGGTGGCTGGGTCATTTTCTAGTGGTTGCAACGCTGGTCAAGCTTGATTCTGCTTGCACGGGATGTGCGCATGAGGGAGTTAAGGTGGAAAGAGACGGAACTCTATTCTTGAGTTTTCTTCATGCACGAAGGATTATATATATAGGTGAACGAAGAACAAAAACAAACCCTAGAGGGATGAGGGAGACGTGTATGTGCGTGTGAGTGGATAAATACATTAGAGACGTGCATGATTATGATAAATGGAAAGAGACGTATAAAGGTGGGGAGTTTTTTTTATAAGAAACAAACTTCCGTTGGGTCTCCTAGTTTAATAAAAAGTGGTATGGGCCATGCGGTGATCGGGTAGAGTCCATTTCAAAAATTTAACTACAATGGCAAGTCCATTAGAAAAATTTGATAACCATTAAAAACCAATTTTTGCCCATAAAATAGTACTCAAAAAAATTTCAATTGGGCTTTTCATATACTTAACCCAAAAATATAAAGACTTGGCACTAGGCTCGGGTGTTACAGCTTTGCTTAAGATAATATTCGCTCCTACCAATAACTGTATGCACACGGATCATAATCGAATTTGCCTCCCAGATCAAGTCAGTTTGTCTAACTGCGTTATGCAAATACAAAATTAGATCTCGAATACCCTCATATTTTGCTATGCAACTAAGAGATTAGAAATCTGTTCTCTGTAAAATGAACAGATCCTAATAATAAATTTTGAAGAAATGACAACTTTTGGGGAGAGAGAATTTAGAAATTGCCTTCTTGAACTCTATTATTTTGTCATTCTATCATCCTATGTTCAAATTCATAGGCCAATAAGTCTATTCATAGAGGGCCAAAAGATGTGAATGAAAGTTGTAACTTTTCATTTTTCTATAGTCTGATGCCACCTGCCGCCATCCAAAACATAAATTGGACTTAGTCCATAGCTAAGATAGTTCCGCTACAGATTGGCGAATGGTCTGGAAAGTTTTACTTGATGGTGGTGCCGTTGGATGACTTCCACTTTATATTGAGTTTGGAATTCTTGAGGAAGATAAGAGTTTAAGTTTCACCTCTTTTAGTTACCAATGCATAGTTGCTCTCTTTGGCCAGGTGAGGATGAAACTCTTTCCTTAGAACTCAGCAAGAATGGAATGCAACGAAGCTGATCAAACGAGATTTGAATACGGTCATGGTTATTCCCTATTATCCCTCTCGCACGAGTTCGAATCCCAACAGGGTATAAACTTTTCCATTTTATTTTCTCCCATGCTTTGCAGCGCCACGCGCTTGTGCGGGGCTTCATGAGTTGCAGCGCTTTAAGCATGAGCGCCTTGCGCTTTGGTACTGTGCCATGGACCATGATCGCGTGGAGTCATCTCTAAATCAAAGAAAATCCCATCTTTGTAGAAGGCATAGCTCGAACCCAACCCCATGGATAAATCTAAAAGCCTCAATACCACTAAGCCAATTAATGGCTAACGGTTGTTTTCATAGACCCAAAATATTATAAGTCTCATAAACTTTCAAAACTACTTTCTTTTCAAAATAATTTAAAACTTTCAAAATAAATCTCTAAAATATTATTAATAATAAATATTATACATATAATTTTAAAAATATTTCCAATAAGCTAAACTTACACCTGGACGCATCAAATTAGATGATAATAGATTCAGTAGCACCCAATATATAGCCACGAAAAGTCGACGAGGAGATAAAGGATATCTCACCTCTAAAACCTTTCAGTAGCACAAGAGATAAAGGATATCTCACCTTAGATTCAGGATGTTTTCCGTAAGAATAAGACGATCATCAAATCTGATTCGGCCTCTCAATCTTTGTTCCTAGGATCGGTATTAGTTTTGAGGTGAGATGAGATAAGTTGAGATTAAAATTAAAAAGTTAAATAAAATATTGTTATAATATATTTTTTAATATTATTTTTATTTTGAAATTTGAAAAAGTTGAATTGTTTATTTTATTTTATGTTAGAATTTTAAAAAATTATAATAATGAGATGAAAGGTTTTCAAAATTTTAAATTTTAGTCTTGAAAGTAAATGAGGCCTTAGTTTCTGGTCAACTATATTATTGCTGCCTGTGCTTGGAGATGGTTCCGACCAAGATGTACGTACAAAACAGCTCAGGAATAAATTAAAAAAACCAAAAACAAGACTGTCGACAAAAAGAATTGTCGAGATCAGTGAACCACTCCATCATAAAATATTATCTATCCATCATAATATATTTGTCATTTATATATAATTGGAGAGGATATCTTGACCGGTTAGTACTATATGAGCCTAGAACTTTGCTTATTCTTGAAACAAGCCCCACTACCAACGAGAGCAATCAAAACTGAGAGGGCCTAGCCCATTGTTAACATCGACTGGATAACCACCCAGCGAAGATAAAGGATAAGAGAGGTAACAATTCAAACTCATTAAAGGATGAACCCCCATCTTCAAGTTTGAATTTGAATAATAGATATGTCTATTATTACTTAAACAACAGAATGGTCCAAAGGCTATATATAAGAGGAGAACCTAGTACATAAAGGGGATCCGATTCTTTGATATTAAAAGCTATTTACGGCCACTGACTTAGGCATCAGAAACGTTCCCTTAAAACCCAAGCTGCCTTACTCTTTGGTTTCTAGCGATCACTCAATGGTGGCAGTAAAACACGCCCAAAACAGTTGGTACCGTCTGTGGGATCTCAAAATATCATACTCAACGTGCTTTTCACATGCCCATCACCACACGGTCTCAGGTAACTAGAGATCATGAAGAAACTTCACAGAACATGCAAGAGAGACTTGTGGAAATGGAGGAGACAATAAAGAAGCTCACCACAGAGGTTGACTCATTACGAAAGGAGAATGAAGCTCTCACCACAGAAATGGGCCGTCAGGAGAGGATGCAGCACCCAGTCAGGTGGACATGGTAAAGATGGAGGCAAATAGTGCAAGTGTTAGGGAAGGCCACCAGGAGGATGAGGAAATGAAGAAGCTGCACCACAACGAGCGCAACCTAATGGATAAATTTAAGGAGATGACCAAGAAGATAGTAACGTCCTCTTCGGTCGACCAATTGCTATCCAGCACATATATGCCATTCTCTGCAGAAATTATGACAATGCCTATACCTCCAAAATTTAAATTCCCGTCGATAGATTTATATGACGGCTCCAAAGATCTTGTGGAGCATCTTTAAACATTCAAAGCCCATATGACGCTTCATGGGTTCCCGAGAGAAATTGTGTGTAGCATTTTCCCTTTAACTCTAAAAGGATCGGTGAAAGGATGGTTCGGAACACTACAACCATGTTCCATAGAAAGTTTTGAAGAACTGGGCCGACAGTTCTTGACAAAATTCATGGCGAGTAGAAGACGCAGCAGGCCAGCTGCATATTTATTGACTGTCAAACAAAGAGAGGATGAAATTTTGAAAGCATATTTAACACACTTCAATAAAGAAAAGAAGACAACTGATGATCAAGACGAGAAGATTATGCTAGCAACATTGCTTAGAGGCATTTGGCCAATGAGCCCTTTTATGGTCGAACTGGCCAGAAAGACCCCTTCCACATTACGGCAATTCATAGACAGGGTTGATGATTTTGTCAATGCTGAAAATACATTAATCGCACTGACTGCCCAACCAGAAAGAAGGAGTGAGCGGAAACTAAAAGGAGGACAGAGGAAAGACCGAGATGGGGGTCAAAAGGCGAAGAGAGACCAACTGGATTTAAGGCGAGATAGTAATTTAAGAAGACATAATGGCGTTTATGTGCACTACTCCAGTTCGCACTATTGGGACAAAGCAAATGAAAAGGTACAAAAAGATAACAATGAGCGACAAACCGAGAAGTATTGTACTTATCATAAGACGATGGGACATAGAACCGAGGATTGCTACAACTTGAAGCGAAAAATAGAAGATATGAAAGGTCTTGGCGAGTTGGAATGCCTAATCGCCCAGAATACTTACCCCCCCCCCCCCACACGTACAAACAACCAAAAAGTTAAGCACAAAAAATGAAGGAGTGAGAGCCCTAGGAAACAGGAGTCACCGAGAAGAGATAAGAGGCCACATGAGCCTCGTGACCAAAGACTGAGAGCGGATGATAACCACATAAACCCACCCTTGGGCGAGATTCATACAATCGCCGATGGGTATGCTAGAGGTGGCCCGACTTCCTCCGGAAGAAAGGCATATGCTAGATGGGCGATGTATGAAGAAGTTTATAATGTGAAGAGACTCGTTAAGTAGCCTCGAGTACAGATATCCCCCACAATAGCTTTTGGCAACGAGGATTGCCAAGGGATTGTATATCCTCATGATGATGCGTAGGTGGTAACAATGTTGGTGGCAAATTTTACCACAAGGAGAATACTAATTGACAGTGGAAGTTCGGCAAATCTCCTATTCTGGGACGCCTTTAGCAAAATGGGAATTGGTGTGGATTGACTGAAACCAGTACCAACTACGTTAAAAGGGTTCACTGGAGATACGGTGCAACCAATGGGGTCCATTGCATTGCCAGTCTTTGTAGGAATGGACACTCATGTCACCACTACAAGGGGAGCCAGATGAGCCCCTAAAATCACTACAAAAAAGAAAGAGGTTTTCTATATATTTCTGGCAATTCATTTTAAGCCAGAAATAGTCCCAAATCACCGTTTGGGAGGAAAGCTTGCGGCGAAGTGGAAAAATAGTCGTTAAGAAGAGTTATTGTGACGAAAAATTTTGCCACAATAAAATTCGTCGCAATAAGATAGTTATTATGATTGTCAGTGACTTTATTACAACGTTAATTTAATCTTGCCGTAAAATTGATTTTTTTTTTTGTGGCGTGTTTTCCGTCGTAAAAAGATACAACGCATATTGGATTTTATTTTAAGCCTGTTGCGGAGCTTATTTGGCCGCCGCAAAAAACTTTAGTATATAAGGTCACGGGAAAAGAACCTAAAATTCAGTCCACGCGTTAATTTCCCTCTTCCCTCCCCGATACACTCTACCTCTCTTCCGTGTCGTCAACAACCATTCTCTATCGCTTAAGCGTGCCGTCCAGCCAACTGTCGTGCCTTCTCACCTCAGCTCGACACCGGTGAGTCTGTGGTTCTCGTCACTTATGTACTTTCGGTGTAAAGGATTTTGATCGAATTAGTCTTTTGTTTTGGTAAAAGACACTGTCTTACAACTTTTTTGTGGTGGGATTAGATGCATTTTTGTATATAGTTTGCCCTAAATTTGATATGTGGATTTAGTTTTCCTAAATTTCTACTGCCCCTTACAAATGTAGTTTGCCCTATTTCATTGCCCAACAACTTTCTTTTGGTGGAATTAGATGGTTTTTCCTATATAGTTTGCCCTAAATTGCAATATGTGGATTTTGTTTGCCCTAGATTTCGACTGGCTTACAAATGTAGTATGCCCTAATTCGACTGCTTTTTCCTATTTCACTGTAATTGTTGTTCCTGGTTTCCTAATCCTAATCAAAAGCAAATGCATCAAAGTAGACTATGGAGTTAATGTCCAATCCTCGAGACCAATTTGCCTAGAAACACATTTCAGCCCATCTTTTAATTAACTCGAATTAAGAACATGAACTAGGATTCAATTTATTACATTTGTTGTCCGTTAATAATTTTGAATTCTAGACTGCATCTCCTTTAATAATAGCATGTCAGCATCTTCACCGTCCCTTATTGTATTTCTTAATCAAGAAAATAAAGGGTCACACGTACAAAGTTACCCTCCCCACCACTAAGAAGACTACACATTACACATCCTGTTATGGCCTCTTGAGAGATGGGATGGAAGGGGCATAGGAAGGAAAAACACATCCCCTCTCAGAGATCTATGAAACCCTAGGTGAAGTAGGGATTATATAAATATATATATATATATATATATATATATGTTGAGCGAGAAGGTCTTCATCTATCAGTTCCAAACGCGTCGTTTAGGCTTTTGGGCAGAAAGCTCTTCTGTGGGTTTACCATGTGTCAGCCCGGTCATGCATGGGCTTCAAGTTGGGGCTGTTTGAATCTTCGTACAATTTTTTGGTCTGGCATTTCGGCCTCTGCAACTCTTTTAAACCGTTTGGAGGATATAATTTCTGTTTTTTCAAAATAGTAATTATTAGATAGCTATAGAATGTAAAAATCTAAGAGATGTGATATTTTCATCTTATTGTAAGATATAAATTATTAAAAATTAGTACTTGTTTAAGTTGTTTCGATGATATAAAAATTTAAAAAAAAAAAAAAAAAAAGGAGTTTTCTTCCTGTGCTTGGACTTTGCTCTGAAATTTCTAAGCAACTTCATATGGTTGCTTGCTGTCAGAATTGTAGATTGACCCAGTAAAAAAGCAACGTCCAAGCTAACACGTGGCATGAGATTGGGCCCCAAAAAAGTCCAAACCCACTGGGCTTTTTGGGCCATCTTTGTGTTTGCTCTGCTGGGGCAGAATGGGCTGAGTTTTTCTTTGATTTATTTTTTGACCTTTTATATTATTATTGTATATGTCTTTTCCATCTAAACAAAACACATTGCCTCTTACAGATAATTTCTTGACCTTTTTAACGTTTCTCTTTTCCTTTCGGTTCTTTAAGGTGTGATTAGATTTATGTATATATGTGTACATATATATATTTATATTCTTCTCATTTATTTATGAAAATAAGATGTGAAGGGAGGTATACCCAATTTTATGAGTAACTTTACGTAGTTCTTCATTTTTAGTCCCATAGTTCTACTTGTCTATTTCTGCACATTGCAGCCACTACCTACACACGGTTCTATTTTTTTTTTCTTCTTCTTATCATAGGTATAGAATCTTTTCCCCAATTAACCAATTTTCGGCCTCCACATACTTCTCTCAAATGGATAGGAGTTGGATGAAAATCACTAATAAATTTCGATCCAGTGAATATGCCACGGGCATTAAAGGGTTCATTACTTTGGCTCGATCTCATACTACAAAGGATGAAATTTGTTGCCCATGTACCTTATGTCACTACAAGGAAAAGGGTATTTGTGACCATTTGATTGCGATGAAAAGATTATTTGTGGCCAAAATAGACCAATTTTAGCTGTAAATAGTCATTTCACTGTAATTAACTGGCTACAAATAAGTAGTTTTCTTGTAGTGTGTTCAAATAATTATTTTCTACCTACAAGTTATGTCGAGAGACATTTGTTCACTAGAGGTATTGAACCAACTTACACGAGATGGATATTTCACAGGGAGGAGGAAGAGTTACCTTGTAGTGATGATGACGATCTTCATGATCCTGAGCACGAGGATCACTACGTTGATGACATTGATGTTATGTTACAAGACATTCGGGCTAGAAATTTCCCTAATTTTCCTTCAACCGAGTCATTCTATGCTGGGGGTGTGACCCCAGTCGAACCTAAATCAACCATGAATTTTGACTAGTTGTTGGTTGATTCACAGTGTCCTCTTTATGAAGGTTGTACCAAGTATTCCAAACTTTCATTCTTGGTTAAGTTGCTGCACATTAAAACACTTAGTGGTTGGAGTGTTAAGTCATTCTACATGCTTTTTCAATTACTTAAGTCAGCTTTTCCAGATGCTCTTTTGCCGAACTCATACCAAGAGGCACGAAACTTGGAGCGTGGCCTAGACTTTATTAGAAGGAACATGTAGACAAACAAGAGTGCCATAAATGTAAGTTGTCAAGATGGATATTCAGTACGGATAAGCAACGATAAATTCCTCAAAAGGTTATGCAACATTTCCCATTAAAGCCAAGGTTGCGGAGATTATTTATGTCACGGAAAACAATAGCTAATATGAGGTGGCATTGGGATCAGCGTGTCAATGACGAAGGAATTCTAAGGCATCCTACTGACTTTGAGGTCGGTCTGGAAGGCATTTGATCAAGAACATACTGTTTCAACCCCTTCAATAATTTGGCAAAGCCTTACAGTGTATGGCCAATGATTTTGGTGTCGTACAACTTGCCCCCGTGGTTATGCATGAAAGATCTATTCTTCATCACCTCATTGTTGATTCCTTGACCAAGATCACCAGGAAATAAGATAAATGTTTATTTGCAGCCTCTAATAGACAAACTAGTGGATCCATGGAAAAATGGTGTCAATACATACGATGCCAAGGCCACAAAGACTTTCTGATTGCATGCAGATTTATTTTGGCCAATCAATGACTTCACTACATATGGAAACCTCTCTAGGTGGAGCACTAAGGGGAAGATGGCATGTCCATCGTGCGAGCAAGAAACAGATTCGATGTGGTTGAAATACAACCTAAAGCATTGTTACATGGGTTATCATGGATTCTTGCCACCGGCCCACATTTGGAGAAAGAAAAAGAGTATTTTTAATGGTAGTGCAGAGCATCGTGGCCCACCAGAACAGTTGTCAGGAGAAGATATACTCAATCAACTACAGAATATTCCAGACGCTGATTTTGGAAAATCTACAAAGAAGAGAAAGTGAAGAGAAGATGAGTTAAATTGGACCAAGGGAAGCATCTTTTTTCAATTCCCGTATTGGTAGAGTCTAAAGATTAGGCATAACCTTGATCTAATACACATTGAAAAGAATTTATGTGACAACATCTTGATGAATATCGCCGAGAAAACTAAAGACCATGCTAATGCATGTCATGACCTTTCCAGTCTCAATATAAGAAAGGAGTTACACCTGATTCATGATGGACAATGCGTTAGTATGCCACATACTTGTTATACCTTGTACGGATCTGAGCAAGCAGGAATTTGTAAATGGTTGCATGATGTTAAGTTTCCAGATAGCTTCGCTTCTAATATTGCAAGATGTGTGAGTCTTGTCGTTTGCAAACTCTCTGGCATGAAAAGTTATGAATGTCATATCTTCGTGCAAAGATTACTTCCCGTTGCAATATGTGGATACTTACGACCAGATATACGATTGGCATTGATTGAGCTGAGAACTTTTTTTAAATAATTGTGTGCTAAAACTATTAAGGTTGATGCTTACAAAGTCTTCAGTCTGATATAGCCGTCATTTTGTGCAAGCTGGAGATGATATTTCCACCTTCATTCTTTGATATAAAGGTCCACCTAGCCTATCATTTGCCACATGAGGCCCTGCTTGGAGGGCCAGTTCAATATAGGTGGATGTACCCTTTTGAATGGTATCTTGAAAAATTTAAGAGATACATTAAAAATAAGGTTCATCCAGAAGGTTCAATAGCGGAGGCCTATATCCATGTAGAGTGCTTGAATTTTTGCGCCATGTACCTCTATGGTGGTGAGTGTAGATTCAATCCCCAAGAAAGGAACTTAGATACTGGGGGAGAAGATGGTGTTTGAGAGGGACTAAGTGTTTTCTGACAGAAGGTGCGCCCCATGGGTTTCGCATCACGTCATCAACTAGACGATCACCTGTTCTTAAAAGCCAAATGGTATGTGCTTAATAATTACGGAGAGATTGAACAATACCTTAATTAAGTACCTTCAACTAGTGCCAAGCCTTCAATTATTTGATTACTTAAATACCTTCCATCACCTATTGTTAATCACCAATGACAGGCTTTTGCCCAGTGAGCACTACATGCAAGTCAGTGAAGAGTACTCTAACAATGTCAACAAGATGCATGCGACAAAATTCTCAGATTGGTTCAAGTCAAACGTATGTATTTTAGTTTACTATTTGATAACTCATTCCCATCACATGGTTATGCATCTTTACAACAAACATGGATTTGGTTGATGTGGTTCTTTCTCCCCAACAGTGACAGATTCAAAATCTATGTGCTGACAATCCCATTGATGTTTCAGATCATCTCTATGCACTTGCATGTGGTCCTGACACTTGGGTTGCGTCCTACTGTGGGTGCATCATGAACGGCATAAGATTTCACACGAGGCAACGTGAAGAACATTATCGAACACAAAATTCAGGTGTTCTCGTTATTGGTGAACTAGATGGTCAAAGTGTTGACTTTTTTGGGTTTCTTACAGACATCTTGGAAGTTCGCTACAAGGGATGGCGCCGTGTGTACTTATTTAGTTGTGACTGGTTCGACATCTCCGATTCTAGACGAGGGATACTTGTCGGCGATCATCTAACTAGTGTGAACATGTCCCGTACATTTTATAAGGATGAGCCATTTGTTTTGGCGTACCAAGCTTCACAGGTGTTCTATCTAAAAAATCGTAGCTTCCTTGGTCATTGGTATGCAGTACAAAAGGTTGTCAAGAGAAATGTGTATGATCTTCCACTTGGAAACTTGATTGAAGACGATGCTTCTGATGGTAGCGATGTTGAGCTGTACCAAGAGGATGATTCTTTTGAAGAATATGTATCGGCCCATGCTGATGACAAAAGGAAGATGTTAAATTCTTTTCTCAAAAAATAACGTGCCCAATTATTTCCAATGGCCCTCTCTCTTCCATTATCAGAAGGAGAAAAAAGTTCACTCTCTCTTCCATGTTTTTTACTTCATCTCCCAACTAGAGTTCACCTCCCCACTTCATCATCATGTAAAAAGCTTATACTGCCGCACCACCAATGAATCCTCAATTGTGTTATGTCGCATGTTGGGTATAAACTCATCAACCATGAATTTAGCCTACGATAAGGTCAAGAATCTTTGGCAAGTTAACTCAGACACATAATTAAAAAAAGAAGAAGAAAAATAAAGAGGTTTCATAAGGTAAGTAAAATTCAATAACTCCAAAAAAGGAAAAAGACCTCTATAAAGAGAGGAAATCTCTTCAGATTTAGACAGACTTTTACCATGTACAAGACACCTCAAATCTCATCTCTCTAGGAGCAAGGCATCTTTGTCTACCTCTAGATCATCTTCTAATTTCCTTCATTGTATTGAGAGATATGTAAAATCATGACAGACTATAAAATCGCCATCATAGTGGATTTCACCCCCAAACAATCCATGGAAGTAGGCTTTTATGCCGAACAACGTAAATCCTTATGTCGCTCTCTTTATTTATATTTTATGCATTTATTTATTATTTATTCTCATAGATGTATGGTACTTGAGCACCAAATCGACGCCAACTGTTGTGGGCTATTTTACTATGTCATCGCGGCCCAAATCACCTCCATGGGCCGGGGATGACTCTTTCCTCTCTTTCTAACCTAGTGCAAACTTTTGCATTAACAATTGGCGTTGTATGTTGGATCAATATATTCTCTGTTCCAAAAATAAGAGAATGATGATTCCTTGACTTATTAGATAATCTACAAAGAAGCATATAAGTTTTCTGAACTTTTCACCTCTTATTTTTATTTTGTTAATTGTGGTGCCCTCGACCCCCACTTGTGATTTGGTTGGACTCACAACAATGGGGGGATGGCCACTCTGGTCACACACCTCATTGCCAAGTGCAAGTGTGTGCGAACATGCAATATGTGTAAAGTTTATAAGCGTAGCAAGAAAATATAATAAAGCAGTCTAAAACTAAATACCAGAACATTAAAATACAACCCAACAAGAAGTCCTCCATAAAGTTATTAAAGTCATCCAGCTGATAAAAAATAAGAATAAAAATAAAAGTCCATCAACTACAATAGAAATAAACCCCTAGTCATCACTCCTAAGGTGGGGTCAGTCCATTATGCTCAAACTCGTCCTCTGCATCAAAGTTTACGGCTCCATGAAATGGAACCGTAGGTGGGAACACCACAACAAGATCTAGCAATCTCAAGAAGTAAAACCACATATCAACAACCAAGAATTTCAAACATATAACCATACAAACAAACATGCGTAGTAGTCATGAGAGACTTTCCCAAAATATCCATTTTTGAGGCCTTACAAAAATAATATTGTTTAATAATAACCACTCACTCCAAAATCCCTTTTATACCAAAATTACAACCATTTATTACGGTGTGCACCATGGACTCCCCTTGGGACCATCTGCACACTCTGGCTTCCTTTGTCACATCACGGGTAACGACTGCGCATATGACTTCGAAACAAGCGATGCCTAGCTCTATGCCCGGCGCGCACTTAGACACCACTCACGAACTCGACATCTCGAATGGGAGGCAACCCGGGGATGTCATCTGCAAAAAAATCTGGAAACTCCTCAGCGACTGGGCTTTGCACTACTGACTTCCTCTCCACTGATTTAGAAACCACTTGAACTAAATAAGCATTTGCCCCACTTGTCAAATCTTTCTTCGCTTGGGTCTCAACTTCAACTTGCTACCCATGAATTCCATATAGTCCCCTCAAGGTAGAAGAAAACTAACCACCCGACTCCAACAATTGATATCGCGAAAATCCATTCCCAGAATGATGCCAAACTCAAGCAGTTTGAATACTATTAAATCGGCATCAAGTTTCCTCTCTCCAAAGTCCAAAGGACAACTTAGGGCAACTTTCAAACACATTACCCTTTCTTCGTTTGGTAATGCTTAGGCCACGGGCTGTTGTAAAGGCCCAGTGATTAAGTTACACATTCCTGCAAAAGTAATTGACATAAAGGATTGGGATACTCTCGAATCAAACAATGTACAAGCATAAAATTGAAACATGCGGACTCTCATTGATGAGATCAAACACTTCCAATGTAATTTTAGAAATTAAACCACACAAGCATCAACTCAAATAGATCGGGTCAACTTCATACCAGTGATGACCCCCACATCCTAAGTCTTCGAGGCCTTATCATTGACCTCACCAACTGTCCGAGCGTACACCCTTGCCTGCACTGTCTGCCACTGATTCATCCTTCCTTCGCGGTGTCCTGGTCGATTTCCTTGAGCAACATTAGGGCATTCACAAGCATAGTGCCCAGTTTGACCGCATTTGAAACATTGGGTCCCACCTTGGCGACAATCACCTTCATTGGATTGGTTGCACCTTCCACATACTGGGGCTCGGCCCCTATGAGCACACCAGTAGATGCCTGCAGCCTTGCCCCTGTCGTTAACACAAATTTCTGAGGCAACCCTGAGCTGCTTCGTTCTCTTACAAAGCTCTGCCTTTTCTGACCTATCGAAGAGCCTACTGCACCACCAAACTCCCGCTCAACTATGGAGGCCACCTTAACTAATCCGTGAAAATTCTAAATTTGCAAACAAGTGACTTGTCTGCGGATCTGCTGACTCAATCCTTCCTGAAAACTCTAGGACCGCATCTCTTCGATGGCAATGAGATGCATCGCAAACCTACCGAAGTCCATGAATTTCTGAGTATACTGCTCCACCGTCATATCTCCTTGCACAAGGTAATTGAACTCCCTTACCTTCTGACGCCTCATTGTGTTAGGGAAAAAGCAATCATCAAACTCCTGCTTAAAGCATTGCCAGGTCACTACTACGAAAGATCATAATTCCATCTCAAGGATCTCCCATTTAGTCTCCCACTTAGTCTCCCACCAGGCGACAGCTTCTCCTTGCACCATGTAGCTTGCATAAAGCACCTTCTGGGATTCGGTGCACCTGCATATCTTGAATGTCCGCTACAGATCCTTGATCCACCTCCCAGCTCTGAGCCGGTAATCCTCACTCGTAATCCTGGGGTCCTATGGGCCAAGAAATGCTCATAGGAGCACCCCTTTTGCTCTTCCCGAGGTTGGGGCTAAAAATTCTACTAGAGGAATTTTGTCATGCGATTTAACGCACTCACCATGGCGTAATTCCAATCACCAGCAGTAGTTCATCCTCGGGAGCTTGGCCAAAAGGTTCTTCATGCGGAAACCTAGTTCACACCATCTCAGCCAGCCAAAACACAACCCATAGGCGTGGGGAGGTGGAACTCAAGGTGGAGAGGGATTTGGAGGTGTGAAAAATTGAATGGGAAGAGATAAGAGCAATAACCGTCGGGGTCAAGAAGAAAATTTTGAAAGGGAGGAAGCTTACCCAAAACGGCGTCGTTTTCTCTTGAAGGCTAGGCTTCCATCAAGTCTGGCCTTGGGTTTCACGATGGGACCGGATGTTACAGATGGTATCTCCTCTGTTGATAGCATAGAGTTTCGATGTATCATAGGTGCTCTTCAATACCACTCTCTCACATGTCCAGATATATCATTCGCGGTGAATAAACTCTCTCATTTTATGCATAAACCAACTGTCACTCATTGGAAAGCTACCAAATGACTCCTTCGCTACTTGAAGCAGACCATTTTTCATGACATCGACATCCACAAAAGCTCCAGTTCAAATCTCACAACACATTCAGATGCCAATTGGGTTGAAAACTATGATGATCATACATCTACTTTTGCATATATAAGTTTTCTTGGCTCCAATATGATTTCTTGGAGTTCAAAAAAAAACAAAGGGTTGTTGCTCGATCATCCACTAAAGCTGATAATAGAGCTCTTGCCAATGCTGCATCTGAAACAATATGGTTACTGGCACTATTTACTGAACTTGGCTTTCCACTTTCACCCCCACCAAAACTGCTCTCTGATAATCTGGGAGTAGCACAACTCAGTTTCAATCCAGTTCAGAACTTTTTGATGAAGCATATTCAAATTGATCTCCACTTTGTTCGTAACATGGTTCAACGAGGCACACTTAATGTTCATCATGTTAGCTTGCGGATCTTCTAACAAAACCACTGTCACAACAACGTATGAAACTTCTTTGAAACAAGACTGGCCTTGCCGATGGCAGCTCTATCTTGTGGGGGCGTATAAAGGATGATTTCATAAATCAAGGCCAATATCACACAACAGCTAATTAAGCAAGAATCATGTCTATAACAGTCAGGAAATCACAACAAAATATTCTCTGTAACAGCTAGGAATTATAGCCACAATCTTAGTTTACTTTCCTAGAATAGAACTTCTAATTCTTGTATTTATGTTGTACGAGTCTATGTACAAAATTTGTGTGTTGAAAAGTTGTTTACTGTGAGTAATATAAATTCCAGTCAATATTAAAAAACTTCATTAGAGACCACCTTGACCTTCTAATTTTGAGATATTTTTTAAAGATGGCCTAGACTCTTGGATTTGTATTCCTCTTGTCGCGAAAAGCTGTTGTCCAATCAGAGAAAATGAGCTTGAAGAGTGCCATTGCCTCCAGGCGCAAGGCACCGAGCAGTAGGGTGTAGGTAACTCGAATATCAAACTTTTCTAAACCATTCTTCTAGTCTAGAAAAAAAAAAGATCCCAATGGACACCGAAAATGAAGGTTAGGAGGCGAAAAAAGTATCCTATGAGAGTATGCACTACAAATACCTTGGTATGGAGAATTCCGTAGATGGAATTGAGTTCAACCTCCAACACTTCAAGTGTTTCTTGAGGAGTTCTCGTATAGAAATATGATCGGCTTTGATTTTGATCCTTGTAGCTAATTAGATCAAGAATGAGTCCCTTGAAGATTTTGAAGAAGTGGTAACCATATTTCACCACCTCACACTCATCTAATTCAGGTTACGTCTGATCTCTTGGGTGAGTAGAATAGAAGGCGGACTTCAATTCTATAATAACAACATCTACTGTTTGTGACATTGTTATAGGAAGTCTGCCTACTTTCTTTGAAGAGAATGCCTGCATGAACTTTGCGTAATCTGGTCTAGGATCTGGATCTGTGAGCTGCATGGATTCTCGGAATGTACCCCAACTTCCAAGAAATAACGAGTGTGTCCGTTCAGCATATTTGATGATTCTTACGAAGAAAATGAAGGAAGTTGGTAGCCATAGGTTGTTTTTCGATGGTGTTTGGAGTAGTACTTAAAATGTGAAGCCAACTTGGGATATTAAGGTAAGAAAGTGCCTTAGCAAGTGCTCATTTTACTCGAAACCAGTTATGGTGTCCGGGCCATCATGATGTAACAACAGGAAGGAAGACCAAAATGCATAGAGATCACTATTTTCACCGTGCTTAGAACTTTGGTTGCTGGTGATTAGCCCGAGAGCGAAGCTAGCTGCCCATGCAGCCAGAAAGTTTGATGACTAGATTAGCAGAATGACCAACCTATTTCCAGTGCGTTTTCTCATGGGAGCACCCAAAAATATAATGATTTGCAATAAAAGGCTGACGAGAATTACTCCCCTGATATTCCATATCTCCCATGTCTTCCTAAGCCTTTTCGGAATGACCTCTACGATATCCTCCTTTTGGATTAAAGAATTGAACCAGATGAATGCAAGGTATTGTTGCGATTCTTCTTTCTACTAGACAACTTTTTAACCCCCCCACACAGAGTTTTCTTTCTTCGAGATAGCCTTGAAAAGAGAAAGGGAATTACAGGTAGTTATAAGCATATAATTTGAAATCTCGACAAAGGAAGCTCTATTCAAATGAAAAAGAATGAAAAGTTTCAAATAAAAAAGATGATCACCTGCATAGAAGTGAAGGATTTTTTTTCAGATCATGGACCAAAATTCGTTTAAAGTTTCAAATTTCAAAGAGTAGCTAGAATAAGATATGGACATGCATATGTATTAAACCATTCAAAGTTGCTGCCTTTACCAATCACTACCAAAAAATAAAATAAAAAGGCATTCTGGACAGATGAGGAAAAAAAAGCAGACTCATTTTAACAGAAAATAATCATTTTCACTAGAAATAGCTGGCAACAAATAAGCAATTTTCTTGTAGAGAATATTGATAATTAGCAAATATGTAGATCTATTATATGTTTGGAAATGATATAACTTGTTTCATAGTGAATTTATTTGACCTTATTCTATGTTTTTCGTTAACGTCCCGAATTGTTTTCCACCGAATTCTTTAACCTAAGAGAATAATCAATGAAATTATATATGTTCAGCTCCGAAAGCCTATATTTCACATTCAAAATTTGAACTTCATAAATAGACACCTTACAGAGATTCAGAAAAGGCAACAAATGGCACAAATGACAACGTGATCATATTCATCGACATATATTATAAAAACTAGTATTGGTTTAGCTCAAATAAATGCATGTTTGCTAAATAGAAACATGGAACATGATGATTGATGTGATTCATTACTTTTTCAACTCTCGAGGGTTTCCCTGAGTAGAGGTTCCCACACCTGCTGCATGCAGGTCTTTTGCCTTTTGGCCCCATTCATCTGGTTTTTTTGTGAGTTCGAGCTATGGATGGTAACCTAGAGAAGATGTATGAACGTTTGTCTCTAACTGAAACAGAGGAGGAAGTATTGGTGGTGGATGAAGAAATCTTAGAAGATGCTCTGGATCGAGGTGGAAGGTGCTTATTGTTTACACTTCACACGGTTAAACATTTTAACAAGGAAGCTCTCAAGAAAATGATGAAGAAGTTATGGCGTTATGGTCCTGTAAAGGAGGTTAACTCTAATCTATTCATTGCTGAATTCGAGGATGTCAGGAATAAAGAACGAGTCAAACGAGAGGGCCCTTGGTCGTTTGATAAACAATTGGTGCTAACCAGTGATGTCGAGGGGCTACAACAAGTGCACCAAGTGCAGTTTGCGGAGGCACTTTTCTGGGTTCGTGTCCATGACCTTCCGATCATGGCTCGGAACTGGAAGATGGGGAATATTATAGGCAACCAGTTGGCAAGGGTGGTAGAAGTGGATTTGGAGAAGGATGAATTAGCCTGGGGTGAGTCTATGCGAGTTCGAATTGGTTTGGATGTGAAAAAACCTTTGCTGCATGGGAAAAAAATTTGTGTGAGATCTTTAGATCCTTTTTGGGTTCGTTTTTCTTATGAGCGACTCCCAAATTTCTGTTATGTTTGTGGTTTACTAGGACATAATCATAAGGATTGTAGTCAAGGAGATCCTGCGATGGAGCAATTACCTGTCTCTGCCTTCCCTTATGGACCATGGCTACGTACTGGTAATGCTGGGGATTATGGGGATCCTGTTCGTGACAGGCAGGTACTGCAAAACAATGGTAGCGTTCTGTTATCTCATGAGAAAGTTTAGGTCACTGGTGATTCTCCGGTACATCAAAATATGGTAGGTAATCCAGATAAGGCCTATGAGGAGAAACCGATGGAGCAAATCTCGGATAACATTCAAAATAATGATAACGCTCCAACTATTCCGTTACAAGAGTTTAGTGAGATGGAGTATATCTCGGGCCACCAGCTGTGCAGCGAATTTCCAGGAGTAAATCTGGGGCAGTTACCTACTGAAGTTTACATGGATCGTAACATGGATAATGAGCCCCAGAGGGTTAACACTGTCATTTCCTCTGAGGTGATTGCTACTAACAATATGGGCGGGAAGGTTGTGCATGAAAAGTTCGACGGCTCCAAAATTACATCTATCTCACGAAAATGGAAACGTGTTTCTAAACCTCATTCACAGATGTCCCCTTCTATTCTAAGGAGTTCTAAGAGGGATCATGAACCAGATCATATGGGAGTGGCTAGAAGTTCTAAGAGACTAAAGCTTAAAGCAATAATCAATGGGGATAAAGAAGATAACATCCAACAGGTATCGGTGGTGGCTGGTGTTCAGCCCCACCGAAATCAATGAAGATCCTTAGCTGGAATACCAGAGGGCTTGGGAACCCTCGTGGTATTCGTACTCTTTCTGATCTTATCAGAAGAGAAGATCCCGATGTTTTGTTCTTGCAAGAGACAAAACTTAGTGTTGCCAAAATGGAGTTTTGTAGAGTTCGATAAAAGTTTAATAGTTGTCTTTCTGTTGCTGCCTCGGGTCGAAGTGGGGGACTCGCATTGCTATGGAAGAATGATGTTCGCTTATCTATCCTCAGTTATTCTGCCTCTCACATTGATGCTAAGATAACTGAAGATTCAAGGCATTGGTTCCTAACAGGAGTCTATGGCCAACCTGATCCTTTGAGAAGAACAGAAACTTGGAATTTATTAAGAAATTTGAACAAGGGCCCCTCTGAGGCTTGGTTAGTTTTTGGAGATTTTAATGAGATCCTAACACCAGAAGAGAAATTTGGGGGGNAGGCAGGAAGCAGCTCAAATTTCTGAGAGGCTAGACAGATTTGTTGGAAATTACTCTTGGTGTAATTTCTTTAATAGAGCTTCTGTCACTCACGGCTCTATATCTTACTCTGACCATCTCCCAATTTGGTTAGAACTTGAAGGTGCAAGTATGAGAAGGGGTGGTATAAAGCCATTCAGATTTGAGGCAATGTGGATTGGGGAAGCTAATTGTTCAAAAATTATTAAAGAGGAGTGGCTCAAGGGTGATCATAGTAGAGGTCTGCCTGAACTCACTAAGTGTATTGCTGGTTGCAGTGAAAGGCTACAGAGGTGGAATAAGGCAACTTTTGGTAAGGTTCATGTCAAACTGAAGGAAGCTAAAAATAGATTGGCTTTGGAACAAGAAAAAGATCCAAATGTTTTAAAAGCTAGTGAGGTGGGTGTTGCTGCTGAGGAAGTACAGAAATGGATGGATAGAGAGGAGATAATGTGGAGACAAAGTCGAGAACACAGTGGTTATCTGAAGGAGACCAGAACACTAAATTCTTCCATGCCAAAGCCTCTCAGAGGAAAAAGAAGAACTATATTTCTAAGCTCATGGACGATGGGGGAATGTGGAAGGAGGGGGAGAACTGTGACCAATTGATTATTAACCACTTCTCTTCCTTGTTTACTTCTGCAGGTTCCCGAGAGCAGGAAAATATTCTTGATATAATGGAGAGGAAGGCCACTTCTGAAATGAATGAGGACTTTGCTAAAGATTATACAGCAGAGGAAGTACTATAAGCAATGAAAGAGATGCATCCCTCTAAAGCTTCTGGACCTGATGGCATGCCCCCTTTATTCTATCAAAAATTCTGGCCTGAGATTGGAGGCTCTGTCACATCTGCTGTCTTAAAAGCTTTGAACTCTTGTGAGTTTCCACAGTCAGTAAACCACACTTTTATAATTCTTGCTCCTAAGAAGAAGCATCCTCAAAGAGTTGGTGATTTCAAACCCATTAGCTTATGTAATGTTATATATAAGCTAATGTCTAAAGTCATAGCTAATCGAATCAAGCAAGTTTTGCTTGCTGTTATTTCAGATACCCAATCTGCCTTCTTACCAGGTAGGCTCATTACTGACAATGTGCTTGTGGCTTATGAAGTACTTCATTTCTTGAAGAGGAAGAAGAAAGGAAAGAAAGGGTTCATGTCCATTAAGCTTGATATGAGTAAAGCTTATGATAGGGTTGAATGGAGTTTCCTTGAAGCTGTTATGAGAAAGCTCGGGTTTCATGAGAAACTGATCAAAATTGTGATGAAGTGTGTTATGACCCCCTCTTTCTCTGTTCTAATTAATGGCTTTCCAACTGGTTTTATCACTCCCTCTAGAGGATTGAGGCAGGGAGATCCCATTTCTCCCTACCTATTTCTCTTGTGCACGGGAGGCTTGGTCAGTTTGTTAAAGGCAGCTGGGAGTTCTAACTATATCCCTGGTATCCAGATATGTTGTGGGGCACCAAAGCTTAATCATTTGTTCTTTGCAGATGATAGTTTGATTTTCTGTGTAGCAGATGTAGCTACTAATTCCAACTCCAATCTCTGCTATATCAGTATGAAGTGGCTTCAGGGCAACAGTTAAACAAAGAGAAAACTTCAATGGTTTTTAGTGCTAATGTGGCTTTGGATAAGAAGCAGATCCTCATGAATCTTTGGAGTTCTTCTCAACTGCAGCAGTATGAAAAGTATTTAGGACTGCCTCCTTTGGTAGGCAGGTCGAAAATGAATGCATTTAGTGGCATCAAACATAAAGTATGGTTAAAGCTACAAGGGTGGAAAGGAAACATGTTCTCTCAAGGTGGTAAGGAAACTCTACTCAAAGCTATAGCATTAGCAATTCCATCTTATGCCATGAGTTGCTTTAAACTACCAGCCAAGCTTTGTAGTGAGATTGAAAGCATGATGGCCAGATATTGGTGGGGACAGAAAAAGGAGGAAAAGAAAATACATTGGATAACCTGGAAGAAGATGTGTCACTCAAAGGCTGTTGGAGGGATGGGTATTAAGGAGCTTGGTGTTTTCAACATGGCTTTGTTGGCAAAACAGGCTTGGAGATTATTGCAGAATACAGATAGCCTTTTCCATAAGATGTATGCTGCTAGATACTTCTCTCATGGAAATGTTTTAGAGGCTACACTTGGTGGTAACCCCTCCTATACTTGGAGAGGTATATGGGAGGCAAAAAATTTATTGGTGAAAGGTGGAAGGTGGAATGTGGGGAATGGAAGATCAATCCACATTTTAAATGATGATTGGATCCCTGGGGTTCGAAATCTGAGGCAGGTTATGTGTGCTGAGAGTAGCTTCCAGAGTGAAGAGCAAGCTTTGCAATTGGAGGAGCAAGTTTCTTCCTTAATTCACATAAATACACATTGGTGGGATATTTCGAAAGTTAGAGCCCTCTTCAATCCAAGAATTGCAGGGCTTATTCAAAGGCTGCATCCTAGTAATTCAGGTGATAGGGATAAGTGGATGTGGGAGCATGAAAAATCAGGTATTTTCTCTGTTAAAAGTGCCTACAGATTTTTTAAATCCTGTTTAGTGCCTAACTGTGGTGAAGCTTCTAATAGTGCTTTCATGAAAAAATTCTGGACTGCTCTTTGGAATTTAAAAGTTCCCCAAAAGGTTAAGATCTTCTCTTGGAGAGCTTGTAGGGAGGGCCTACCCTCTAAGGCCAATCTCATCAACAGAAAGCTGGAGATTAGTGGACAATGTTGTTTCTGTCAACACCATATGGAAGATTTAACTCATGCTTTGTTATTATGTCCAACCATCCATGAGATCTGGGTCAAGAAGTTTGCTGTTTTACAGCAACAGTTTCTTTTTAGCTCTTTTATTGCAACAGCTATGGAAATATTCTCGAAGGGCTCAATTGATGAAGTAACTGATTTCTTTTTAATGGCTTGGGGTATTTGGTTTCGAAGGAATAAGATGATCCATGACCAAATCTCCTTATCACCTCAACAAGTTATTGCTTTTGCCCTTTCAAGGAAGTTGAAGTCAGTTTCTACTGCATCTCAGAGGGGTCTGCTCACTTCTAACAACCTGCAATATAGATGGTCTCCACCTTCTCAGGATTCTCTCAAACTTAATGTAGATGGGGCACTTTTTTTTTATTTGAATAAAGCTGGATTAGGTGCTATATTACAAAATCATTTAGGGGATGTTCTAATGGCTGCGAGTAGATCAGAATTGTTGCATATGGAACCAAAACAAGTAGAAGCAGTAGCTTTGTTGAGAGGTCTCCAGTTATGCATAAATATGGGGATTTCAAGTCTGGTTGTTGAATGTGATTGTTTGTTCTTGGTGGATGAAGTTAACCAAATGACAGATTCTAATGCTTCATGTAGATCAGTTGTTGCTGAGATTCGAAGCTTGATGCTCAGATTTCCTTTTTGCTTGCTGCAACATAGGAATAGGTCCTCTAATGAAGCTACCCATCGACTTGCTAGACATGCATGGTCAATTGTTGATACGAGTATTTGGTGGAATAGTGTTCCTTCTTTCATTGAAAATGTAATTTTCATTGATCAGCACTATTGTACACTTTTTTAAGGTTTTTTACCTTGACGAAATGAAGTTTACATTCATTATCAAAAAAAAAAAAAACATGGAACATGATGTGCCAACATGCGGGGATTCTAGGGCCTTTAGTATTAATGGGAGAGATAGATATCAATTTGGTTTGGTTATAATAGACATACTAATTACAACCACATGATTGACCTAAAATCAGATTTTAATTTCATTGAGATTAATTTGTGAGCTATTAATTTTATTATAACCAATTTAGAGATATATGATATTCCTCGATCGTTTATAGTAATAAAAAATGTTAGGCTTACACACTACAACACATTTGTTTTTTAGTGACAATTGGGAATTTGTGATAGTCCCTAAACCATCATTAAAAATGCTTTTCAGTGACGGTTTTTGAAAACCGTCTCTAAAGACGGATAAGATTTCTTTTACGTTTCAACAAATGTGAAAATTACGTTTGAATGTCACATATACGTTCGGACATGTGGCTACGTACGTGCGAACGTGAAATTTTTTGGCGCAAACGTTCGAACCTTAGTAATTAACGTTCAAACGTTACTTATAAATTTAAATTAAATATGACTCTAATTTAAAATTTATGTGGTTTTTATATTGCATAATTTGTATACAAGTCTAAAAAATTGACTTGTATACATTTATATATACACAATTTGTAAAACATAATTATATATTTATATATATAAATATATAATTATATATACATATTTAACTATATATTTATGTTTATGTATATTTGAAGTGCAGTGATTTAGTATTGAAGTTGAAAAATATAACATAAAGAAGATTGAGAATTGTAATTAAAAAACCATAGATATATTAAATAATATTGTTCCTTACAAATATTAAAAACAAAATACAAAATATGATAAAAGTACGTAAACAACACTCAGCTGATATCGCCGTCCAGGAAAGTCGTAGCGGCCCGTACCTCCTCAGTCAAGATATCAACTTTGTCGTTGAGGATACAAACACGGTGTGACATCTCGGCGATAGATGCCTCTAGAGGCCCAAGCCATTCATCGATCTTACAATCGATATGCGCAGTCAGCTGTGAGATCACTGCATCAACCCAAGTAGGTCGTACATCTCCCACAGATGTACTCGTCTGCTGCTGACCACTACTCCCCACATCGAGCTGAGTCTGTGTCGGAGGAACTAGATCCTCTATAGGGGGAGGCCAACTTCCCCTCACCTGTCTAATGCTACGTCGTTGAGTGGTCATGTTGAGGGCGCTCATCTGATCTTTGACCCGCTCTAAAGGCTAGGTTGGCACTCCCCGAGCAAGTAATAGCCAGCTGAGCAAGACACTGTATGGGAGGTTGTCGGTGGAGACGATGCTCGCCTCGTAACGGATCCTGTCAAAGATGAGTAATGGCAAATCTATGGCATCTCCACATGCCACCAGTATCAAAAACTGTGCCCGAGTCCGACTAAATGTGGTCTTATGTGCCACAGGATCCACGTTTGTTGCAATTATAAGATGCAACATGCGGAAGAATGGTAGCAGATGATTTTGGTGGAAGGAGTTCAACCTCTCGATCTGCATGCAGTCTCTCTTGGTGAGGATGTAGAAATCGTCGTCTTGGTCGTCATCCCTAGCGAAGGGCCAGCACCCTCAGCCTCTGACTGGTCTGCATCTCTGGCTGATGATGCATCAAGTGGGCCAGTAGATGATGCAGAAGTGCCAACATCTGCCACAGTCGATGTCTAAACTCCTCAACGAATCCCGAGGTAATTGGCGATGACATTGGTTGAAAACTCAAATGTCACACCACGTACAGTCACGGTGTGAGAGGATGCGTGCTGAGGCATGGAGCACATCTTTATATATAACTCCTGCACCATAGAGGGATATGCCTTACCCCTCAATGTGTAGATATTTCCCCAGCTTCTACTAAGGAAGACATCTCTCAGGTTGGTCTGCTCCCAGCTGAGCTCATCGAACTCGTTGATCAGAGCCGCTCGCTCGACGATAACATACGAGACCTGATCCGAGCAGTGTCTTGATTAGCTCCTTCCCTCCCTCGTTTCCTGGAATGCAAAGGATAAGTCATCTCCTGAAAATAAAAAATGAAACAAAATTAATTGTACTATTAATGCATATTTGTCTTAATATTAAACTGCTTTGCATTAACGTTCGAACATAGAAAATATACGTTCGAACGTTAAGATGAAACGGTCGGATGTTTATTACTAACATTCGAACGTTAGTATATAACGTTCAGACGTTTAACTAAACTTCCGAACATAGAACGTATCATAAATTTAATTGTTCTATGTTCGAACGTAATAAATATACGTTCGGAAGCCATTGTTAAAAATAAATTTTTTTAAATAATTACGTTCGAATGTTCAATAATACTATCGAACGTAAATGTAGTAACGTCCGAATGTATAAAATATACGTCCAGACATGGAATACCAACCATTAGGAAATTGAAATGGCGTACGTTCGAATGTATTGGTGACTGTATATTCTCAAAAGCTCAAAAACCTATTTCCATGGGGCTAAATGTCGAGAGGTCACTGTAGAAATGAAGTATACACTTCAAGGAACATTTCTACGGTGAACTTTTGCCCAATGGTAACCCGTGGTGGCTGGAAAATCGAGTTGAATATCCAGCCACATGGGTTTCGGTTTTAATAAAAACCAAACCTAAATCAATCTATAAAATACATATTTTAGATAAAATTTAGATGCCTACCTTTTAGTGACTGTTGTGGCGGAGTTTGACGGCGGTGGCGATGAAGAAAATGACTTTCGGCCGTTCGGTTTTGGATTTATATACATATAATGTTCCATATATATTTCCTAGTAACATTCCATTTTAGTATAAATCTAATTTTTTCCTTTTATTAATGATTTTTGTTTAATAATTTAACTATATAGTAACTATAATATATTATATAACTATAATATATTATATAACTATAATATATTATATAATATATATTAACTATATAGTAACTATAATATATTATATAACTATAATATATAATAGTAACTATTTATATGTTTTAGATAGACTATATAGTAACTATAATATATTTTATAACTATATTAGTACAGATGTCCGAGCCTATACTCTATTTTATGTGCGATCATGGCGAGATGTTTCGCTCGAGATCAAGGAGTACATTCGAAGCCGTGTGCTGGTAAGTTTACGTTGAGAGTACATATTTATTTGTATACTAGATTAGTATATTATATTTTTGACGTAATTCGCTTATTAGGATGAATCCGACCTCAACTTTGGCCGTAGCGAGGATTTGAGAACTATGAATGGGTTGATGGCTACACTATTTCGACGTCACAAGGGACGATGTCATGACCACTTCAAGAAGTTTGAGACGGTTGAAGAGGCTGCGCAATCCCCTTTCCAGTAGATGAAGTTAGATATTGAAGAAAGTGTTGTGATCTTTTCGCAACTCCAGATTATCAGGTATTCTAGATTAATAATATATAATGATTATACATATATATTTGGGCTATATATTTTATGTATATATATTACAATTAACATTCTTAATTAATTTTGTAGCACTTAAGTTCTACGAATGTTAATAATAGATCTGCTTTGATTGTCCATCATCGTACTTGTTTAAGATCATTCCACCGTCTTGCTAATAAAATGATAATTAATAATATTATAGAATTCATTTATTTTTTTATATTTTTTATTTAAGTACTAACATTATCTTTTTAAAATTGCTAATGTGGTTTTGTTAGAAATGTAATGATCCAGAAAATTTTTTCCTCATTCATGTCTATGCTGCTGCTCATACTAATGAGAGTAATGAGTGGATGGATCCTGCCACTGTAGATAATTATGTAAGCATTGTTACTTTTGTTAAACAAATTATGCAACATGTGAAAAATTTATTTTTTATTTTGTATTTCTTTTAATATGTTACTTATTGTGTGTTTTCTTTGACATGGTAGGAAAAAATGATGGAGATGCAGTCAGCTTCTAGGGAATCCTCTCTGAGTGACATAGACATATTCACGCAAGTGCTAGGGCCCAACTCTAGTATGACAAGAGGTTTGGGACTATCTTTCAAGCATTTTAGTTCATCCTCCTCATCCTCTTCGACTTCACAGATTAATAATCTTACCAAAGATTTGGAAACTGCACGACACGAGAATGAGTATATGAGGTGGAGACAGCAAGAGTTGGAGTCCCTCTTAGAGCGACAATCTCATTTAGAGATCCATTTGCAAGACTAACAGAGAGACCAGGAAGAAAAAATGCGCAATGAAGTCCAACAGTAAGTGCAGCGGGAGATGATGGTGCAAATAGAGCGTGTTATGTCATTGCAACAGAAGCGAGATGGGCGAGGAAAAAAGAAATGAATTCTCACAATTTAATTCGTGTATATAATTTTTATTATCTAATTTTAAAACTTTTTAAGACATTGTTAGTTATAGAATATTTATGGTGTGTAATATGATACAATTAGTATGTTTCTTAATTTCTTAAGTTTATGAAATTAGTGTATTTTTTATCTGTAAGTTCGAATGTAAAAAAAACGTTGAAACAAGATTTCACGTTTGAGCAAACGTTCGAACGTAATCACACGATTTGATGATTAACGTTCGATGAAACCTCCGAACGTACCATGTTTGTTCGAACACTTCTTTAACATTCGAACATACGTCCGAACGTTACTCATTACATTCGAGCAGTGTTCCCGTAACGTTCAAACAAAAATTCAAACTTTTAATACATTCGGACGTAAAAATGTCCAGACGCAAATATTATACGTTCGAACTATAATCAACGAACATCAACTTCTATCATTCGAATGTAAATTGCTCGGATTGGCGTTCGGACGTAAAAAATTATGTTCGAACATTACTTTCTGTGATAGTTTTCAACCGTCACAAAAAACTATAACATTCGAACGTAACTCGGAACGGAACAACTCCAACCGTCACTAAAAATACTTTTAGTGACGGTTCAACAGTAAAGTGTCACTAAATGTATTCTGTGACATGCATTAGGTGACGGTCGTGGTGACAGTTTCAAACCGTCACCAAATGTCTTTAGTGACGTTTTTGTGGTTTTTAGTGATGGTTTCCTCTGTCACAAAAGACAAATTGTGTTGTAGTGACATCTAGTGATCATTTCTTTTGCTGGATGTTTTCAGCTAAAAATAAGCTAACGAGATTTACTTATTTATTTACATTAATCGATCTCGTCGTTCATTTGCATAATAGGCACACGATCTAGTGAATAAATCAGTCGATGTAACAAAAACTAAAGAAACATTACATGCTATTTTTTTTAACTTTTAGAAAGTTTTTAGGGCCAAACCTTCAAATCTCTTTAGAAAAGTTCAATTTTTATATAAAATTGAGGTCAGATTGTACATGAATTTAAGAAATCTAAACGTATATTCTTTTTTTTTTTTCGTAACTGCTGGCTTATATTAATAGAAAAATAGATTTTAAAAAAATCCATAGACTAATAGAAAATTAGCAAACTTACTTCCTTACGTTGCCCTTTTAATTAAGTATATATAATTCTCCACGACCAGCTTCTACTGCCACATTCACGGACTAGAGAAGGAGATCAGAATGAGAGATGCATGAAGGACTTGGAGAAAGAGATCAGCTCTTAATTTATTGTTGAAATTCGGAGCTGAGATTGGGAAGATTGGAAAGTAAAGTATCATGAATGAAGAAGAAAAGGATCGGAAATTATGGCTTTAAAATTACACAATTTCTAACATTATTAAAAAAAACACAAAATCACAACAATTAATTAAAGGTATATGTAAGGACTACTAGCTAGGGCCGCCAACCTCAACATTTAGCACCCTTTGATGATCTCCTCATTCAAAATGACGCATTTTAAGTGGTTTTAAATGACTCGTACTACTTAAGTGGATAGTCATTCAAAATATACCAAATTAATAATTATGATGAGAATGACAAAAACCTTAGACGAAAAATATCATGTTCAATTCAAAATATCTCTTGAAAAAATAAAACAACTGAATTTATGCAAAGGTAGAAGACTTGGCTGCTAATTAACTCTGTTGGCACTCCAAGCACCGGATTTGTTATACAGCCATTTACTTGAATTTTTCCTTTAAAAGAAAAGATCAGAATATAATTAGTTGCAAAGGTATAAGTCTCTTAGTTTGCTTGAGAATTGAGTTTCGTAGCTAATCTAGTGACTTTTTTCTGCAAATCTTTTTGGTTGCAAATTGGGGGCTTTGAATTAATGGGCCCTTCTATTCTATTAATTCTAACGCGAGGAATATATTCATGGTATATTATCGTAATCTCCTTGGTTGTTATCGTGTGTTTATCGCCCATATCAATGCCATAAAAAACGTACATTCGGGATAACTGATAGGCCACGTCGTTCCACAAGACTCCGTAAACCAAATCCCAAATATTTGGGATGATCCGATACGTGAAGAAGGCATGCAGCGTGACTGGGTCAGTAAGCATGACTGGGTCCGTGAGCATATATGCAGGAGGTGCGCATGAAGTGCACACGAGCGTAGCATGCATAACTGGTCAGTGAGCTTATACGCATGAAGCACGCATGAAGTCCGCACGAACGCACGAAGCGGATGATTTCCGTTAGTGTCATTCTATTTTTAAGCTCTGTTTTATTCTGTTTTAGACTCTGTTTTCATGAGCAGCAGTTTCGGTTCTTAGTCCGCAAGTCAGTCCGCATTTTTCCTTTATTGTTTCCTTTTATTTCGGTGTAATTATGCTATTTAAGCAGAAGAGAATTATTAATGAAAAGGGGAATCATTGTTGAGTCAATTTGTGGTACTTTCTCACCCGAAGAGATACTTGTTATTTATTTTCGCACTTTTTCTGAGTTGGGACCTATCAATAACCTTAGCCAGATTGTTAATGTATGTACAGATGCTTGGGTCAAAATTGGAGATTACAATAGCCTTTGCACCCGAGCTGACAGTGAAACACCCTGTACCTAGAGGGTGAAGGATTGAGTTCCTTCCGCTTAAAATCATATTTCTAACAATACAAGTAAAAACTTGTAAAAGATAAGAGGGAGAGGCTCTATAATATGTAACTCATATATTAACAAATATACATTCCACCACAGAGACGTCAATGAACTCCTCCAACATATAAAATAAGAAAATTCCATAAGGTCTCCAATAACTCATCATTATCTTCTTTTTTTTCTTTTTCTTTTTTTATATAGGAAACAACAATATCATTAATAATGAGAATTACAGACACTTTTCAAGCCAAATGACCTGAAAAAGAAAGTCTGGAATACAATCCCACCACATTTCAATGTTTGCAACATTCCAGGCATAACGTGCTAAACAATGAGCCGCCGTATTACCTTCCCTATAGATATGAATGAAAGAGCAAGATCTAAAACAATTTGAGATCTTTGCAATTTCCCCAATCATAATGTTTGCAACAAATACTTTAGAATAGTATTTTTAGATAACTCATCATTATCTAAAAATACTATTCTAAAGTAGAATAACTAATATCATGAATAACAATCCTCCAATAATCTTTTGCACCCTTTGGCACTTATTCCAATCTGTAAAGCCACTTGTGTCTCTTAGGCACTTATTCCTTTATGCTAAACTAATCTTGCCCGTGCTTCCTATTTTTGATCCTTAGCTGGAATCTCAAAGTTCATCTGAAAAGTAATTGAGATAATTGGGTGAGCTATCAACAACTCAATAAGCAGTGAACCTATACTAGTCTGTAAAAATGAGCCAGTTACATAATGCAAGAAAAAAAAAACAATCCTAAAAAATGATAGTGATATTTTCAGAAGCATTTCATTACAATAAAAATATAAACAAAAACTTTTGACTCAAGTGTATTGAAACAACAATAGTAATAGAAACATAGGCCACTATCATGATTCATATCTTGTGGCAGGGCCAGAAATCGGGACCACTATTATATCCCGTTGCATAGCAGAAATAGAGACCACTATTATATCCTGTGGCAGGGCTAGAAATAGTGACCACTATTATTTCCTGTGATGGGGCCAAAAATCATACAGAACAGAACTTAGGCCTCTGGATTTTTTAGATTCAATGCAATAACAAAAATAGTATCCTAAAAAGATAATATCATATAATCAGATAAAAATCTAAAATTTCATATTCACACTTTATGCCGTAGAGAAACATAGTACAAAAAAATTGCTCATGTCTACACTTGTCATGATAAAATGTAAGATTTCAAAGTTCAAATATAGCTATCATTTCCCCCTCTCTCTCTAGAAAAAACCCAGACCCTCTCTCTCTAGAAAAAACCTTTCAAACCAGATAGAGGGGGTGGGAGCTTCAGCTCCCTTCCCCCTCTCTCCTCCCTCCCTCCTCTCTCGTCTGTGTAGTTAGTTTTGTGTGCTTTTTTGTGTTTTTTCAGAGCTTTCAAAGGGAGAAGCGCCGATCTAAGAACTATCGGCCACCACAGGCCCGAACGCGCCACGCCATGGTGTTGCCTAGCCGCCGATCCACAAGACCACCGAACACGGCGTCAAAGGGAGCGGCGAGTGGCCCGCAAGCGCGGGTTGAAGGTCCCTGAGTTCTCAGGCGCATGGTCATCATGCGCCACCGGAGAGCCCTCTGACGTCGCCATACGCGGTGTTTCTGGCGTCTGCTAGTCGGTTTCTTCCAAGATCGCTCAGCGGTTCTCCGTCCAGGTAGGCGCGTGGGCTGCACGCGCCACAACAGCTCCTTTTGTGCACTGCTTATGCAGTCTGCTGCTATGTAGTGTACACGCCAGTGTTTTTGTTTGTTTTTACTTGTTTTTTCTTTGTGCAAGGTTTTTTTTGATTAATAAAAATCCAAAAAAAATTTGTCCTCCCTCCGCGTTGTCGGATGGTGGGGTTTGGTGTCCCCTACCCTGCTTTGTCAGGGTATAAGGGTTGTGTAACCTCTGTCATGTATAGAGGGGTATTTTCTCTAAGACTTAGGTCTTTAGAGCTTTACCATCTGGACTAGACCTTGTCAGACACCTAGGTGTACTGAGGTGCTCTTAACGATGGTAATTGGCTTGTTCTCAAGTCATATTTGTATGTCCTATCTTAATGAAGGATGAAGATTCACTTTTATCAAAAAATAAAAATAAATATAGCTATCACTACAAAAAAAGATTTATAGATAGGAGATAAATGTTAATATCAATAAGCATTTTGTCAAACAGTTAGAGTAAAAGGCCCCGTTTGGGAAATAAGATAAGATGAAAAATCTATGAATTGTAGTGAAATTGTTTGAGTTAAGATGTTTTATTGAATTTTGGAGAGAGAAAAAAGTGAATAAAAATATTATAAAGTTCAAATATTGTTAGCATATAATTTTTTTAATATAAGTTTTGTTTAGAACTTGATAAAGTTGAATTGTTTATTAGATTTTGTTTGAAAGTTTGGAAAAGTTGTAATTATTAGGTAATGGCTAGATAAAAAGTCAAAGATTTGAAATTGAAAAGTGTTTGTGTTTGAGTGATGTCTGGGAAGGAAATGAGATGAGATGGGTTCCCAAATGTGGCCTAAGTCAATTGCTTGGTTGTTACAATTTGGTTTTGATTGGAGACTTCTTCAATACATCAAATTCTATTATGAGTTAATGTCAAAGTTGAGATGGGTTCCCATTGACTCCTTTTAGCAGAGGGTCGTTGGCCTCGGCCGGGCTCTCTAACTTACTTCCTAGTGGCCCCTCGTGGGCCTACCGGTTCTCCTTTCAGTTACCTCGCCACTTCTCATCGAACTAGTCCGATGGGAATTCTTTTGGCCTCGATCTTCATTCTTCATACCTTTCCACTGTCTCCATCGTTGAGACCCTCTTCCTTAGAAGCAGGCGGTTATTATTCTTCTATATCTTCTACTTATAAGGTTCCTGCTCAAGATTATGCCCATGTGGCTTCCTTAATTATCTTAATGATGTCGGGCAACAGTTCTCCTTCTGGCTTTATTGGCTAGCTTCATGACAGTTGGATCCCGCACTTGATTATTCCCTTTCTGCTCACTTAGCATTGATGGTGTCAGGCAGTTCCTTCTCACCACGTCGCAACGCACAGTACATGCGGTGGGATGCACCCATGTCTTACCAACCTCGTTGAGCGCATGCGTCCCATGATTTTGGGATGCTAACCGCCACTGCCATTTATTTAAACTTCTCCTCCATTCTTTTACATTTTTGCCCTTCCCATTCTAACAACTAGACTTTTAAGACTAGTCTCGAGACACCATTTCGTTTCCCACGTCCCATCGTGCCTTATGTTTTGCGAGATCTAAACCCTTTCATATTCACTATTCCGCCATGTGGGTACGGAAGGGGAACCATCACTTCCCTTTTATATAAACACGACTCTGGCCCCTTTTTCCCATTTTTTTTGCATCCTCGTCTCCTTCTGCTCTAGCTTTCTCATTTCTTTTACTCGACTCCTCTTCTTTTCTATTGCCTTTCTCTACTTCTGTTTTCATGGCTCTCAAGAAGACTATTCAACCCAAAATTGGACCAACCCGAGGTTCGCACCACGGAGCAATTCTTCATTGAGCATAACTGGCATTCCAACGTCACTCCTAAGTTCTTATCATTGCTGGCTTCCACTTTTCATGTCCCAGAGAAGGTGGTTTTTTAGGTTCTTGGGCCTCATGGGGGGCTATTGACAATGAGGGTTACGCTTTAAAGGTTGCTCTCTTCCCTAGCATGTTTTCTTGCCGGCTGTGGCTACACTTCCCTATTGGATCGCCTCGCGTTAGCTCCCTTTCAACTCTACCCAAATGCTTGGAGGATATTAATGTGTTGTTGCATCCTTTGGCAGCGGGCTTTGTCGGAGTCAGACTCGAAGCATGCCCACCTTACTGGCCACAAGTTTCTCCTAACTCACAATGTTATAAAGCATGAGGGGAACATTTGTAGTTTTAGGGAAATACACACCCTCATTTCTCTGGAGCCTCACTACCGCAAGGTCAAGGACTGGACTTCTAAATTTTTCTTCGTGTCCGGCCATGGGTGGGAATTTGGGGTTCGCCCGAGGAGCTGCGACTTATTGCTCTGGTCAAAGGATGGGTACTGAAACATCAAGTCAACGTCCTTTCGGAGGCTCTCCTTGGGGAGAAGAACATATGGGCCTTCCTACCTCCCCTTGGCCACACTGTTTTCGACGACCATACCATTCCCATGCAGGCCAGAGCCACCTCGGCTCGAAAGCATTCGGTGAGCCCTCCTGCCATGGGGAAGGGAAAGAAGGTTCTCATAGAGGTTGCTAGGGCCTATAGTGTCCCCTTGTCCCCTCCTCCATTCCCTCTAGGGCAGTCCTCGGTGCTGATTGAGGTATTACATCCCCCCCCCCAATTCGTGCCGCCTTCACAACCGATGGCACCTGTCCCTTGACCCAACCCCCCAAGGAGCCCGAGGGGCGGGAGGCCCGCTGTTTTAGAGACACCGGTCGTTCCTCCTCCAACGGGCACAGTCACTTTGACCCTTGAGCCCGTCACAGTCACTTTGACCCCTAAGCCCATCACGGTCGTAGTCCTCACGACACTAGTTGCTCCGACGGGTCCGCGTAGCTTGTCTCGTGGGGCAAATATGCTCTCAAGGGATTTTTATAGGGCCCTCTGGAACCTGACCCTCATTAATCAACACTGGTGGAGCCTCTTTCAGAGATGAGTGTGGAGATGATCCCCTACTCTCCTTCCACAACGCAATTCGCCATCGAGGGTCAAGTCTTCAAAGGCACTGTCGAGAATTGCACAGGAGGTTCCAGTGTAGAATAGAACCCTCAGGCAAACTCAAGAGCCCTAGAGGCAGACTTAAGAGCCCTTGACCCCTGTTATCTTCCTCCAGATCTTGTCACGCACGAGCACAGCTAAACCTTGGGTAGGGACATGATTCCTAACGCCTTCTCTTCTAATTTTGAAGCTCCCAACCTAGATCCTTATGTGCCTACGCCAGGCCCCAATGCTCCCGAGCACAACCCTGATGCTCCTGTCCTTTAATTTTTGTTCATGTTGCTCTGTTTGTAAAGTTAGACACATTATTTTCTTTTCTTGTAGGAAACTCTGATCAAGTATCTTTAGATGTTGTTGGGGCCATTTGCTCGTGCTTTGTATATGCTTAACTTGTCAATAAGATTGTCCTTTTTCCTTTGCAATTTGCTTTGTTTTTTCCTCCATGTTCTTTTTCCTTTGATTTTTGTTATGTCGGCTGGGTGGCCCTGATGTGAGGGATAAGTCAAATCTAGGGGGATGAGATACTTGGCTCCCAGGCCTTGTCATCGGCCTCGTAGATTGACAAGCTCGTGGAGACATGGTGACGCTTGGAATCACAGCTATCTTGAGGGTTTGGAGAGAGTGAGAGATCACATGCCCTTGAATCCCCGAAGTGATTCGAGGGTATTAAGAGTGTAAGTATTTCCCCCAGACCCCGCGGCTTTGGAGCACGGGGCCTTGACAGGGAAGGAGTTGATGCCAAGGATTTTCTCAGGCTATCCCACTAATGCTTACCCCTCCAACTAGGCACTAGCCTTATGGTATTGACACATTTCATGGGTGGAGGAGAGAATGGGTCTACACTCTCTGTACTCCCCCCGGGGGGGGAGGAGGGGTGAGTCGCCATGTTGTTGAGGGGTTGTCTTGCTCTGGATTTTATTTGGTGGAGGAGTTTGGGAGGATTCTGAGACATCATATGCCTGGAGTTCGGCTGTTACCGATGCCGTTATGCCGACCAGTCGAAAGACTAAATCTGCTTTCCATCGGGGACGGGGTTGGCACTCTTTTAGGTCCAACTCGCCCCTTTAATTCTCTTGAGGAGGCAGTATGCAGGACGTTAAAGGTGGTTCGCTCTTTGCCGTTGGGTGAGTGCTGGTGCAGGTGTCCAATCCATCGCTGGGCAAAATAAACAAGCTAGATTAATCTATCTTTGACCTACGAGTGTAGAATCTACAAACCTAGGCATTAATCACTTGGCGTTCCATTTGGTGGAGGAGGACCGAGGCAAGGAGCCCAAGGCGTCGCTCATTTTGTGTTCCTTTATTGGAGGTGGCATTGTGTCGGGTAGTCAAAGAACTAGACCTGCTCTCCATCGGGGGAGGATTCGGGATGCCTTAGGCCAAGCCTACCCATTTGATCCCCCGAGGAGGTAATTTGTCGAATAGCTGAGAAGTTGTTCCACTCTTAGCCATGTGGGGGTGGGATAAGTTGTCGGGTAGTTTGAGACTGGACCCTCTCCCACTCATTGACATCACACGGAAGGTAAGTGTTGGATCAGGCTAGCACTGATCCCACTCTTCGTTGTGGCGGAAACTGGGGTAAGTTGTCAAGCAGCCGAGGGGCTGGACTTGCTCTCTGTCTTGGGAGGGGTGAGATGGCCTTAAGGCTCATATTACCCTCTATCTCCCGCGGGGAGGTAAGTTACTGGGTAGTTTTAGACTAGACCCACTCCTGCTTGTTGACGCTCACGAGAAAGGTAAGTATCGGGCAGCTAAGAAGCTGGTCCGCTCTTCACCATGATGGGGGTGGGGTAAGTTGTTCAGGGAGCTGAGGAGCTAGACCCACTCGCCCTGCGAGGGTAGTTGGGCCTCCTGCCAGTCCTTTAGCCCTTGTGGGGAGGTAAGTAGTCGGGCAGTTTGGGACAGGACCCGCTCCCTCCCGTTGACATCACGGGGAACGTAAGTGTTAGGTCAGGCTGGCACTGATCCCACTCTTTGTCGTGGCGGAGGTCGGGGTAAGATATCGGGTAGCAGAGGGGCAGGACCTACTTTCCATCACGGGAGGGGTGAGATGACCTTAAGGCTCATCTCACCCTCTATCTCCCTTGAGGAGGTAAGTTACCAGACAGTTTTGGTCTGGACCCTCTCCCTCTTGTTGACGCTCACGAGGAAGGTAATGTGTCAGGCAACCAAGGACTGGCTTGCTCTCCACCGCAAGAAGGATAGAGTAGCCTCTGGCATGACTCCTCCCTTTGGTACCTCGCGGGGAGGTAAGTAGTGATTGATGGAGATTTCGTTGGTGGCGATCACGTTGGTGGAGATTTTGTCGATGGAAATTTCGTTGGTGGAGATTACGTTGGTGGAGATTGTATCAATGCAGAATACGTTGACAAAGAAAGAAATCGAGATAGACGAGACGTATTTTATCCCTGAAAAGTCACACTTTCATTAATGGAATTTACACTACCGACAAAGAAATGCAAGTTACATATCGCAAAATTTTTTAGCAATAAAACTTCCACAGGTGTTCAGCATTCGAGGGGTGCGGTAGCTCTCTCCCTTGGGAGTCTCAAAGCCAATATGAGCCTGGGCAGTTGTTGGCAATGACCACGTAGGGGCCTTCCCATCGTGGGCCCAGCTTTCCTTCTTCTTGGGTAGTTGTTCCCGTCTGCTTTAGCACAAGGTCCCCGATTCTGAACGCCCTTGGTCACATGCGTTTATTGAAGCATCGCTAAGCTCTTCTTTTGTTTACGATTGTTCTTACTACTGCCTCAAGCCTGACCTCCTCCAGCAAGTCAAGTTGTTCTTTTAGTCCTTCGTCGTTGGTGTTGTTCTCGAAGTGTTGTACCTTGTAGGTTGGGATCCCGATCTCGACTGGGCAGCATTGCCTCATGACCGTAAGTGAGAGTAAATGGAGTTTCTCCCGTCAGGGTCCTTATCGTGACACAGTACACCCATAGGAATCCAGGAAGTTCTTCTGCCCATGCTCCCTTTTGCCGCTAAGCTTCTTTTTGAGCATCCCCATCAAATTCTGGTTGGTCGCTTCCACCTGCCCATTGAATTGAGGATGTCCCAGAGACAAGTATCGAAATTTGATTCCCATCTCTCAGCACCAGTCTCGGTAGTGGTCAGAGTCAAACTACCTACCGTTATCTGATATGATGGCGTGAGGGATGCCAAATCTGCAGATGACCATTTTCCACAAAAATTGAGTGATGCTACTTGTCGTGATCGTCGCCAACGCCTCAGCCTCGACCCACTTGGTAAAGTAATCAATTGCCACTACTAAAAACTTTACTCCACCTTTACTTGGAGGAAAGATTTCTACTAGGTCGATTCCCCATTGGGCAAACAGCCATGGTGAGGTGATCAATGTCAGTTCTTCTGGCATATTCTCGGCACTTGGAGTATTCTTGGCATTTCTTGCACTTCCGTATGCACTCATCGGCGTCCCATAGGGTGTGAGGCCAGTAGTACCCTACCCTCATCACTTTGCCCGCCAGCATGTATTGGGCCTCTTCTAATGAGATGCACTTCAATAGAGGTGCAGAATGTCCTCTTTGGTATAAGAACCCCTCAATTAGAGTGTAACGCGCCTCTCTAATCCTGATCTTTCTAGCCTTGTGTCTGTTGCTGAGTACCTCATATATACCTAATAATATCCAATGCCCATTCTAGAGCTCCCGACTTTACTTCCACCATTTCAATCCCCACGGCTAGCATTTCGATGCTCCTGATCACTGTCCCTTTTGGCAAGGGACAATTTTCTTGCCCAGACGCCACTCATGCCAATTTATTCGCCTTTTGATTCTCAACCCTTGACACTTATTGGATTTGAAAGTATTCGAAATGCACGCGCTCAGCTTCTATTAGCGTCAGATATTTATTTAATGTCTCACTCTTCACAGTGAACTCCCCCAGTACTTGATTGACCACAACTTGATAGTCGGCTAGCACCTCTACCTCCTTGACGCCTAGAATCTGGCGACCCCAGACCCAAGTGCAATGCCTCGTACTCTGTCTCATTGTTAGAGGTTTTAAATGTCAGCTTGACAGCATAATTATGTTCTTCACCTTCTTCCGTAATTATTTGCACCCCCACTAGCCCGGCAGGTTGGGTTGTCAATGAAGACCTACCAGGGCTTCATATGAGGTGCATGTTCGACCCCTTTCGGGAAACCGATGAATTCTGCTATGAAATCTACCAACACTTGCCCTTGAATAGTATTCTACAGTGAGTATTTGATGTCAAACTCACTCAGCTCCACGGCCTAGTTCGTAAGGTGACTTGAGGTGTTCGGTCTTTGTAGGATCTTCTTCAGGGGGTCTCAGTCAGGACCCTTACCGTGTGTGATTGGAAATACGGTTGGAGTTTTCGAGTGGTCATCACTAGGGCAAAGGCAAGCTGCTTATGCGTGGGTAACTAGCTTCTTCTCCTCGGTATGCCTGGCTTGTGTAGTACACGGGCCTCTGGGCCCCACCTTCGTCTCGTACTAGGGCTGAGGAAGCCGGCTGTGGAGAGATTGATAGGTATAGGGGTCAGCATTTCTCTACACCTAGGTTGGTTGAGGAGTGGACGGCTAGTGAGGTATTTCTTGAGAGCATTTGTTAGTGGACATGGATCTATTAAGGGCTGCTACCCATCTAGCTAGTTTCTGCACTTCATTTATGCTTTAAGGGGGGACCATGCTAAGAATAGCTTCCACTTTCTCCGACATAGCTTCTATCCCTCGTTCAGATACCATGAATCCCAAGAATTGCCCAGAGCTTACACCGAAGGCGCACTTCGCCGTGTTCAGCTTCATCTGGTATTGCCTTAACACAGTGAAGGCTTCGTGGAGGTCATCCAGGTGTTGCTCGGGGGTCCCACTTTTCACCAGCAATTCATCCACGTAGACCTCCATGTTTCTCCTGATCTGACTTTCGAACATAGGGTTGAGCAACTATTGGTAGTGCCCCCCCCCCCCCCCCCCCCCCAGCCCNAAAACCCAGACTTCAAGCCAAACTAATGCATCTGCTCTGGAGCACCTCCACACACAAATTTTTTTGTAATGGACATTGTCTTAACTTCTAAAAAAACTCTCTCCTAATAGAGATGAGCGACTCTGTAAAAACAAAACTAAAAGCTCCCTCTTCCAAAGAAGAGAAGTACTATATTCATCCTCCACAATAGGAGGATTACTATCTCGTCGACTCCTCCCAAAGGAGGAACGAGACTTTACTGCTATGGACACCAAGTCCAACAGCCTATTCCTTATTACTTCTTTTCTAATATTAAACCACATACATAGAAAAAACTAAAAAACACATCTAAAACAAAAAAAAAAAGAACCACAAGGGCTGAAGAAAACACATGGGCCCAGTCCAAACAAAAAAGACCAACCTATTTGCAAGGGGGAAGGCCCTTTAGGGTTTCATCACTATCAATTGCGCTGCCCCCCCTTCTTTTTTCTTTTTTTCTTTTTTTCTTTTTTCATTCTTTTGTACTACTCCTACGCCCGATCTTCGTTTCTTTTCTCCTCTGCGTGCGTCACCCACCACAACCGGCCAGAAGCGGCATCAGCTTTCTCTCTGCGCATGAGCACCGTCTCTATGACACCGGCACTGGCCTTTCACCACGAGCATTGACACCATTGAAGCACTGTTGCCTCGTCTTCCTGGTCTCCATAGGAGGCTCCATCTCTCCATCACTGCCACACCACAGGCAGCTCATCTGCTCATCTGCTTGCCAGACACCGTGCATGCATATAGTTGGGTTACGGGGCAAGAAACGAACCTAAAACGGACGTATTCCACAGGAATTTGGGATCACAGAAGAGTGTTCCTCCTTCATTAGATCTAAGAAAAAACTTAAAATAAAAGCAAAAACAAAGGCAGGAAAGAAGTGAGGGGGGAGGAGCCAAAGCTCCCACCCCTCAAGTTGTTTCGAAGTTGAGGAGTTTTTTTAGAGAGAAGTTGGAGGTTCTCTCTCTAGTTGTATATATTGCACAGGGTTCATGCAGATCTGGTTGTAAATGGAGTAGGCGTCCATAAATCTGACCATGCGGTTACCCGCCGTGGAGTCAAGGATCAGGTAAATCTGGGGTAGTGGGAAGCTCTCTTACGGGCAGACCATATTCAAGTCAGTGAAGTAAATACGCATTCTCCACTCGCTGGTTTGTTTCTTCACCAACACCAAGTTTGACAACCAATCCAGGTAATAGGCCTCCCGTATGAAGCCTGTGGAGATAGCCGATCTACTTCCACCGCAATGGCGACATTCGTTTTTGCACTGAAGTTTCGACGATTTTGCCTTACTTCCTTAGCCTTCGGGTCCACAATCAGGTGGTGCTATATGATCTCTAGGTCGAGCATCATCCCGCTACCAATCTTACGGGTAGCATTTGAACGGCTCGGGTTCATGGGGTCAACTCCAACTGTTCGTCCGTCTCAACCTTCCTAACACTCATCTTGTCTCGGACCTCCCCCTCCACCGGGGTCTACTTGGGCAAGGGTGTGAGGTCGTGGCCATCGGTCAAGAAGTGGACCACATGTACCCCGGGGCTTTTGGGCTTCAACTCTCGCACGTAACACCTAGTGCCATGACCTGCACCCCATGAATCTCTCCCACTCCTTGAGGGGTTAGGAATTTTTGTGGTAGGGGCACAATCGTCACCTCCCCGCTGTTGGGTAGGCCCGAGCCAGTGAGTAGTTGGTCTACTGGCGACGACATGCCCTTCTTTTCCGCCATCTCCTCATACTTCCCTTCAACCTTACGTAGCTCGTCCTGCATGTTTTTTCTTTCTTCTTCTGCGTCATCTCCTTCTCCTGCGTTCTTGGGTCCCACGTTCTAGTTGTTGCTCGGTTCTGCTTCATTTTCTGGCTAGTTGGTGGCCACTTTGAATGTCTCGTTTCCTTTCCGAAGAGTCTCCATAAAGCTGGGCTTGCCTTGTGGGCCGATAGAGGGGAAAACCCCCTTTATACTTCCCTTATATTTTGTTGATCTATTGATATGAGAGAGACAATATATTGATGTATCACTTCTTATCTTTCAGTTGGCATATGGACCAGATGTGTGACTTCTGTTTGGCAAGCTCTCCTTACATTTTGCTAAAACACGAGCTCTCTCGTCTCTATCCAAGAAAGGATCGAGAAGAAAAATATCTAGACACAAAGCAAAAATATTACCCGAAACTGCTATAGCAACCCTCACTAAGATTTGTAGATCTCTTGATTTTGAACTAAAGAACTTCTGACGATTTGATTATGATCAACATTGCACACCAAAAGTATGTTATTCTCTGTCTGTACCAAAAACTTTGGATTGGGTTTTCCAAAGATGCCTTCTCGGAATCTATGGCTAACTAAAAGCTTACCGCATCCTACTTCAATCTATGGATAATTACCTCATCAAGGATCTTATAAGTAAAACTTTCTTCTCAACAATGGGATGAGTTTTTTACTCAACTTTCTAAATCCAATAAAATTTACAATATCACAAAATTCATCTAGCCCAAACCACTAGGACAAGAAGCTGCAAAATCATGGTCCCCTTCAACCAGCTCCTTGGAAATCTATATGGAAATTCAATTTTGCATCAATGCATGAAAATGCCTCTATGGAAAGTTGCTTGAGACATACTACCAGCCAATGACTCCATGAGAATTTGAGCTTGATCTCAAAAGTAGAGAATTATATGCCCTATGTCTATCCGTGCCTGAGACTCTTTCACACATATTCTTAGGCTTCCAGTTTACAAAGGTAGTCTATAGATATCCCATTGGCCTAAGCATTATTTTACTCCCCTTTCTACCCTAAATCTGTAACACCAGGCCCAAGCCCATGCCCAGGCCCACGAAGAGGTCAACCCACCTGAAGAATGGCACCGGTTGGTAAGTTGATCACCCTCCAATTTTCCATCTCACTATTTCCCCTCTCCCCATTCCTCCCATTCACGCCACTCCACTCAAATTGGGTAATGCTCAATACAGTCATGGGTTGTACAAGCGTCACACACTCCTCTTAAAAAAGAGTGGGGTCCACTATTAAAAAATTAATTTTTTCATGTAGGTCTCATATTTATTTACTTTTTTCAAAAGCAGTGTGTAGCGCTTGCGCACTCTAGGACTGAAAATATCATTTCTCTTTTTCTATTCTCATAATTGCTTTTCCTCACTCTCTTTGTGCTCTCTCTCTCTCTCTCTCTCTCTCTCTCTCTCTCCCTGTCGTGCAGCACTACTATCTAGGCGACGGTGAAGGTTGCCCCTCATCATGCCAGTAAGCCCCGTTGTCTCTGTCCATGTCTCTCTCTCCCTCTCTTTCTCTCTCTTGTTTCTCTCACTTGTCTCCGTTTCGATTTCGGCCATCATGCATTGCCAAGGTAATTTTCCCTTTCGCTTGTTCGATTTGAGTTTGTTCTATCACGTGATATCCCCAAATTCAAAACTCAAATATTGGTGTTGTTGCTAGATCACAGGGTAGTAGTTACATCCCTGGACAACTTCGCTTCTCTCTCTAATTCAACGGGCCACTGCACGAGATTGGGTAAGATTCCCAGAGTATTAGGTGCATTTTTGCACTATTACGTGTGTGATATGAATGATTGGTGATTGCTGGAATTTTATCATGTTATGTTTAAATGATAGAACCTGTACGGTGTTATTTCTTGTTGGGCTGCTCTTTTGGAAAGTCTCTTGGTTGTGTGAGGTGGACAGAGGAATGTATGAAGGATTTGTGGCTATACGGGGTTGGTGTGTGGCTGGTTGGGTTGATGTGTGGCTATTAAGGGTTGATGTGTGGATGTTTAGTTGTTGGACATGTCGAGGCAAATGTAGGCTAGTTAATTGTTTGATAAAACGGGAGTAAGTGATTTTGAACTTGTGGGTTGTTTAGTTGATGTGCGTATTGTGAATGGCGAAGTGAATTTGAGAAGGATGGGCTAAAATATTAATGTATTGTTTATTGGAACTTGTGTTGTGTGATTTTAGAAGTCCAAGGCACTATGATGAATAAATTGCTAATTATGGATTGTTTACAAACTCAGTTGTTTATGGGCTTGCATTATTCTACTGTTAGGATCGTGTAAATTCTGTTAGTTGGATTTGTTTTGTGCTTGTGTAGGTTGTTAATATGCCAGTGAATATTTTCTAATTTTGGTGTTGATATTACTAGAGTTTGGGATTCAAGGCTTAGACAATGCACTGCAGGAGTCAAGTAAGCAGTGCTCCTAGTGCTAGAGTTTGCCTAAAAACAGAATGAGGTTAATTTTTTGAAAAACTTGCATATTTTGTTATGGAACATTGGAAACAACCTCAATAATTTTTCTGCATTACACATTGTAACCGAATAAGAAAAGAAAATATTTTTTATCATGACTAGTATAGACATGAGTAATTTTGACATTCTGTTAACAACTGTATAAAAAGGATTGATTATAAAATTTAAAAATTTGCATATAATTATATGACATGTATATGCTCAGACTTTGTTTTTTATATGAATTTTTGTATCTGAAAACCTCCAGCATGACATTTTGTTTCTGCTTCTGTCCCAACCTTACCACGGGTGTAAAACTGTGGCCTCTGTTATTATGTTAGGTACTGACATCTCTTTTTCTAGTGCACCTACTTTGGAAACAAAGTGGTTTTCTACGTAGTCTTTCCTGTATGCACACTCGAGGCTCCAAGAATAATAAAGTGAAAATTTCACATTTTATTTTTGCTTGGTTGGCCGCCGGATTTTGCATAACCCTACCACCCTACCACAGGGGTTAAACATGGAATCTGTTATGATATGATGCTATTCAGTTATGTTATGCCATGAGACTTTTGTATATTAGTGTTTCTAAACTGTCGGTCTGGTATTTTTTATATGTTGTTTTTGTTTTGCATTCTGTAACTGGCTCATGTTTACATAATTGTATATATTCACTACTTACTAAGTTGTTGATAACTCACCAAATAACCTCCAATATTTTCAGATGATCTTGAAGGTTTAACTGGGGACCAAGAAAAGAATGTGTCTACGAGACTGGTCAAGAGCAGTGCGATAAGTACCGTAGGAGTATTGGAGAGTCTTATTATGAGAACTTTGTCATTTTTCTTGGTTTGGTATTGTTTGAGCCTTTCTACTTTTATTAGATCTCGAGGAGTATTTATTATTATTAAATGTGTTGGGGGATATCATTGATGTTATTCTTTTGGAACTATATATAGTTTTATGGAAGGAGTTTTACAAGTTGTGGAGTTGTTGTGACTCCCCTGACCCCCACTTGTGTTTTGGCGGAAGTCGTGACGTCGAGATATTGGCCACTTGGGTCATACACCCCTAGCACAATGTGAGAACAAAGTGTGTGCATGCATACAATAAAATGGTGTGCAGTTAATTCGCAGCAAAAAATATAACAAGGCAATCATTAAAATTTAATAGTACCAGAAAAATTTAAACATCACCTTCCAAATAATCCATAAGTCCCAAATATTCAATCATACACAAGAAAATTATTATAATGATTCCATAATAATAAAAGGCTAAAATACACTTATTAAAAAATAGGAAAAAGACCTTCACTCATCAAGCAAAGCCAGACCTCCATACACGTACCCATCATCTAAATCAAAATCTATTGTTCCACGGAGCGGAACCTTAGGAGGGGACAACACTGTGAGATTTCGCAAAATCTTTGTAAGTAGAACTAAGACCAACACTCCAAAATGCATACAAGTGGAAAATGAGAAATTATGCAAACAAGAAAAAACAAAGAAATTTTGTGTTTGACTTGGGCGCCTTTGTGGTTTGGATTGCTCTTATCTTCATTTTAACTTATTGTCTCAATAAGCTTAAACATCTTCACAAATTCTTCTCGGTTGATCCTTTATAATAATTTAGGCTGGCTATCTGGGATTTGGGTGTGGATTTCGGTTCGAAGATTCCATTTGGACTTCATTTTGGTTGGCGGATTTTCCTTCTCTCATCTTGTGGTATGCATGGATGGCCAAGAGGAAAAAAAACAAAGGATATTTCGTCAATGGATTCTTTATCATTAATTTAAATTCTGGTTGATGAGTGAAACGGTGCTTATTTGTGGTTAATTTGTACTTGTACTTTTGTTCCTTATCAAGCTTTATCATTATGGGATATATACTATTCATTAGTCTTTGTCTCTGTGACGCAACAAGGTTTATGTTTTGTTGATCTATTGATATGAGAAGACAATGTATCGATGTAAAATCATGGTCCCCTTTCCACCAACTCCTTGGAAATATATATGGAAATTCCATTTTGCATCAATGCATGAAAATGCTAATGTGGAAAGTTGTGACGCCCCCAAGTTCCACTTGGGATGGAATAGAGACTTAGAGCGTCGGAATATGCAACACAAGGTTACATACCCCTTGTACATGACAATTATTATGCAATGCATCCTAGTATGCAACTAACAGTATGCAATAATCGTAGTGAAAATAAATGTGAAAGTATAACTTATGCAAGAATAACCAAAAACATCTCAATTCATTAATGATCATCAAGTTCAAAGTACCAAATGTAGCATAATCTTAGTACAACTACGGGTCAAGGTCAAATCATCCGCTTCATGCATTCTAAAGCATGAAGGACTTGGGCTATAAATATCATGATTAAATTCAATCTCCTCTCAAGGTCCGGCTCCCCTTCAATCAATTGGATCCAGCGCTCCATCTATCCCGTCCTCCTCAAAACCTAACACAACTTCTATCATTCCGATAGTGGTCCCACAAGGGGTGAGATTTACTCAAAATGTCAGTAAATTAAACAACCAACGTGCACAAAGATAAATTAAGCATGAAGAATGATAAATATGAAATACATTATATGCAGAAAAATTAGTATGTATGTCTCCCATCCTTCCTTAACATTTTCAGGAAAAAAAAAATGGAGACACATGTTTTCGTTCAATGAAATTTTTACTTCCATTTTTGAAAACATAAATTCATCATTATTAACAATTCATATAATATATGCACTGTGAGTATCTGCCAGTAACCGTAGTGCAACTCATGTTGAGACTACGTTATCTATAGACTCGTTCTCAATGCATTGGTAAATATAACATAACATCACAACATCATAACATATACACCCACAAGTATTAGGTGTCATAACATATTGACTTCGCGCCGGCTTTCTTTAAAAAGAACACATTCGAAGCCTGTTGATTATTTTTCATCAATCTAGGGGATACCACTCCATTCTTAAACACTTAAGAGTGAACAAAGGAGTTCCACTAAGATAATTCCTCATCCTAGCATTTGGGATAGTGAAAAAAATTATTTTCATGCTATGCTTAAAAACAATTTTCATGATATGTGCATATGTGGCAAGCTTTTATGCAAAACAAAAATGATATTTATAGATGCAATATGCAAAACTAGTGAAAACTATCCCATGTCATGTAAGTATGCATTCAATGTATCATATAATATGATATTTTATGCTCAAAATAATAATTGAAATATGAATGAAACATTTATCAATAATTCATAAATAATCTATCAATGTGTAAGTTAGAGGCCAACTTACAAACTTCCTGAGTAATTCGAAAAAACGTCGAGCAGCTGAAATTAAGTGTGTACTAAGTTAAGATTAATACTACTATGGATGAGGTTCATAAACAAGGGCTTCAAAAATGAGTATTTACAAAAATACTCCTAGACTTTCAAAAATTACCATTAAGGCCCTAGTTTTTTTCACTAATTGCGAACGAATTTCAAATTTAACCAAACTTCATGGACCTCTTATTTTTGGCATTCTAAAACCATCGATACCCTTGGATTTTTAAAAATCAAAGTGAAACTTACTCAAATAGTCTCAATCCAAGGCATGCATTCTAGTTGATGCCTAAGTGTGTTTTCAACTATTGATCCTATGAATGCATGCATATGAGATTTTCTTTAATCACAAACAATCACTAAGGTCCTTAATGATATGATAAAGGCTAATTCTTGGATAATCAAGCTCCTCCCAACACTTACTCATGGCTAAGAATCCTTAATCACCAACTTATTCAAAACCGATACATGCTTTGATGATCAAAACATGATAGAATTAAAGCCCTATCATGGCATGCTTTTAATCGAAAATTAAACCTTTCATAATCATTCAAACACAATGATAAATCATATCAAATCATACTTAAGACATGCCATATCTAAATTTTCACTTAAAATCATTTAAACATTCAAACCATTCTTTAATAACCCGGTTTTGAACCAAGAATGATAAACTTCTCAAAACTCAACAAAATCTCATACCAACACTTGAAAACAAGTTTTGAATGCAAACTAAGATCAAGAGCAAGAAGACTTACAAATTTTTTGGCCTTTAAAGCTCTCAAGACAACCTTGCTCAATAACACTCTAGAACTCACCAAAACTCAGTCGATTTCACTCTATTGCTCTCTAAGGAGGTGAAGTGCTCTCAAGACTCAAGAGGAAGCTTAGAACTGAGGTGTGGAGGAAATGAGGAAGTGAGGGAGGTATTTATAGGTGGCCAAGGGGGTGGAGATGTTATCCTTGGTGCAAGGTGATTGGTTGAGATGGGAGGTGGTGTAAGGTCTGAATTTTCCAGATTTGCTTCCATTGGCTTATGTCACCTTGTGCAGGGGGAATAATGACCTGAAACCACCATGATTTCCTCCTTAATATGGCTACAATGCTTCTGTAGAGGTGGCCAGCTAGTGGGGCATGGTTCAGTTGACAAAAAGTCATGCAAACCACCTATGCTAAGCGGCGGATTCAAGTGATTTTCACTTGGCAGATTTGAGTTTCGGTTTTGGATGGTTTTGGGTTGAAAATCTGAGTCAATTCTCATGATGGCCTTGGGACCTCTTGGGAATTGGGTGGTGATGGAGGTGGCATGGGGTGGTGGCTCAACCAAGGTAGATGGTTAGTTAAATCTCAACCCAACCGGTTCCCACTCAACTTAGACTAAGGGTGCAATCGGTTTGGTCAATTGGTTTGGTTTGTGAAACCAATTTCATCCAAGGCTTATTCTGGGTTTGAAGGGGTCTCATTAGATGTCTAAGAATTATATTACCCTTGAGGAAATGGCACAAAAATACTAGGCCCAAGGGCAAAACAATCCATGCACTTAAAGGGGATACATATGAGCCGATTGATGTAAGTTTGGGGTTTGATATGTCATTTCCCTAAATGACATGTGGGGAGGTTTATCTAGGGTATTAGTAAGGTCTAAGTATGATGAAATTGAATAATACATCAAGAGAATTTCAGATTAAAAGGTTAAGAAAAGATTATAACAAAATTAAGTTTCAAAGCATAGCTTAAAGATCACTCATCTCATGTATGTTGATTAATGGTCTTAACCAACTTTCAAAACTTAATTTGGGCATTTAGGGTATAATATGGGCTTAAGGAAACCCATGGTATGGTGTATTGGGCTTTCAACTTGAATAGTGAAATAAACCCAAACATGACTTTGGGCCTTGGGAGCTTACAAGGGCCAAGTGTGTGGGTTGATGGTTTTTGGGCTTGAATGAGAGGGGGCCTCATTTTTAGATTTTGAGGGTTGAAATGAGACCTCAAAATCCACTAAGTTGTGCTTCAAATTGACTTAGCCAAATTGGGCCATGGGTCAACTCTATATCAAGTTTGGCCCAAAGGCCTTAAGCCTTCCTTATGCTTGGGCCAAAGCTAGCTACTAAGTTTTGAATTCTCTAAGGGTTTGGTTCAAGGCTTCTTGGACTAGGCCCATGAATGTTCTAAGGTCCTAAAAGCCTCACTAAATTCACTAATGGGCTTGCTTCTCTAATCATTTGATTAATGATTTTAAGTGCCAAGGTTAAGGCTAACCTTACTATCAACATTATTGTTAGTAATAACCTAAAATTAAAAGCTTAATCTAGAGCATTTAAGCGCTAATCCTAATGGTTAATTAGGCGGGGTGTTACAAAAGTTGTTTGGGACATACTACCGGCCCATGAAAACTTGAGCCTAATCTCAAAAGTATAGAATTCTCGATCTCATGTAACATAATTTGTCCGTCTGTGCTTGGGACTCTTTTTCACCCATTCTTTGGTTTCCACTTTGCAAAGGCAGTCTAGAGATTATCCCCTTGGCCTAAGCATTATTTTATACCCCAATTCTACCCTAAAACCTGCAGCCAGAGGAAGCTCTACCATTTTACTCATCTTTGTAGCCAATGCCATGGACCTTCTAATTTTGTATACAATAAATAATTAGGTTATGTTTGAGAGTCTCCTACCATAACCTGATGCAACCATTTGCTCTTTCGTAATTAAGAAAAAAAATACAAGCATGTTTAGTATTTTTCTACAAAATTTTTGAAATTATTACGTCTTTAAAATTTTTCTTTCTTGATATACCTGTAATTACTTCATTTTCTTTGCATGAAAAAGGTCAATGAGTAAAGTTGAATTTTCCTAGTGGAAGGAGATTAGATATATATTGGTGATTATATCCCAATTCAATTGATTCTTTCCAAGCGAAGGAGATTAGAGATCATACATCGAAAAAACAAAAACAGTCCGTCAAATTCCAACCATAAACATGTAGCATGAATGACGAAAAAGTTACTACATTTTCACAATCAGTTTTGCAGGGCCAACACCGGCAGTGTATACGAACTGCTCAACCAGGCCAAAATGAGCCATCAGCAACCAAACAAGATTGATAAGCTGTCCACCTCTACTTACTTGCTGAACATGAGCATCTGGCCGGCAATGATTTGAAGCGTATGACAACATTTCCACCCACACTTTGCTGATTACCTCCCATTTCTTGTCCTCCTCCAATTTTTGCAGCTCTTTGGCCAGTATGCATGCATCAAACAATAAAGATTTGCTTTTATCTCCCTTCACATGAACAGGTTTAACATCTGTATTCACATCAAGGAGGTTTTTACAAGCATCCTTTTCCTTGTTTGGTTCTAGTTCCTTATTGCGAAAGAATCTTTTAGCCTCAGCACATGTATCTCTATATCTAATTTGTCCAATACCTGCCACAGCAGACATCATAGTAGGTTTCATCGCTAAGAGATATAGCATGTAATCTGAAAGGAGCTTACTGAGTCGACGATGTTTAGCTACTGTTTGAGGATCAGAGTCCCCTCTTCCATAGTAAGCTACTGTTTCAGGATCAGAGTCTTCACTTCCATGATAGCAGAGTTCAGTAGCAATGTGCCAAAGCAGAAGGCTCTCATCATAGGTAACATTTTCAATATAATCTTTTTTTAGTGTTTCGTAAACTGTTTCATTATCTGCAGTCACCATAAGGGGATCATCTATGAGTTCTCCGAGAACATAAGCACCTCTAGCTGAACTTATCGTCTTGATATTTTCTGGTGTATCTGCTTCTTTAGATTTCCACAACAGTTCGTCAAAGATTAATTTCCATAGCTCTTTCGTGAAGGAGTTTTTTGACGCATATTTCAACTCATCTAGAAAATCCTTAGCACCCAATCGATCAACGACCACTTTGCGACAATATCTCCGTATAGGGTGCAACAAATGAGTAGTCGTCTTAGAAATGCCATGGCAGCACTGACAATTTTCTTCATTGGATTTTTTCTGAAGGTCCTTGAGGCAGTATGTTATCAAATTAAATCCTGCCACGGATTCAGACCACCTGCGAAGTAATACCGATGTAATCCTTGACTCGGTACCAAGCTTATCCTCGGGTGGAGACCACCTTGGCTTTCTAATTTTGAGATACTTTTTGAAGATGGCCTGGACTGTTGGATTTGTATTCCTCTTTCCGAGAAAAGCTGTTGTCCAATCAGAGAAAATCATGAGCTTGAAGAGTGCTATTGCCTCCAGGCTCAAGGCACCAAGCAGCAGGGTGTAGGTAACTCGAATATCAAACTTATCTAAACCATGCTTGCAATCTAGAAAAAAGAAGATCCCAAGGGACACCAAAACCGAAACCGAGCTTAGCAAGCGCAAAAGGTATCCATTGAGATCATGCATCACAACGAACTTGGTATAGAGGACTTCGTAGATGAAGTTGAGTTCAACCTCCAACACTTCCAGCGCATCTTCAGGAGTTCTCTTATGAAAAAATACTCTGCTCTCATTTCGATCATTGTGGCTAATGAGATCAACAATGAGTCCCTTGAAGATTTTGAAGAAGTGGTAACCATATTTCACAACCTCAAAGTCATCTAATGATCCCGTATTCTGATCTTTCGGCCGTTGAGAAGAATAGAAGGACTTGGATTCTTTAATATCAGCATCTAATTTTTGTGACATTGTTGTAGGAAGTCCGGCTACTTTCTTTGAAGAGAATGCCTCCATGAGCTTCGCGTACTCTGGTCCAGGATCTGGTTCTGTAAGCATGGTTTCTCGGAATGTACCCCAGCTTGCACGATATAAAGAACGTGTCCGTTCAGTATATTTGATGACTCCTGCCAGGAAAATGAGGGAAGTCGGGAGCCATAGCTTGTTGCTTGGTAGTGTCTCCAGGAAGACATAAAACGAGGCGAGAACCTGGAATATCAGGGTGAGAAAGTGCCTAAGCCAGAGCTCATTATCCTCCAGTGCAAAAGCAGTTATGGTGTCCGGCCCACCAAGATGTAACAACAAGAACGGAGCCCAAAATGCAAGAAGGTGATCACTCGTTTCAATAATCTTAGATAAGTTCCGGCTGTTGGTGATGAGCCCGATAGTGAAGCTAGCTGTCCAATCGGCTAGAAAGTATGATCCCCAGATGATCAGGATGGAGAGCCTATTTCCTGTGCGTTTTCTCATGGGAGCCCCCAAAAACAGTACGATTTGTAGTAAAAGGCTGAAGAGAATGACTCCCCTGACATTCCATATCTCCCATGTCTTCTGCAGCCTGATCGGAATGAGCTCGACCATATCTCCTTGTCCTTACTTTTCCCTCGATGTATCTCACTTTTGGGTCGAAAAATGAACCAAACGAATGAAAGGTTGTGCCGCAGTTCTTTCTCCTAGACAACTTTCAACTTTCTTTCCTGGAGATAGCCTTAAAAGGAAATTACAGATGCCATGCAGCTAGTGAGAAACACAATTTTTTTCACTGGGATATCAGATTTATTCAATTGAAAAATAATGGAGAATTTAAAAAGTAGATTTTTTTGGATCAAGGATAAAAATTTCTTGGAAGTGTTGTTCAGACTAGTATATCTAAAATGAAACAGATGTTATAAGACTTGAACAGTACTTAATAAACGAGATAAGATTCACTCCATATATCTACTTTTTTTAGCTAAAATCATGAAAAGAACGTCTATAGAAGATCTCAACTATAATTGCATCAACAGGGGTTTGGGGAGAGAAATTAAAGCAAGCAGATCCTCTTGGTGTCAAAGGTAGCAATCAGTGCAGTGACTAATCAAATATACCAGGAAAACGTACCGTTTAATCAAATATTTATAAGTGATCCTCCTATTGTATTACCTTTTCTTGGCTACCAAAAGGACCGGAACTCCTGTTAATGATTAGTGCATGGGACTCGCCTAGCTATGGCCTATATTAATTAACTTGCATGTGAGACTGCTTCACATGTCGTTGCGCTAGCTATTTCATGCAGTGACACCAGAGGACTCAGCATCTAATTCGGATCACTCAGTTTCAACCTACCCCACTCTTCCCCAGCCCTCATCAATATCAAATCAGACCATTCATTGCTAGTACCTATATTCTCTCTCTAGATGTTATCACTTCCTTCAACTAGGAAACAATAAGAAGACTGAGGAAGTGATTCTCTCAATTAATATTAGTCAATCCATAATGAAGCCGCGTGCATGGCTGCACCATATATATATACATATATGCTGGCTGGGTGAATATTATTCCTTACTAGTGTTGTGCGTGAGTGCCGAGTGAGAGACATTGATCTCTAGCCTTTTTATCTTCTTTTTTTTTTTTTCCTTGGCACGTCACGTAAAATAGTAAAGGAACTAATAGGATCAGTATGACAGAGCTAGTAGTGGATCCTTGCCGCCATAAAAATTTAGAACGGATGGCGAGAGCATATGCATGAGGCCGCTATGTTACCAAATTGTAATTTGGTGACTGCTCGTTGCACTGCGGAGTGCGCCAATCGGCCTTAAAACTTGGGAATTTTGTGGAGTTTCCATGCATGTAACACCTCATCCCTGTGAGTCTAGAGAATTAACTCATGTCACCTAAAATCATCTCCAATAACACTTTTAAAATAATCCATAATTTCCATAAAATATTAACTTATTTGTTCAACACAAATATTCATATTCCTACATAAAGACACAATAGAAGTACCTCAATAATATACATTAACATTTCCACAAAAACTCAGAAATACCCATTACTCAAAATACCAAACCAGTATAAAAAGATCAACGCTACCAAAATGACTCTCCAAAAAGTCCTTGTACCCTAAAACACTTAGGCTTGGTTTGCATAATGAAAGTGTTTGAGAATGTTTGTGAAGAGTAATGAAAAAGTAATAATAGAATATTGAATAGTAATAAAAAGTATGTGAAAAGTAATAAATAGTAGAAAAAGTAGGTAAAAAGTAATAATAAAGTAAAGAATAATGGTGAGAGTGTTTGAGAGTAGCTGAGGTACTCTTGGTACCCAAACTAGGCCTTAATCTTCTATGATCAACAAGACTTGCAAGTGCTCCTTATTCCTGACTTCTAACTAATGCATCAAAATTATTTGAAAAAATTGTAGAGATAAGAGGTGAATTATCAATAACTTAGTAAACAGATAACATATTCTAGTATGTAAACATGAGCATTTTTAGAATTTAAAATGCAGAACAAAATATTTACTTTCAAAATGCATAATCAGAAATATTTGTTTTCAGAATGCAAAATCAAACATGTTACCAAAAATTTGAGAGCGAACCTTTCAGAAAACTTTCTTATTCAAAATCCTTTGGCATATGAAAATCTGAGATCTCATCTTCATCATATCGAAGCATCACATTGGGACAGATACCATGTTTAACCCCCATGGTATGGTTATAAACCACCATTATATCCGTAGCTAGGTCTTATCTTCTATTATAACCCATGGTTGGGCCGTATACCATTTTTAACCCACATGGTAGGGTTATAAACTACCATTATACTCGTGGCTAGGTCATATCCACTATTATAACCTATGGTTGGGTCGTAACAGAAACCGAGTAGAACATCAGAATCAGACTTAATCAAAATACAAAATCAGAATCTCATGCCAAGGCTTTCAGATGTCATGACATATCTAAACAAAATACTGAACAAATTTAGATCTTTCACATATTCAAAAATAGTTTCAGAATATTTTCGCATTACATTCACATATTTTCATAAATTTCATATTCGCTCTTTTTGCATAATTCAGAAACAGAATGCACAAAATTAACTCATGTCTACACCAATTATGACAGAAAATATTTTCTCTTATATAACTTTCATGCATATGTGGAACATATATCTGAAGTTATTTTCAGATTTCTTTTCAAAACAAATATGCATATTTTCAAATCAACCTCGTTTCATTTCCTTTTTATGCAAAGTCTAGTATAAGAATCCTGCTTACCTAGACTTCTTAGCTTTTCCTCAATAATGTCGAATAAAAATTATTCGTCACCTATAATCATGTAAGTTTCATAAATTTTCAGTCGGACACGTATTTCAATAATTAAAATTGAAAATGTTAAAATTAACCTATTTTAATTCTTCAGTATCTAAAATTCTCATAACCTTAAAATACCATCATTTTTCAAAATCCATCAATATCCGCTTAGTTTCTCCGACTCAGATATTAAATTCTAAGACATTTCTAAAACTGTATAATAATATTTTTACTAAACACAACTATGTCACAAAACAAAATACATCAGTATACCAACCTAACAATATAAGCCCATACGTCTAAGTCCAAATAAAAAAATTATGCAGCCGCGTAAAACTCCTCCAATATACAAAATCAAACTTGTGTTTTCAAAAGGGCAAAAGGGTAATAACACCCCTCTTCTACTAGGTTTACCGATATGTATATATGTATAAATGTATATGTATATATGTATATATACACACAACATTTTAAGACAACTACAAAGAACAAAATAAAAGAGAAGACCAAGGTATAATGTGTGGCGCCAGGGGCGTGCGGCGGAGATGCCGTCGAGCTGAGCGGCTGAGCACAAGAGAGAGAGTGATGAGCGAGAGAGAGAGAGGGACGGAGAGAGGAAGAGAGTAAGCCGTGAGAGGGACTCCCCGTGAGGGCAGCGGCGAAGCAACGACAAGGCGGCTGGGAGCGGTGGAAGTGTGTCCTTAGCGGCTGAGGCAACCGGAGTGGGTGGTGGCTTAAGGGTCCTTCGGCGTTGGTGGGGCTGCGTTTCTGTGATTAACGGCTGAGGAGTATGGGTCAACGGACAGGGCTGGCGGCTTGAGGTGGCGTTGCAAAGGGGCTTGCTGCGAACGTACGTGTATGGATCAGGCTACGACTGTTCATGGTGCAGGGGGTACATTCGAGTGGCCTGGGCAGTGTTAAGCAGGAGTGTTACGGTGCAGTTGCAGTTTACAGTGGAGGGAGAGGAGAGGTGCCAGTGAGTGGTGGCCTTGCCGAGACTATGGATGCTGAAAGACTCTGTTGCGGCATGGGTATCACAAACATGGAAGCTAAACTTACACTAGGACACATCAAAGATGATAATAGATCCTTAACCATAAGAAAACGTCACCTAGCTAGGACCCAATAAGATGATCATGATGAATCTGAAACCTTTCAGTAGCACCAGAGATAAAGGATATCTCACCTTGGATTCAGGTCGTTGACCATAAGAATAAGATGATCATGATGAATCTGAAACCTTTCAGTAGCACCAGAGATAAAGGATATCTCACCTTAGATTCAGGTCAGTCACGAGTTGAGGCCCGCGGTTTTGAAGTACCGGAGAGTGAAAAGTGAAAAGAAAAAGTTTACGCATCATCTACTATTAACACAATCTCCTCATCAAAAAAAAAAAAAAAAAAACACAATCTCTCCGTATCATACTTTTTATACTTTTATTATTTTTATTATCATATATTTAATATATAAATAATAAATAGAAGAATTGAATTTATTTAAATAGAATAAATTCAAAAACTAATTTTAAAAAATATTAAAAATTTTAAAAATTTTAAAAAATATGATATGTGAAAGTTAAAAATTTTGTGTAGCAGGTCAACTTTTTGTTTAAAATATCTATTTAAAATCTGTGTTTATCTAATATTTCAACAAAGAGAGTTGCTACGGAACGAGTCCAATTAACTAGCCCCGCGGTGCACAGTAAATTGACATCTCCTAATTGCTTTCTTTTTTCTTCTTTCTTCTGACAGTTCTACTCATTTCATTTATTTTCTTTTATTAATTTTTTAAATAAAAAAAATTAAAATACCTTTCAAATAAAAAAATCATATATTTTAGTCAATTTTTTCTCTCTTTCTTCCGATTTTCTCTCTTTCAATCTGGTGTGAGGAAGCTAATGCCGTAAGTAGACACCATGAAGAATTTTCTGTCATCTTGAAGGCAACGATTCTCTCGTGAAGAAGGTGCTTTCATTTTAGTTAAGTTAAAAAAATATATTGGTTTAATTTTAGTTAGATTCTTTGGAAACCCTTGCTACTTTCATTTAAACTCAACTCTAATCACATTGTATATCATACAAGATTTTTTGATGATAAATATTATTGTTTTTTTATAGTTAGCAATTTGATTAAGATCAGGCCAAAAGTCCATAAGACATAAAGTCACAAAAAAAAAAAAATTAATGCATCTGGATGAATGTGGCTCACATTATCGTAATGTGCTACATAAGTCTTGCCCTTGCGAGGAGTGACTTTGACTAATTTATTTATTCAAGAACCAAGTATATAAATGAAGAAAAGTTAGAAACTCAATGAATATGAAAAAAAAAATACAATAACGCTAATTGCACAAGTTAACGCCATAACAAAATCTTGTGAAAAATGATAATATGCCCACTAAATGTACTTATTTATATTTTTTATTATTTTATTTTTTCTTAATAGTTAAGGAAGTGACTATTAATAAGTTTTTATTTTTTCTATTTTTTTCTTAATAGTTAAGGATGTTTAAAAAATCATTAAAGAAAAATCATAAAATAATAAAATACTCATTTGTTCTTATGTGTATATTTAGTAGTCACTCTAGCATTGTCTAAATTTTATTCCATTATTCAAGTTTAATTGTACCATAAAAAGTAAGAAAATTACACCAAACTAAAAGTTATTTTAAAGGCAGAGAATTACACTAAAATGAAAAGAGTTTTTTTATTCTAAAATATTTGATTTTTTATTTATTTAAAAATTTGAAAAGAAAAAAAGAAGGAAGGAAACATGTTTCACACTATCATAAGAAAGAAAAAACATGGGACGTCGTCTCATGGTGTGCCGCGGAGCTAATTTACCCGGCCCGTTACCAAACTTTTTCTTCAACAAATGAGTTTTTAAATAGAATTAATTTTTACATCATCTTACATATTATATATTATAATTTTTTTTATTTTTTTTATTTTTTTTTTCTTATTAAATATGTATTATATAGATGATGAATAAAAAAATAAATATTTTAAGAAGATTAAAATAAAAAAAAATTAAAAAATATAAAAAATACTTTAATATGTAGTGTGTAGATTTATGCATAATAATGCTTTTTTAAATATACTATATCGTTCAGATATAATTTTGAGTAATGATAAAGAAAGAGAGAAAAAGATCTAATTAAAGTGTGAGAAGGTAAATACCAATAAAGATTATATATATTATTTATTATTCCCCCTGCAATTCATATTTCAATACACAATGAATAAATGAATCAAGTAATCTAGCACGTCCCTTTCTCAAATGTTAAAGGCAGTCTCCTCGTTAAGACAGCATCACGTGGGTAATAATGAAGTAACACAATAACAGTACATGGGCAATAAAAACAGTATCACGTGGGTAATAATGAAGTAACAGTACATGAGCAATAAAACAGTATCACGTGGGTAATAATGAGGTAACAAAATAACAGTACATGGGTAATAAAGACAGTATGACGTGGGTAATAATGACGTAACCCGTGAGTAATAATAAAGTAACATAATAACACGTGGATAATAATAAAGTAACACGTGGGTAATAATGAAGTAATCCAATAACAGTACATGGGCACCAAAGACAGTATCACGTGGGTAATAAAGTGTAATAATGAAGTAAGACAATAACAGTAATTTATTGGCATATACTGTTATGGTCTTACCGAGGAGACATATCATTCCGTACCGAAAAGATATTATTTTTAGGTTAAGTTTAGAGAATAAGATGAGAATTTTTATTTTAAATAAAAGTTTAAAATATTATTTTTTAATATTATTATTATTTTAAAATTTAAAAAAATTAAATTGAGATTTGAAAAAATTGAATTATTTTTTATATTTTATATAAAAATTTAAAAAAATTATAATAATAAGATAAGATAAAAATTTTATGTTTTATGCTTGGTCCTAACCTAACTATTTGAGAAATATTTAGAGGACTTTCCTTATTACCAAAATAATAAAAAATCGTGCTTTCTTTTTCAAGGATTTAAATATAAGTTTATTTGTTAAAAATTTATATAGAAAACCGTGAAGATAGCTAAAATTTTATATGGGTTCTTAAGGTTTGGATGTTGAGATAAGATGAAAATTTTTTAAAGTTTTATGAATAGTGTTAAGATGAAAGTTTAAAATATTATTTTTTAATATTATTATTGTTTTGGGATTTAAAAAAATTGAATTAGAATTTGAAAAAGTTGAATTATTTATTATATTTTATATGAAAATTTAAAAAAGATGTAATGATGAAATGAAATGAGATAGATATGAGATTTCTCATCTTTGCCCCAAATCAAAACCCATCTAGAATCAAATTATATATATTTTGGTATCTCCCAGGTCTATGGGACACAACACTCTCTCTCTCTAAGCTCTCTTTTCTCTCTCTTCTGTCTAAAACCACCAAAGTTTTCTGAAAGCGCAGGTGAGACTCCTCCCCCCTCCCTCCATACCTCATCTCTCTTCTCTCTCTTTTCTTCTCTCTTCTTTTTTCTTTTATTTTTTGGAGTTTTTTCAAGACAAAGGATGGAAGAAGTCCGATATGCCGCACTCCAACGTCCTGCAACCACCATGCGCCCCTCCATGGAATTCCCAAGACAACAATCTTTCAAAAAGGCGAAGAAATTTACTGAACGGAGTAACGCGTGAGCCACACACATGGCAGAAAGTTTCAGGCCACGAGCACGTGTAACCCACGCGCCACCACGCCGAGCGCTTTTCAACTGCCACGCGTGGTTGTGTTAGGTTCAAGACTACCGACTGCTGCTGACCAGATCGATCGCCATCCCTCCTGGGTGGCGTGTGGCCCTCACACGCCACCTCAGCCACTACTTGTGTTTTGAACAGTTCCTCCAAGGTTGAAAACCAAATCCCACACTTACCAAGATGCAATCCGACTTTTCCATTGTATTTTTATTTCCCGTACTGTCATTTTTTAGAAAAATAAAAAACCAAAAACAAGTCTCCCCTTCCGCTTTGATGGTGTTTGGTGGGGTTGGTGCTCTCTACTCCGCCTAGTCGGGGTAGGGGATTGGTTACTTTTGTCATCTTTGTCGTGGACGGAGTTGTGCTGCCTCTTAGACTTAGGTCTTTAGAGATTTGTAGTTTGGACTAGATCATGTCAGTTACGGAAGTGTGCTAGGAAACTATTAACATTGTAATTGGCTTGTACTGTTTGTTTCAGGTCAACTTTGTAATATCCGCTTCTAATAAATGAATGTGCTCCGTTTATCAAAAAATTATATATAGATTTTGGTATCTCCCTCGCATAAGAGTGTGTATCTATCACATTCTCTCTCGTTGATGCCATATATAAAGCATAATCTCGTCTAATTACAAAAATTATTTCACTTTCGTTGAGCGACAACATATATAAATAGAGAGAGTCATGTGACAATGAGTTATGTTACATACAAATCACAGTGTAAACTTAATATTTGTTGTAGAACTCATGATTACAGATTTTGAAAAAATAAAAATATTAGTAATGTTTTATGATAATTAACGTGATGATGGGTTGAGTATGTCAATAAAGAAACATACAAATAATTTTTTTATTTAAAAATATATTCAATCATGCAGCCTTATTTGTAATATTATATTAATGTATATCCGATGTAGAACCACAGCATCCCAATTCACCAGGTTCTACCACTACAAGACATAATTAGTTTCATAAAGGAGCAAAGCATCATTTGATCGATCGAATGGCTGGGGCTTATACTAGTCTACTATTATGAGAAGCAAATCACCAACAACAGCACTAAGCAATAAACAATTGATAGGGAATTATCTAGATATATAACAGGTATCCTATTAATCCTGCCTCGTTAGGTGTTAGGATTGTTTTGTGGAATTTAACGTTGTGGTGGAGGATTAATGATGTTATGAATTCATGTCATTGTGTAGAACCTTCACTTTTAATTTGTTTTTAGGTCCATTTTTGTTACTTGAATGATATTGTAAATCTCTTGTTGAACATATTGTTATCCTTAAGTCACGACGTAAGGATTTTACCCTCGTTCACACTTATTTTCAGTCGGAAGGTGGTAATGAAATTTCTCACTTTTGCACTAATTTACAGCTTGTGGAAGTGTGCTGAAAATTCCCTCCCTTATATTCAATTATAGCTTGTGGATGCTTACTAGAAACTTTCCCCACGCACATTGTTCATTATTATGTAAATTTCAATGAACATTCATTATTGGTTTGTTATTTAATTTATACATGTTTGCTGGAATTCCTATTATTGCACTGTGAGTTTATGTTGGCAAATTTTTCGAACTGACTACAAACAAATCATTGCAATTGGTTTCAAAGCGTATACATGTCTCTGGCCAAGTGAGACCAATTGAGACCTTGAGGGTACAAATATCTTGGATCCAGTGTGTGTTTCTTGAAATGGTTTCAAAGCGTATAAATGTCTCCAATCAGGTGAAACCAAATGAGATCTGAAGGGTATAAATGTCTCATATCCAGTGTGTACTTCTTGAAATGGTTTCAGAGGGTATAAATGTCTCTGGCCAAGTGAAACCAATTGAGACTTAGAGGGTATAAATGTCTCAGGTCCAATGTATGCTTCTTGAAATGGAGATTTAGAGGGTATAAACGTTTCTGAGTTATAAAGATCTCTGTTCTACTAACTAGCATGGTTTCAGAGGGTATAAATGTCTTTGGCCAAGTAAATCCATTGGACTCAGAGGGTATAAATGTCTGGGGTCCAATGGGTGCCTGTGACGCCCCCAGATTCCGCTTGGGATCGAAAGAAAAACTGAAGTGTCGAGATATGCAACATAGGGTTACCTGCTCCCGTTCATGACATATAAGATGCAATGTTCCTAACATGCATCTAGCATTATACAATATTCGGAGCGGATAAATTTTTTTCTTAAGCAATACTATACACCAAACTTATAATATCCCAAATAGTTAAAACATAATCCATGCATATTTAACAGAATAAACATCCACGATTACAGCACAGTTCTCAGAAGACTGTAATCTCAAAACAACGAATACCTAACTCCATAATTACATTGTCAAAATACACTATCGGAAAAGTTCACTCGTGTAACTCACCTAACAATGCCGGAATACTATCCAAAGACCTAACTATAGAGACTGAAAACTCCGCATTGCGTCTACGGCGTCTAGTCAACCTCCTCCAGTCTGCCAATGTCTGCTCCATGCTCTGATCCTGACACATCGCCTACCATTCGAGGGGAATGGTAGTTGGGACTACCACGGTGAGATTTGATTACAAATCTCATTAAGTTAACAGAAAACCTCCACACAGGTTAATGATGCATGCATGGCAGTAAAATCATGAATGCATAATCAAAATCAATAGTAGCATAGTATAACTTGACATAATATGGCATGAAATAATAAGCATAACGTGACTTGACAGAACATGGTATGAGCTGACATAACTTGAACTGAAACTGAAACTTAGCTTGACATGACATAACATGTAAGTAAACTTAAAACATAACATAGAATAGCAACATAGCACGAACATGAACTTGAAACAAAACATGAACTTGAAACATAGTATGAACGTGAACATACATAATTTGAACATGAACTTGAAAATAACATGAACCTTAGCATAACATAACATAAATGTGAACTTGAAACATGACGTGAACTTGAAACATAACGTGGACGTGAACATGACATAACATGAACGTGAACTTGAACATAACATAACATGAAACATGACTTGAACGTGAAATACATGAACTTGGAATCTTATTCAATAGACTTAATCATTTAAGTGACCATACGGGTGCTACACGAGTCCTCTTGAGCCGTGTGTTCCTGTCGATTATCGCATCACAACACATGTATCTATACCAACTATGAGTGCATTAATACATACTCCACAGTTGTTGTGGCCCCACGTATTCTACGTGTCACAATTGCTGTGTCTCATGTAGTATATGTCCATAGTTGTTGTGGCCTCATGAATTGCTTGCACCACACTTATTCTGGACACATATAAAATAAAGTATGGCTCCATCGGCGTTAGTGCCTGGCGCGCTCCGGTGACCAGCTAGTTAGGCTCCATTCGCAACTTGTTGACAATACTTCGGCAACCTAGAAAATTTCACACCTATTTAAACACTCCAGCGTGAACAAAGGAGTTACACTAAGATATTACCCCATCCTAGTACTTAGGGTCGTGATTGACATGAATAACTTAACAAAACTGTCGAGACAGGATAACACGAATACAAAAAGATAAAAGTCCTGATGTAGTGTAACATGACATGAACGTAAGATGACTGACATGACATACTTTGAGACATGACATACTTTGGGACATGAGTATAATAAACAACATTTCATAACATGGCATACGTGTAACAGATAATATTTTATAACATGGCATAACATATAACAGACAATATTTTGTAACATGGCATAACATATAATAGACAATATTTCATAACATGGCATAACATGTGACATTAAATATTACGTGACATGACACACATGTAACAGATGGCATACATAATGTGACATAGTTGCAATAGATAATAACATATGACAGAATATATTATGTAACAAATAAGTATTTCATGACAGAATAATTCATATAACAGATAAACATATAACAGCATGGCATGACATGGCATATATAACAACATAAAAACATAAACTGTAGTTTCCTTACCCATTACACATACATAGTAAACTGATAGTAAGTTAAGAGCTAACTTATCTCAATCGTCGCATTCTATGAGAATAAAGCGCTAAACATGAGACAACTTAGAGTAAAATTACCATTTTACCCTCTACATGTAGGAAAATGACCATTTTACCCCTAACTTAAGGATTTCACATCTTAATTTAAAAAATTACCAAAATTTACATTCCTAATGTAAATTTTGTCCTAAATTCAAATATCAACTCAGAAAAATTTAAAACCAAACATAACTATTAAAACTATATAGGTCCGAAACATAGGCTATATTTCTCTTGATTTGTTGCAATTCCTTCAATATCTTTCCATCCTAAGTTTAAAACACACTTAAAATATCCATTAAGAAAAAGCTAATCATCAACACCCAAATTTTTGTAAAAAGATCCAAACTTTTTAACAAAAGTAAACCCTTAAATCACAAATTTTAACCTTAATAAAAACATCTCCAAGAATACCAAAAAAAAAAAAAAAAATCAAATCTTACTTCTAACATATTCATAACATCATTTTAAGATAAACTATGCTTTAAACCATCAATCAAAAGTCATCAAAAATTACAAAACAACACTTGGAATTTTTGGTTTTATACTTAGTCCAAAAACAGAAACTTTTTTCTCAACTAATTTGATAAATCTCTTTATACATGGCTTAAAGACATGTGATCTTCAAAATAAAACATCACATGGTTTAAAAATGTGTCAGAAAAAAGATCCAACCATCAAACTTAAAATCACATGGCTAAAACTCAATAAAACATGGATCTAACTCAACAACATCAAATCTTAGGCCAAACCAAAATCCTCTTTCATAGAAAATCATATCTTTGGAATTAATACTAAATATCTTCAAATTAACATCCTAACATGCGAATAAGAGACTTAGAGTCATCACATAAAAATATCAAAGCCTTTAGAGTAAGATTAAACCACGAAATATTTAAACTTTTTCAAAACAGAAACTATTTTTTCACTTCCAATTTTCAAGTTTCTAGATCTAAGGAAATTTATCATCAAAAGCTTTATTCATAGAATAAAACATCAATGAACATTCATAAACACATGCTAACAACACTCCATAAACTTTTCGGACCAAGATATATCTATTAGTTTGGTAAAAAACTCCAAAACATAACATACTCTCTAGTTTCAAGCCTAGAATGACCTTTCCATGGTTAAAAATACTTTTGACTGATGCAATGAGTATAGAATGAGACAAATAAGATATCCACGGAAACTAGACTCAAATACGAACAACTTTTATGAGGATTCATTGTGTGAAAATACTTAAGAAAGGTCTAAACTCACCACGCAAAACGACCCTGAAATCTGTCCAAGAGAGCGCTTTTGAGTTTCTCTCTAAGAACGAGGTGAAAATTTATGAAATGAAAGAAAGTGTGCCTTGCACACCTCTTGAATTTGGAAAGGTGAGGTCTGGGCTTGAATGACCTTTGATTGGAAGTGGCTATGTGACATAAAGTGGAAGGGGAGTGGGCTGCTACTGCTGCCTTCTAGAAGGGGTGTGATGAGGTGGCTCTTTCCCTCACATCAAGGAACTATTTAGGGCAGCCAAGGGCAGTGGATGGCCTACCATATGGGGGGGAGAAAACTTCTTCAAGAAGTTTTGCCAAGGTGGCCAAATTCGTGGGTCATGGTGGGCCTCAACCAAGTGGGCTTCAATTTGGGGTTTAAAGGGGGTTTGGTTAGGGTTTGAGATACTATCAAGCCCTAATCCAATTTTTCTTAGTCCAGTCAAATTTCTAAGGTTTAAAAGGTTGGATAATGATGTCATAAGAAAAATTTGACAAATTAATAGCATATGAAAGTGATTTAATCAAGTGATTAAACACAATGCTAGAAATCAAATTAAAAAGGGTTTGGAAGCCAACTTTAGGGTTTGGGGAAACCGTTTAGGGTTTCGGTTTCAAGTTTTTGGGGTTTCAATAGATTCCAACCATTTAGGGTTTCACTAGGGTTGAAACCCTCTTTGGTCTGGCACAAAATTGGTTGATCAGATAAAAAAGAATAGGATTTTGCTTAGGTGGCATGATCTCACACTTTGATTTCTTCATAATCCAACTTATGGTTCCTCTTTGTGCCAAGTGTCTAATACTATTCACTAAGTGTGGCTAAGATCTTGCCAAGTGTCCAAATAAAACTTCTCTAATCTAATTTGGACATTCCACATTGTAATTTTAAAAACACTCCACTTGGTGCGCTTATCGATGTTACTATTCAATCCAAAAAAATATATAATAAACTTAGTACTGAAAAATCTTAAATATTCATATTAACCTATAGTGAAAATCGTTTACCGAAATTCAACCCCGAAGTACTCTTAAGAATAAAATCACAGTTTCGAACAGGTGTTTCGTCTGAAATTATGAAAATGGGTTATTACGCCATAAAATCCTAAATAATTAACTGAGTCTAATGGCATAGACCATAATGCATTCTGACACGTCTAACTATCTCAAATAATTCAACTCATATTTCTAGCACCATAATGAGTGATAACACTGACTATGTTGATAGACTAAAACCTGCGCGATTGGTCGATTAGTGAAAACTTATGGGGTTTTCATGAGGTTCCTAAAGTCAATAGAAATTCCACCAATGAATTTCTAGCGGGCTGTTATAGTGCCCTTGACTAGTGGAGGCTAGGCATGTTCGGATAGTTGGTTGCGAGAGATAACCACGAGGTATATCTGGTTATGATTAACTTGGTAAATTGTTTTGCAGAAATTATCATTTTCTTTTCTCATGTCAAATGGTTTTATAATTTTCATATCCCTTGTCATTCATTTTTAAGTGCTAAATGTAGGCTCTTACTTACTAAGATTTTGAGAAATCTCACCATGGCAGTCCCATCTTCAGTTCCACTCCTCGGAACCATAGATTTGATGCAAATGACGAATATGGTGGTGGTTACAAACATGAAGGCTCGGCTCCCCTAAAAGAGTAAAGATTGAGGTTATTCCCGTCTTGTAATTAAGTGTTGTTTTGTACTTTTTGTAATTAGGCTTGGTGTGAGGACTGTGCCAGTGCAAGGGAAGAGACCCCTTCCTGTAATCAAGGTGCTTTGGAAGATGAGGTAGCAGTTAGGAAAAGTGCAACTAGTCTGGAGGGTAGGGGCAATCAACACTATGTAAAAAGCCTAGCTGACACATCTTAGCCCAGGTGATAAAGGACTTTTCACCTTGTGCTAGGCAAACAAGCATTGCACTATTCGTATAAAGGTGAGAATAGAGGCTGGTAGTTCTGGAAAAGGGTGGCTCGCAGTACAAGGACAACCAACAATCAAGGCCAATACCAATATGAATGTAGGGCTCCCTGGGATAATGAGGAGATGCTAGGAAGGCGGATGTGCCATACGTAGAGGCCCATACTCCACCTGAGATGTCACGTATGGAGTTAGCCTGTGGCAAAAAGATTACATACCTATCGACCATATCGTCTAATCTCAACCATGTGGGAGATACTTATTGGGGGAAAGATTATGGAATTGGACTCAAGGCAAGCCACAAGAACGTACATGCCTTGTCTCATTAATCACTCGGTCTCTACAATTCTTCAACTCTAGAGGACAAATAGACAATCAAAATCAAAGGGCTCCTATTAAAGCATACATGGAGTCAGAAGAACGTCAAAAGGACACCTAATAGTCCCACCCTATAAAAAGCATGGGACAAGAGATAAAATCTCACTTTTAAGATAGTAAAGTGATTCATCTTCTTTGGAGTCAGAGTCTTCAAAAAAAGTAAGTGACTACTAAGAAAGTGATCGGAGGAGCAGCCCCAGCGTCCTTGTTGTATTTTAAATATTTCTCAGGTAGGTTAGATTCTAAGATTGTATGTAATAGGAATGTGGGGTAAATGTTCGGACAATCTGCAAGCAATAATGGGTATGAAGTTGAGATTTAGTAGTGCATACCACCGCAGACCGACAATTAGTCAGAATGGACGATCCAGACACTGGAGGACATGCTAAGGGCATGCTTTTTGGACTTTAAAGACTTATGTGAAAGACATGTCCCACTCATAGAATTTTCCTACAATAATATTTACCAGAAGACTATTCAAATTACCCATTATGAGATCTTGTTTTAGAAAAAATGTAGATCACCTTTATGTTGGGACAAAGCTGGGGAGGCTAGAATAATTGGGCCAGAAATCATTTAGGAATTGAGAGAGTAAGTGAAGCTCATACGGGAAAGGATGGCGACGGTTCAAAGTAGACAGAAGAGTTATGCCAATGTGAGAAGGGAGAGTTAGCCTTTGAAGAAGGTGATTGGATGTATCTTAAAGTATCAGCCATGAAAGGAGTAAAAAGATTTGGGCTAAGAGCGAAAATAAACCCAAGATACATTGGACCCTGTCAAGCAGTAGAGAAGGTAGGCCCCGTAGCATATAAAGTGGCATTACCGGATGAATACAAAGGAGTCCATAACGTGTTTTACGTTTCTTCATTAAGGAAAAGTTTTGGGAACCAACAACCCCGAGTGCTTGACCTAAATCTGGTTCCATTGCAACCAAACCTAACCTATGAAGAAAGGCCTGTATGAATCATAGACTGGAAGGAGCAGAGACTACGGTTTTTGGTGAAGGTGCTATGGGGAAGCACAGGAAAAGAGGAATATACATGGGAAAGTGAGCAGGTCACACTAGAGCAGTTTTCCTATTTATTCGTCCTGCAGTAACTGACTTAGGGTGCACTAAGTGAGAGTAGATTAGTCAAATCGATGACAGTAGCACATCTATACATGAGTCTTCATACTGCCTTTTTAGATACTAGAACTCTTAACTATTGTCATGGTTCGAAAGAAGAGGACGACACGAAAAACTGTCGTACTGCCTGAAGTAATTCGGCATTTATTTGAAGGATAATGCAAAGTAGCAGGACTTGAGGAAGCACAATGACGGATTGAGGAGGAACAACATCGAGACAAAGAGGATCATCGGAGGGCTAGGATCCTAATCTCATAAATGATGGACCACGCTGCAAGGCAACAAGGGGAGAAATGAAGATCCAAGAATGAGATGAATAAGAAAAGGACAAGGGTGAGCATTTACCAATGTCCCACGCCACCAAGTCTAGCGGAGGAGCTAGGACATGACAAAGCAGTACCAACGGTTGCAACAGGAGCAACCAACAGAGGACACAAAAGGAGGAATGGGTTGTCAGCTTAACTGGTGTCGATAGAGAACTCCAAAGAATGCCCCGCCTCATACACATCCCTTGGAATGTCATATCGAGGGATGTTCTTCACCGAATTTCAAGGATGAAATTCTATGTTAAGAAGGCGGTAAGTGTCGAACGCAAAGGCCCATACTCCACCTGAGATGCCACGTCTGAAATGAGCCTACAAAAAAAGATTACATACTTGCAGGCCATATTGTCTAATCTCAGAGGTATGGTCCAGTGCCATGTGAGAGTCCCTTATTAGGGGAAGGATTGTGATATTGGACCCAAGGCAAACTGCAAGAATGTAGTGTCTTGTCCCATCAGTCACTTGGTCTCTACAATTCTTCAATTCCAGAGGGCAAATGGATGGCTGAGATTAAAGAGCTCTTATTCAAGCATACATCTTGTAAGGATAGGCTTTGCATATTCTAAAAAACTTTCCCCACCTTTCTACATGAAAAACAATATATCGCCTTCATTATGTTTATGAATTATCTTTACACTACGATTTTGAGATGATGAGTTGGAACATGTGGATTGGTGATGATTGTGACTTTCGGGTGCATGAGTCTTACCATGTGTCGATCATTATGTACAGGTAGAGTGATTCCCGACGTCGTTCCTACAATAATTTACCACGAGTTTCATACGGGTACATGGAGTCCTCGTGATGATTAGGGTGAAATGTTTTCATATTGGCCTCATTTGATAGACAGGTAGAAAGATTCTCCAGGCATATCATGAGTGTTGTCTTTGTGTCAGTTGACCAAGTATAGTGATTCTCTGGGTCGATCATGTGTGTTGTCATTGAGTGTGTGGACTAGGTTGAGTGATTTCCCTTGTCGAATGGTTTGAAACTAGTGAATCAGGTTGCGCGTTGGCCATGTAGTGTGATTCCTCTTGTCGAACGGTTGAGTGATTCCTTGCTTGACATTTATACGAAGTAATATGATGAGTTTTGTGTGTTTTGATAAAAGGATGATTCCTAGCCTTGGTGATAATTACATATACTTGAGATTTGCTCAGAGAGTGATTCCTCGCTATGCTTATATACTTGTATTTTTTTTTTTCAAAGGGTAGTTCCTCGCCATAACTATGAATACATGTATTTTTGCTCAAAGAGTCATTTCTCTTCATGCATAAATATATGCATTCACAAATTATTTACATGAAACAGGACAATCATCTTCACTTGCATTGTTTCTCATTAATAGTATTGTCATAGATGTTTAACCTACCTATGGTTGCATTTATCAAAACTGAAGGCCTTGATGCAGACATATGCTGAGAGGAGATTTCTGAGGAGGAAGGACCAACCCCGCTCGAATGATAGAGATGAAGGCCTGTCTCCATTATTAGTTATTGTATTTATAAAAATGCATTATTTAGTCAGGCGACAAATTATGTTCGGTATATCGTACATGGATGAGAGTAATGAACAATTGATACTTTACACCATGCATCATTCACGTAGTATAATTTGATCTGAAAGATAAATTTTAAAATTTGAATCTTATAAATTAAATTATGCCATGTGGATGGTGTGTGGTGTAAAAACCTTCAAATAGCGTTACTTTTTTCATTAATGGATTAACCTTTTATCAGTTTAGACCTCTGGTACAATTATCACTAGTCTTGATTAAACATTTACTTACTCCTTTGAACTTATATCACTTACCATATATTTAGTCCATGATTATGCACCTAGATTAGATAGAAATATCAGGGTGTTGCAAACCGACTGGCATCCTTGACACCACTGGTTCTCGTCAGGCTCTTTATCGAGACACTAGATGCCATACTGGATGCGTAAAGGGATTTCCCCCTCACTCATAAGCCCACTAGGCGCTCAGCCGAGAGTAATGGGTTTCACCCTGATACCTGACCCCAAGGCCCAAACTTGGCCACAAAGCAACTCGTCTGCGAGGAAAAGTAAGCAATAATGGCTAATGCGACGGACAAGCCTGACATCGCTCTACTGCAATCCACATGGGGACTCATATTGGGCAGAACGGGAAATACGGAGTACCTTTGATCTTCTAACAAATGAACATTGACGGACAGGCAACAAGACCTACGGAATAAAGCAATTGGGGAATCACACCGCACTAATAGCACTACTATCCGAGTAACACGCCACATTTATGAAGCAAATTAGATGCACGCTGCATTAAAGGACTCTGACAAAAGGAACAGTAAAAATGACATGGGCTCCAGAAGGGCAGGCACAATCTGTCCCCCCAGACTCTCGATATAAATAGCAATTCTCAAGTACGAAAAAGCTCTCTAGACCCTCTCATTATTTACGAACTTCGACAATACTCTACTGATTTTAGCATCGGAGACTCCCCGACTCCAAGGTTGCCCTCTCCTAGCTTCTTGCATCTTCATTTTTGCTGGCCTAACTTTGAATTGCTGTAACCTAGCCCAAAGGTGTACGAAACACGACATTAACAGGATGATTGTAATATTCTGTTGCTTACGGATTGAGACAAGTTACTCATGGATAATGTGTAGTTATGTAATTTAAATATATTTTGGTAAAACTATTTAGATTTAGTGACTCATTTTATTTCCGTTGCAAATTTTAACTGCACACAATCTTTTTGCAAGTGCGCACAAATTTGTTATCATATGGCGCGAAGGGTGTATTACCTGTGTGGCCAACATCACCTCATAGATTTTAGCTAATCATAAGTAGTGGTGTCTTTACTTGTAAAGTGTATTTGTATCAAGGTCTTTACTTGTAACAACCCGACCCTGAGATTAGGCCATAAGATAAGCTTTATGTATTTTTCTGATAACTATTATTATTATTATTATTATTATTAAATTATCAGATTTTACATTATTAATTTTAATAAGATTATTATCATTTTCTATTTTTAGTATATTTTTATAATCGGATTTGTACATTAGCCGGTAGAGTTCTTCTACCTTACTTCTTCCTATCTTCACCCGTTAGCACCATGTTTATCTCTAATAGGAAATCAAACTCTCCACTCCACATTCTCCCTCTCCTCTCGACAGTTCCGTAACCGATGAATTAAAACTAGTATTTATATTTGGACTCTTTCTCTCCTTCTGAAAACCTCCCAAAAAACATAGCAATTATCCTCACGGCAACACTCTCCATCATCAAGCAGCAACGTTCTTCTTCGACAAACAAAACCGCAAGCCTTCCCCCACGTCTGTGCCCTTGCCAACCACCGTCTAGCAGCCACCAAAAAACAGAGAAACCGTAGCCCCACCAAGAGCCCCTTCATCTGCCGTGAACTACCAGAACATCGACCATCACCCACAGCGTCACCACTCCCCAGCCAAAGTGAAACCGCAACAGCATCGCAACCCCTGTTTTGCACCCATTAAACAGAGCAGTCACTTCTCTTCCATGGTAGCCACCTCGAGGGATGTCGAACCACCTCCCAGCCACCACAAAAACCGCCGATCAACTCTGCCCCGTTGAGCCCACTTCGTTCCAGTAAGCCCATGACCGTAAGCCACCCTCCTTACTCTCTGTTGCTTTCGATTTATTAGTTTCTCTCTCTAACTCTCTCTCTCTCTCATTGCGTCGAACCCCCATGCCCAGAGAACCACCCAGTTGCGCCCCTGTGACCCCTGCTAGTCGCCTGAACCGCCGCACATCAAATCCTCCCTCGGTGAGTTTCGGCGCTGCCTCGCATGTCTCTCGCCTTTGCCTCTGTTTCTCTTCACAATATTAGTTGCTTAGGCTTTGTTTTTAGGTTGCTGCATGCAAATGTTTGAGTTTTACATAAATACCCTTAGCCTTTAACACCTTGCCGTGTTACTTCCTTTGCATTTCACTGAAGATCATTTTTAGTAATATAAGTTTGGTTGTAGTCTCAGTACACTGCAAGTGTTAACTAAGTTTTCAAAGATTTCCTTGACCCTTGACCGAGCCCTCTATTCTTATGAACTTCCTATAGGATTTTAAATGGGCTTTGGGCCTTCAGCCATCCGGCTGAGAGTCTGATTTCCTCACGTGGGCTTGAGTTTTTAATTATTGTTGGGTTGGGCTTAATATTTTAAGTTGTGTTTAATTTTATTAAATAAATATATTGGTCATAAGTTCATTTTTATAAGAAAATGTTTAAAGAATTTAAAATATATTTTAAAGTATACTATTGAGCCTAATAATTTAGTTAATATTTCTTTTATCTATTTAATAGAATTTTAATAAAAATTATTATGGATACTTTAAATAGAAAAATTAAGAAATATGTTAAAAGTATTTAAATGATATTTTAAATAATATTGATATTTATTAGATTTCTTATAAGATTGAATAATTATGTTAAGAAAGTAAATATATTTTAAGAATTTAGGTTTTTATGACTTATTAAAATAGCCCAAGTATTCTACTAAACTATAATATATTATTAGTATTTTGAGTAATTTAAAATATCAAGATTTATTGAATATGATGTTAAGCAAAAATGTTTATTTGACTATCTTCTAGATTATGAAATTTAATTAGGTAGGAAATTAGTACATGTTGTTTCTAGACAGATTTAGTGACGTTTAAATACTGCGTATAGGTGACGAGCTACGAAGTGAGATTCAAGAAGAAGCGCAGCAAGTTAAGTAAGTTGATCACAAATTAGGAATATCACAGTTCAGCTTATATATCAGTATTATTCAAGCCAGTTCATTGTCAGCCATTATTTATGCACCACTCATGTCATATGCAAGCATGTCATCCAGTATAGTACACGATCATGTCATTCCGCATCATGTTCGAATTCAGAAATTATAATTATGTATGTATTATGTCATACATCTCATGTGTATGAGACACGTAAGCTATATTAAGTCCAAGTACAATATCAGATCAGATCAGCTAATCAGATGCCACGGACTCAAGCGTAGTCCACCATAGTATGCCAGAATACTATCAGCAGCTCCCCTTGTTACAGTAGGACGTGGGGCCGGTGCACAACCTCGCACACAAGGTTAAGTGTGTTAGCCAGTTAGTTCAGTCAATTGAATTAGATCAGTCAGTTAAAATAGATCAGTCAGTTAATTCAGATAAATCAGTCATGCATAGCATAAACATCAATATGATCAGTCATGAATTTAAACTCTCAGCATGAAAACTTTTATGAAAACCTTATGTTTAGTATGTTAATGTTGTGATGAATTTCTTACTGAGTATTCGACTCATTTTAGTTCGTTTTCATGTTTTTAACCACCCAGGTGAGGATGATGATTATGAGCAGGCAAGCCAGGATTAGAAGGAGCAGTTGATTTAGTTTCAAACCCTCTTAGAATGAAAAATTGCTTTTATGACATAACTTTTATTCAGTTTATTCATTTCATATTTTTGTAAGAGATTTCTATTAGACAAAGTTTTTATGAAATAAATCCTATTTTCATTTTTTAAAATATGAGACCTTTTGCTAGGTTTATTTTATGAAAAACACGTGACACTTCTTTATACCTACATGAGGACTCAGGCAAGGGGATCCACTGTCCCCTTACCTATTCTTATTCTGTACAGAAGGTTTAATAGGTCCGCTGAGACAGGCTGATGACATACAGACAGTGCCTAGGATCAAAGTATGTAGAGGAGCTCCTCGTATCAATCACCTGCTGTTTGCAGATGACTCAATAATTTTCTGCAAAGCAGATGTGGATACAAGCACAAATATCCAATAGCTTTTATATAGATATGAGTTGGCATCTGGACAAAGAATCAATAAAGAGAAAACCTCAATGTTATTCAATAGAAATGTAACAGATCCTGACAAAAGGAGTTTATTAGCTATGTGGGGAAGTAACTCAATACAACAGTATGAAAAATACTTAGGACTACCTCCTATTGTGGGGAAATCAAAGACAATAGCTTTTGCTGAAATCAGAGGGAGAGTTTGGAAGAAACTGCAAGGATGGAAAGAGAAGTTTCTATCTATAGGTGGAAGGGAAATTTTAATTAAAGCAGTTACTCTATCAATCCCCTCCTATACAATGAGTTGCTTCAAATTACCAACAAGTTTGTGTAAAGACTTGGAGAGATTAAAGGCTCAATTTTGGTGGGGCCAGAAGGATGAGGAGAGGAAAATTCACTAGTACAAATGGAGTAAGCTTTGTGTACCAAAAGCTAGAGGTGGGATGGGGTTTCGAGAATTGAAATTGTTTAACTCTGCTCTACTAGCAAAACAGGCTTGGAGGGTTTTAAAGATGGAAGATTCCCTTCTACACAAAGTATACAAAGCTAAGTAGCTTCCTCACAGTTCATTTTTTGAAGCTAAACTGGAATTTAATCCATCTTATGCATGGAAAGGGATATGGGAGGCAAGAAAGATTCTGTTGAAAGGTTGTCAAATGAGAATTGGGAATGGGTCTACTGCTAGAATTTGGGAGGATATATGGGTACCAGGACACCAAGCTTTAAAGTCTGAGATGGTACTTAATGAGGTGACTGATATGTTAGCAAAAGTTGCAAGCCTTATTGATAGTCATTCGAGGTGCTGGGATGTTCAATAGGTGAGAGCCCTCTTCAATCCAAATATTGATGCTGATGTCCTCAAGATTGTGTTAAGCCTTGGGCATTATGAGGATACATGGATCTGGAGGCATGAGACAAGTGGAAACTTTAGTGTAAAAAGTGCATATAGATTCCTGACAGCTGTGGCAAACCAGGATTCACAAGAGAATTCTTCAGCTTATGATGATAAAAAGTTATGGAAAGCATTGTGGAAAATGAATATCCCCCAAAAAATTAAGATTTTTGCATGGAGGGCTTGTAAAGACGGGCTACGTACAAAATATAATCAGTTTAAAAGAAAGATTATGGATTCCGTTTAGTGTGACTTCTGTGGATACCTTAGGGAAGATCTCTCTCATACAATTATTAATTGCCCTAATATTAGTACTGCGTGGAACTTGCATATGTCCATCATAGGAATGCCCAATCCAACTGCCTCTGTAAAAGATAAAGCTAGATAGATTTTCGAAATAGGTGACTTATCACAGTTGGAAAGGTTTTTTCTTCTTGCCTGGGCTTTCTAGTATAGGCGAAACAAGATGATTTATGAGCAATTAAGGCTGACCCCTGAAGCTGTAATCAACCATGCATTGAGCCTGTAGGCCTCGTTTTCATCCATTCCTAAAACAACAGGTTTGAGACCAAGTCCTTGCGGGAATGCTCCTCCCACAGGTTTTTATAAACTAAATGTGGATAGGGCAATGTTCTTTGATCACCAAAAGGCAGGTGTTGGGGCTATGTTAAGGGATGAGCATGGTCAGGTTATCATGGCAGTATGTAAATCATAACCTGAGGTATTGGAAGCTGAATCAATGGAGTTATTAGCAATGTTTGGAGGCTTGCAATTCAGCTCTCAACTGGGAATTTCGAAAATCATCTTAGAAAGTGATAGCATGATTCTAGTTGAGGCATTACAAACTATTGGGGAATCATTATCAATATTGGGAAATCATATCTCTGGGGTGAAGAGGTTGCTGAACCAGTTTCAAGACTTCAAGGTACAACATTTCCCATGAATGGGGAATCAAGTTGCTCATTTCTTAGCAAGACATGCATGGAGGATACAAGATGTGGAAATGAAAGTCTATTATTGCTCAATATGTTTGGTTGGAGACTTCTAATGTGTAACCTAAGGTTTATATGAATGAAAGTCTTTTATCAAAAGAAAAATTATGCATGTAATTTTATTTAGATAAACTAGGATTAGAAATTGAAAAATGTTTGTATTTGAATGATGTTTGGATGTTGAGATGAGATGTTTTAAAATGTTTGTGAAAGCAAAATAGGCCTTAGACTTTGCGAACCAAACGGTGCACTAGCTAGCATGCTTACCTTGGATTTTGACCCCTCAAATTCTGAATCAAATTTCAATATTTTAGGCATTTGACTAACCGTATTTAAATTCCAAAGAAAAATGTTTGATTCATAATTTTTTTTTTACCTAAAGTACTTCAAAAATTGATATAATCGTATCAGATTGTAAAATTATTTCTATATTAAAAAATATTTAATGCGTTTAATCATGCATTTACTAATATTACTTTATAAAATCTACTGGTCACTCCGGCACCTCTCAACTGAATTTTAAATTGGGTTCGCCGTTGATTATTAGTCGATCAATTAACGCGATTTTTGAAAATTCTAATCACTCGCACATGCAGTTTAAAAAAAAAACAAAAAACAAAAACAACATAAAAAATTCAAACCACCTGTCCATGCTCTTACGTTCTGCCGTCAACGACTACTTGAAAGGAAACCATAGACCTGGTATCATTTATTGCATGAATTAGCTATCCCTAAAGGCATTGACAATTGATCCATCAAAGCTTTTGCAAGAGATTAGCAGAAAAATGGAAAGAAAGGAAGCATATCCAGCCATAACCGGATCCAGATGTCAAAATTGGGACGGTTATTCCGAGTGGATAACCGGATTCAGTCCGGATATCCAGATTTGTTGCATTTTTTTACTTAAAATCCGTATAGATCTAGGTTATATCCAAATTTAATTTGGGTTTTTTTAATTTTTTTTTTTTTAAAAAAAAGGACTTTGAAACTTTTAAAAAAATTATAGCACTTTTTAAAAAAAAAAAAATTCTAATATCATGTTTAAATTGCCCAGCATTTTTTTTAAAAATAATTTAAACACTTTTAAAAAATCTTTTTAAAATAAATTAAAGAACAAAATAAATAAAAATGCAAAATGGATAGTATTGTTGTTACATCACAATGCAAAACATAAATTTACAAAGAACAAAATAAATAATAATACATCACGACTAATTAAACTAATACAATGCTACTACTCTTCAAACCTTGAATCTGGAATTGGGGGATGCTGCACAAGGGACATACCAGCATCGTCCAACAACCTGATGACAAGAAACATCACAAATAATTACTAGCATACAGATATATTAATAGGACATGTTTTGGTAGCTTGATAAAACTACTAAAACCCTCAGCAACAAGCTAGATACATATATTGCTCATTAAACATAAATATAACAACAAACATAAAGAATACAGTAGCAAATTTATTGTTGAAAGCAGTTTTGTGTTGGTTTTTATGTAATTTCTACTATTGCCTTGGTTTCGTGGCGAGTGGCTCACCAAATTCCAATCAGATTTTTGCATAGAAAATAGGCAATATTAGAAAGACTTTCAAAAAGAAAAAGAAAAAAAGAAAGTGACCCATCCCCATTTTTTTTTCCTTTTTTTGTTTTCATCTCATTTTTCATAACAAATACAAAAAGAAAGTACCTTGCATTATGCAGCTGCCATTTCAGCTTTAGAACATGAGCTAACTTTTAATTATCTGATATTAATATTATTGCATTATGCAGTCGCATATTTATCAAAATGACAATCTCCAATCTAATCAAAATATCATCCAAATTCAAGAAACCAGATCTTTTAGGTTTCTAACAGTGGGAAAAAAAAATGAACACTGTTGGGCACATCACAGAGTGGTTGTTGGTTCTTGTCAAATTTAAACACAAAAAAGAAAATCAGAAAAGAATACCCAGGGTTGTGTCTTGAACATAGAATGGAATATGTACATCATAATTGTTGAAGAAGAGGGAAAAAAATGAAGAGGAATTTAAGAGAGAAACATTCAAAGTTTGACATGTTATTAGAGTTAGAAGAGAACCTAAAAATCTGAAGATGGATAAAAACCTTGTCCCAACAAACTCAACACATGCGACCAAACTAATTGACACCTTCACAACCACCCTAAAACTAGTAGTTTCTTGCTATATTCTACTACTAAAAGTAGTCAAAATTTGCATGTACACCTTTGCATACCATGCGCTGGTATCTTACCTGCTTCACCATTTGTTCCAACTTAACCCAATCATCTCAACTATCCATTGGTCTGATCTTTAAATGTTAAGTTAAGCCAGCATAGCATAGCATAGCAGGCTATTCACATTGGAATATGCGAATAACTGAAATAATGCAGCTTTCTCTTTCCAGGTAGTAAAAGATAACACAGCAAAAACCCTTTCAAATTTTATCAATAACGAACCATCAGGTTGATATTTTAGACATTGACAAACTTGGGTTAGTTGGTTTTTCTCTTCAAGCTTTTGTCAAACACGTTGTGAGCAACTCTGTTTAACTACAACAACATACCTTACATTTTTTTTTTGGCCCAAATTTAACACACAAACACCCCCACAAACATAGAGAGATAAAAAAGATAGCAACTTCAGAACCAATACAATTTACATACTATTTCTTTCATTCAATTTTCAACGTGTACTGACACCCATGTTGTTACTACATCAAGCTTAACGTAGCACATCACATGGCAACATGACTAGCACCTGACAAACTACTTACTCAATAAGGTTTATAAAAGACCAACATTGCCACAACAATTGCCCCATGCATTTGTACAACGCTTTGTGCTTTGGATCACGATTGAACATGATAGAATGTTGAGTTGAGAACCCTTTTTCTCTAAATATATGGTTAGGGCCATTATTTTCTTTTGTTGGTCCCTGAACAACGAAGAAAAACCTACTACATATAGACAGCTCAGATATATATACTGAAGAGATTGTGTAATAATATTGTCAACTAATTTAAATAAAGACTGAGTTATGTTGGTTCCTGGCCTGCAGTTCAACAATATGCAAAAGTCATAGTTTATAAGGTCTAATTTACATTGGCTGGAGATCCATGATCATCCTCTTCAACCACACAAGTAGTTTTTGATAAAAAAAAACTTGTAGATAAAACTTTTTATCCTATTCGGAAACATAGAGAGATAAAACTTGTAGATATACAAACATACGTTTTTGCTGGAAGATTTAAAAAAAAAAAACCAAAAAGCAGATCTATAAACATAGAAACTTAGATCTACAAGCACAGAAACTCAGATCTACAAACACATAAACGTAGATCTAGCCAAAGTGGGAAATAGAGGAAATAGCCACTAAATCTGACGGCACAAACAAAACCTCGACAAGAAATTAGAGGCCCGAGATAAAGAAATCAAATAAGATGGGGAAAAGAAATGAGAGAAGACAGACCCTTTCTTCTTGTGCTCTAGGATGGCGAAGCGTGCAAAGCTGTCAAACTCGGCACTATTCTGATAACCCTTGCAAGATGGGTCTGCGCTGATGACTCTAAAGAGAGGGAGAGAAGATCGAGACTGAAGAGCGAGAGAAAATGGCTTAGAGTTTTGGCCAGAGAGAGCAAGGGAGAGATTGAGGATATCACCTGGAGGCTAGGAGTCTGGGACGTTTCAGCTTGACCTAATCATAATTTTGTTTAAATAGTTCGGTTACACGTAACTGCATGGCCAAACCAGATCCCTGTCCGGATCTGGGCGGTTACAAATTTATTTTAACCGCATAGTAATAATCCGGGTAGATAACCGCTCGAATTTTTCCGGATATCTAATTTTTGGACTGGACCGAATAAAAATCTGGTCCAGATGCACAGCCTTACATGTTCATGGTTCGGCCTCAGATCCCGTTGAAGGAGGAGTTAAGGGAAGACTAAAAGCATTATTAATACTAGAGATCTATTAAAGGAATTTACGTAGATTATTCTGTGTCTTATTTCTCCTTTTTATCTTGGAAACTAATCCAAACAGTCCTGTTTGGATGAAGATCCCGACGGCAAAATAAAACTATGCTTTACCTCGGAAAACAGAATCAAACAACTTCAAAACCTATACGCACGTATCCATAGTACGTTTGAAGTGGAAGAGATAAACGAAAGGGTCCTGCATCATTATATATAGAGCATTTGCTGTTAGTTTATAGAATTTATTTCATTTACTATATATGAACTCTTGCTTAATCCTTAAGAACAGTAAAGGAACAGTACCAGTTATCAATTGGTCTGCAGGTTCCAAGGATTCGCTTCAGGATCAGACTGAAAATGATACTATTATCAGCAGTGACGAAACAACTCATGGACATGAAAGATCAGATAGTCGGAAGAGACAGATCTTGAAACGGAAAATATATGGGTACGGTTCTGGCGTAACTGACAGCATATTGCCACTCGCTCATGGAAATCTGTTGTGAACCGACAGCATATCGCCCTAGTTCTGATGAAGGTACCAATTTAAATTCAGACCGTAAGACAATTAATCTCGTCGTCATTAAACTGACAGCATATCGCCCTAGTTCTCATGAAGGTACAAATCTCGTCGTCTGTTGAGGGTAGCCCTAGAGTTTTAATGCTCTTTTTCTCAATGATTAAAAAAAAGAAGGGACAGCTTTTCGGTAAAAAGACTGTTATAAATATAAAGAAATTATATAAAAATAAATTTATAAACTGACGTGATTAAAATTTATAAAGAGATTAATAGAAAATATCACTTATTTCTAAGAAAGGTTAAAATTACATCAACCGACATTAATTATAACCGACAAAAAAATGAAGATGAAATTCTTTGTTGCAAGAACTTTCTCAAACCGCGTACTGGGTGTTTCTCATCATGTACTCCCCTTCCATATATATCCTAACAGCACATCAGCAATAAATATTTTTGGCGATTCCTATGTCTATGAAGTTCTAGTCAGCATTTGGAAGACTCATGTTTTATGCAAAAGTTTTGCGTCAAATTATGTCAAAAGAAAGCAAATGATTTTTGGGTACGTACTTTTTGTTGTGCCTTGAGAATATTTTAGTAAATGTAACTTTTTATGATAGATGCAGTATTAATGTATTAACTTACACTTCTATAATTAGGAACTCCAAAGAATACATTAAGATGGAAATCGATGCCCGCATTCCATTGCGCAGCTGCCTCTAAAAATATTTTTAGAAATATTCTACTTATTGTTATTTCACCCTCTTTGCTAACTTTCCATAGTGAAAAGACTCACCTTTTCATTTATAAATTGGCTTGTAAATATGCTGCCTCATGCAGCGGACCTTCATGTATAATATTAAATGCTTAATTTAAAAAAAAAAAAAAAAAAGACTTATACTTCTATAATAACTTTTTATAAAAAAATTTTAGGAAGACTAAAATTGAGAAAACAAACGATTTTCTAGTGTTTGGTTTTGACATATATGACAGTATTTCATTACTTTTTATTGTTAGTTAGTATTCTTTTATGTGTCATTCTACTTGTTATTCTTACACCACACGTACACTACTATTTATTTTTTATTTATTTTATTTTATTTTTAATAAACTAAAGGAAATTTTCTACCCATCATCCATATACTACACATTAAGTGCGGGAAAAAAATAAAAAAAAATCATAAATAGTGTGTGGTACTATAGGAATGATGAGTAGAATTTAGTTTCTTATGATAGATGCACTATTCCTCAACTTGAATAATATTTTTATATACTAAATATGGTTAAATGCAGAATTAATTAGTTTTTTTCATGACTTTGTTAAGATATAATTTAAATAATCAATCCGCTTAAATATTTTAAATAAGTGTATGGTCTTGATCAGTTTGAATCCTGACACTATACTGCTTCTCATTTAATTAAAATATTCTGCCTCACTTATTTAGTGACAATTTGTCTCATACTTCATTAAGATTTTCTAGTTCCTTTGCACTCCGAAACTCAATTAGACGTATAAAAAGGAAAATTCAATTTCGAGAGAGAAATGACTGAAATATAGGAAATGAATATAAAAATATGTTACTTGTTTATATATGTTTGTCACTCGAGCATTCACAAGGGTTCTTTTATCTTATCTTTTAAAATATACCACCAAACTTCACTTCTTCTATTTTACATATTGACTTTTACAATATATCATACATTAGCTTATTTATTTTTTCTTCGTATCATTTAAATAATATATTTTTAGTCTTTTTAAACATTTCCCTTCTACAAATAAATTTGTAATATCCATATATTTTTTTATATTTGCAATATATTATTATATACAATGTATAATTCAGTCCTATGCACACAAAATAATATATATATATATATAAGCCAAATAAAATTAAAAATTAAATCAAAATATGAAAAAATTGGATAAATAATATTTCCAATATATTTTTTAGAAAAAAAAATTAAAATACAGGTGTTTTAAATGATGAACAATAAAAAGAATTTGTATTGAAATAATGTAAAAGCAAATGGGGGAGTAAATGAAGTATAAATAATAAAAAACTTGTTTAAAGGATAAATAGTACCCCTACATGTAACGGATTATTGTAACAATTTGTATTTAATATATTCTTTTATATAATCGGATGGAACTCATTTTATGAATAATTTTTTAAATAATTTATATTTTTTGTATTATAGATAAGCGAGTTTCGATTGCAGAAATATGTTCCTCTTCTTGTGAACCTAACCCAGGTACCACATACTCTCTATTAAAAAATTGCATTCTCTAGTGTTTTATGCTATAGCTGCCGCTGGGGCTCCTGGAGCTCGGTTATTGATGTTTTTTTATGTGTTTTTTTTTTTAATTTTTTTATATAAATTTTTTTAAATTTTTTTTTTTTTTAAATTACAACATTATTAAAAAATATTTCCACTAAATAAAATAAAAAATCATATAATTTTTGTTTTTACTTTCTGATTAAGAAAATATTTTTTAATAATGTTCTAAATTTATTTTCTTTTTTTTCAAATATTTAAGAGTGTTCAAAAATTTATATAAAAAATAATTTTAAAAAAGGACATGAAAAAACATTACTACAACCCAGCGGGACTGTAGCATTGTCCAAATTTAAATCACTTACACATGCTCTTTAAAACGAAAAAACAAAAAATAAAAATAAAAATTCTAACCTCTTGTCCAGGCAACCATAGACCTGGGTATAATTTATTCAAGGGATTAGCTATCCCTAAAGGCACAGACAACTGATCAAAGCTTTCGCAAGAGATCAAGAGAAAGAAAAATGAAAAAAGATGCAGAGGCAGAGGCAGAGGCAGCTCAGATATAAGGTTATCGGCTTCGGGACGAAATGGGCATTCCCAACAAGTCAACACCCCTACCATCACCACAACTAGGACTACAGAATCTGTACCGTGTGGTTGATGATTTCAATGAAATCCTACGTCGAAGGGGAAGAGTAAGGCCTCGTTTGCTTATATATATGAGACGTAAAATCTTGAAAACTTTTCCAAGTTTTTGTACCGATAGATTGTTTTTAAAAATAAATATTTATTTTTATCTCATCTCATTTTATCTCTTATTAACTTATTTATTATTTATAAACTGTAAAAAAAAAAAAAAAAAAAAAACTGACCAGACATTACTGTTTTGTAAAAAAGGATTGATCTGCCGTCTGACGTTCCGTAAGGTTGGAGACGTGAAGAGACATCCAGGAAAATGCCATTTGACGTTCTGCACGGTTATAAACTGTTTTTTATTTGGTGTTACTCGGCCATCAACCAATTTGTTTATATTTTATTATAAAAAATTAATATAATTAAAAGTCGATCCCACTAATATTAAAAATAATGCAGGAAAAAAATAAAGTAGAAGAAGAAAGGGAAACCCAACACAGCCGAAAATGCCGAAATAATAATAAAAAAAAATCTGTACTGTTGTGGGTCCCATAACCATAAATACTCCATAAAAAAATCAAACTAATCACATCTCTATAAATAAATATATATGTTATCTTATCTTATCTATACTCAACATATCTCAATATTATTTACATATATCTCATAAAATCTCATCTCATCTCTTCAAACAAACTAAGCCTAAGATTAGAGATTCAGATGGAATTGTTCATAATAGCTCTTGAAGAAAATGATTTGTTAGATTTGAGTTATGAAGGTAATATGCATAGGCGGAGCAATAAATATGAAGATTAAAAATATTATAAAATTATTTTTATCTTAATAAATATTTAACGTGTCAGCTTTATCACGCCAATTTATAAATATATATTACTTTATAATATCTACTAGTCACTCCGGTACCTCTCATGCAACTTAACGCGGTCGGTCAAAGGAAACCAAAAATTCAATCACGTAACGCGTTTTTTGAAAATTCCAATCACTTGCACATGCTCTTAAAAAAATACAAAAACAAAAAGTCAAACCACCTGGGCAGGCTCTTATATATGTTCTGCCGTCAAAACGTCTGTGATCAAAGGAAACCATAGACCTGGGTATCATATTGAAGGGATTAGCTATATATCCTTGAAGACACAGAAAACTGATCAAAGCTTTTGCAATAGAATAGCAGAAAAATGAAAAGAAAGGCAGCAGAGGCAGAGGCAGAGGCAGAGGCAGCAGAAATTGGATTATTGGCTTCGCGACAAAAAGGGCCTTCCCAACAAGTCAACGCCCCTACCATCACCACAACTACTGCAGATGTTTGTGGTTCGACCTCAGATCCCGTTAAAGGAGGAGGTAAGGCCAGGAAGACTAAAAGCATTCATACTATCTTAATTGGAATGAACTGTATATATATGTCATCCATTAAAGGCATTTACGTAGATTAATCTCTGTTTTGATCCAGAAAATCACTACACAACTTGGTAAGCAATATATATTCTGTTTGTTGCTATCCTGCAACCTTTCATTTTCCTATATATTTAGACTCGTAAGATCATTAGAAGCATAAATTTTAAATTCTGTGAAGGGTGGAGAAAGGTAAAAGAAAGAAGATAATTACCAAAAATCATTCTGCTACATATGTGCATGCATGTAAGAAAATGCTTATTTGCTTGATGGTTTTGGAGGCATTCTTTTATGGATCATTTTGAAATATGTACGTAGGTGTTGATTTTTGTAAGTCTATGACAGAAAAAGAACTTGGCATTCAAGATGAGGAGAATCTGAAGAGCAAAGGAACACTACCAGTTATTAATTGGTCTTGGGGTTCCAAGGATTCGCTTCAGGATCAGACTAAAAATGATACTTATATAAGCAATTATGATGAAACAACTGGACATGAAAGAGATGAGTTAATGAAACAGGCAGATCTTGAAACGGGAAACAAAAGGGTACCGACCACCTTCCGCGGTACCAAAGGTACGTACTAATTTACATTCAGACCGTAAGACAATTAGCACATTCTCGTCGTAATTTGAAATGAACAACTTTATAAATTTTAAATTCTGTAAAGAGTGGAGAAAGGAAAGGGAAAAAAGATAATTAGGCTAATTAGCTGAAATTAGCATTTCGTTATATATGTGCATTCATGCATGTGAGAAAATATTTATTTGCTGGATGGTTTTGGAGGCATTCTCTTTTGGATCATTTTGATTGAAATCATGTAGTACAGGTGTTTATTTTTGTGCATGATTATTCTATGACAGAAAAAAAACTTGGAAATGACAATTACATCACCAAAGGAGATGAGTTGAAAGAGGCAGATCATCTTGAAACGGAAAACAAAAGGGTACCGTACTTCGGTTTTGGTAAAGCAGAGTCTTTTTCATGGTCAAGAGGTAAGACAATTAGCACATTAATCTCGTCGTAATTTGAAATTAACAACTTAATTTTATAATTTTGGTGATAATTAAACCGGTAATAATGGTAGTACTGTGTCAATAAAAATGAAGCTCAAGACAGTAGATAGTGGAACAGAATAAGTACTACATAGCAATATCAGGATAAGTTACTTTGTCACAGTTCACACTTGATTTTGGCACGTTTGGTTAGATCCATGACATGAGATAAGATGAGATGAGATTTAAAAGTTGAATATAATATTATTAAAATATTAATTTTTAATATTATATTTGTATTAAAATTTAAAAAAATTAAATTATTGATTATATTTTATGTGGGAGTTTAGAAAGGTTACAATGATTATATGTGAGGAGTAATCTTATCTCCCAAACCAAACGATCGAGAGGCCTTAGGATCAATAAGGAATTCAAATCTCCCACCAGAGAAGCCACCGAAGAAGCTACCGATTTTGGCTTTTATTTTTTATTTTTTTTACTTGGAGTTTAAATTTGTGATTTTTTTTTTCAAAATGTTTAAAGGGATTTAAAAAATGTTTAAAAAATCATTAAATATGAAAAGTGCATTTTGAACTATTGGTACAATGCAGAGTCATCTCTCTCGGTGAGCCTAGCATTGTCCAAGAAATAAAACATTAATTGTCAGTATACGAGAATTTCTTTTTCTGGGATTATTACAAGATAATTTTAGTTTTCTAGAGAAAAGATTAATAAATATTTTTGGCGATTCCTATTTCTATGAAGTTCCAGTGAGCATTTGGAAGGCTAATGTTTTATGGAAAAGTTTTTCGACAAATTATGTTATAAGAAAACAAATGATTTTTTGGTACTACTGTTTTGTTGTGATAGCTTGAGAATATTTTACTACTACTTATTGTTTGGTGCGAATACCGTTTTTACGTAAATGTAACTTTTATATGATAGGAGAACTATTAATTATGCGTTAACTTGTACTTCACTAATAATTTTTTATAAACTAAATTATTAGAAATTAGGATAATGTTTTATGGAAAATATTAAAACGTTTTATAAATTATTTGGTGAGTATAATTTTACACATAAATGTCAATTAATTCTTATGATAGATGCACTATTCGGTGAAACTTTTAAACAAACTATTATAAACTAAATATGGTTAAATACAGAATTAATTTATAACTTTATGTGGCAAAAATATAATTTAAATAATTAAATTTACTTATTTTAATCGGCTTAAGTTTTTGAATAAATACAAGATTCTGAATTTGAATCTTGGCTTTATACTATTTGTCTTTTAATTTAGATTTTTCGAATGTTGGACTCACTTATTAGGTGACAATTTATCTCACACATGACAAGGAGTATTAATAAGATATAATTTAAATTATTAAACTTACCGCTTCATTGTAAATAATGACAGTACCATATATAATAGTTGTACATGCATAGGAATAAGTTTGAGGATAAGAGATGTTGCTATTCAGTCGAAAATGGTGTCCTCTCCTCTTGTAGGGTGGGGGTTTTCTCTCTAGTTCTTTAGAACGTAGAGGCCATTCTCTTAGACTTACAACAATCTGAAGAGTGTGTGTGATCATGGAGAGTGAGATTACTAGATTATGTGAGGGGCTAAAGTTGACTGATGAAGAGAAGCAAGAGGTTAATGTTCTTGAGGAAGATATAGAGATGTCTCTTGAAAAAAGTAAGAGATGCTTGGTTGCTTTCATTGTCTCGGATAGAGAAGTGAATAGATGTGCTTTCAAGTCAAACATGATGAAGCTTTGGCAAATGGAAGGTAGAATTGGGTTTAAAGAAGTAGGGTGGAATCGTTTTTTAATTGAGTTTAAAGAGGAAGATGAGAAGAGAATTTTAATGGGCAGACCATGGAATTTTGATAAGTTCCTGGTTAGTCTGGCTGATGTGATTGTATTAATGCTCCTAGTGACATACAATTTTCTCATGATTCGTTGCGGATCCAATTCCATGACATGCCTTTTGCTGGGATGAATAGGCGTACTGGTATGAATTTGGGGTCTACTATTGGTCAAGTTTTAATGGTGGACACTGATGAGGAGGGTACAGGATGAAGTATTTACGAGTATAGGTTTTAGTTGACATATCAAGGCCATTGGCTAGAGGAAGATTTCTAAACATTGGAAACAAAAGGTTCTGGATTAAGTTCAAGTATGAAAGGTTACCTGTTTTTTGTTTTCATTGTGGATTGATTGAGCATTTTAATAAAAAATTATGTAAGGTGGGTGATCAGAGAATGAATGTAGATGGTATGTCAAGTCAATATGGTCCGGTCCCTGGCTTAGAGCCAATCCTTCTTTCAAGGCTAGTGGAGATTATAGGAAGTCTGATTATTCCAAGTATCAGAAGTGGATTGAGGATACCATGAGGAAGGGAGGTTCTGCTACGATGGAGAAGAGTGGTGACAAAGAGTCCTAGAACTAGTGGAGACTTGGCTGCTGTTACACAAAATTCCTAGTTTTTTAGGAAGTGATAAGCAGGGGGAGGTGATCTCAATTTGAATAAGAAGGGTTTCAATTCCTTGAGGGCAGGTTTATCCTCTGCTGTAACTTATTTGGATAATGAATATTTTCAAAAAGAGTCTTTGAGCAAGGAGAAGGCGTAAGGGTGCTTCCCAAGAGAATAGGAATGCTTAAGGCTGGAGGCGTTTTGAATTAGAAGGATTTATCTTCTGAACCCTTATCTAATGCAAGAGAGGAAGTTGGGGGCTTGGGAGGATCCAAGGGAATAAGAGGTATGAAAACAGATAATTGTGTTGTTTTGGATGATATTTCTGATAAGGCGCTCTATTCAGAAGGTTTCACAAGCAGTTCCTTTACTTGAAATAACTACCTTAACTGTTGGGAGGGTAGTTACACAAAAAACTCATACCAGTTGGAAGAGAAGAGCAAGGAGCTGTGGGTTAATGATTTCTACTTATATGCAAGACATGGTTATGGATCAGAATGCTTATAGAGTTCAGAAGAGAAGTTTGGAAGGGGTGGTGGAGAAGGATAGTGGTGGAAAAAAAACTAAGAAACATGTGCTCACTGATGTGAGCAACCAGATTTTATTGGCAGAGGCTATTAAGCAGCCTTGCCAGCCCCAATGAATCTACTTAGTTGAATGACCTTTCTTGGAAGCAATAATGTTGAAGTTTGGATTTGACCGGAGGTAGATTACTCTTATAATGAAATGTGTAAGCACTGTTAACTATTCTATTCTCATAAATGGTATTCCACAAAAGAAGTTTAGACCATCAAGGGGGATTAGACAAGTGGACCCCCTTTCTCCTTATCTATTTATACTTTGTTCTGAGGTTCTAAGTTCAATCTTGAATTATGTAGAGGAGAAGAAGTGGATCTCAGGAATTCCAATTGCAAGAGGAGGTTTAACTATTAACCATATATGTTTTGTAGATGATAGCCTTCTTTTCTGTAAGGCCAACTCAATTGAATGGAGTAGACTCTTTCATTTACTAAAATCTTATAAAGCTGCTTCAGGTCAAAGGCTCAACTTGGAAAAGACTCTCCTATTTAGCATAAATACAACACAAGAAGTAAAGGAGATCATCTTGGCCACTGCAGGGGTAGAGCTGTTGTATCATATGAAAAATAGTTGGGTCTGCCTTCTTATGTTGGTAGAGGCAGGTCTAAAGCACTCAATCCAATCCTTGAAAAAGTACAAGAGAGAATTAGCAAATGGAAGCACAATTTTTTGTCCCAAGCTCGTAAGGAAATTCTTTTCAAAGCAGTAATCCATTCTATGCCTACTTACAGCATGGGTTTATCTAAGAGTCCTAAGCTAATTCTAAAGGATATCAACGGTATCATGCAAAAGTTCTGGTGGGGACAAGGAGCAGAAAAAACTAAGATACATTGGTTGAGTTGGCAATAGCTTGGGAAGTCAAAAAACACAGGTGGATTGGGATTTTGAGAGCTTGAGAATTTCAACTTAGCATTACTAGCTAAACAAGGTTGGAGACTTGTTCAAAAACCAAATTCTCTTGCTGCTCAGGTTCTCAAATCAAAGTATTATCCAAAGATTGGTTTTCTTAGTTCAAAAACTGGAAATCATGGCTCTTTCATCTGGAAAAGTATAGTAGCAGCAAAGTCTTTGTTAACTGAGGGGCTTATATGGAAAATAGGGAATGGAGAAGATGCTAAGATATGGAAGGACAGGTGGGTTCCAATACCAACTTCTTCAAGATTCAGTCTTCATTTAGCATGTTAGATGGAGAAGCACAGGTTAAGGAGCTTATTGATCCAAATACAAGGTCTTGGAATCTAACTTTGTTGAGAGACCTGTTTTCTGACCTTGAGGTTAACACCATCTCAAAAATACCTGTTAGTGCATGTATAATCAGGACAGGTTGGCTTGGAGGTGTACTGCAGTTAAAAACTTCTTGTGGAGAGCTAGTTTGGAGGCCTTGCCCACCAAGCTTAATCTCTTTAAAAGGAAGGTGGTGGACTCACCAAACTGTCCTATTTGCTTGAGTGACTCAGAATCTGCTATTCATGCCCTATAGAGTCGTCGAGCTGCTCAGGATGTGTGGGGTTCAAGCTTTAGGAAGTTATAGAAGAGTCGGGTGGAGGTGTCTTCTTTCCATACTTTGCTTGATTTGTTTTTTTCCTCTTTGACAGATAAAGAATTAGTTGAGGTTCCTCTCACCTAATTTGGAAGAGGAGGAATTGTTTTGTGTTTGATGGGAAGTTTAACTCTCCTAAAGAGATGGTTATTCAGTCCAGACACATAGTGGATGAATTTTCAGGTGCAGGACAAGAGTCTCACACCAGATTAGTTGCTGTTGCAGCATCAAATCAAGCTTGGGAATGTCCTCCTCTTCATACTCTTAAGCTCAATAGGGATGCTGCCATTGATTGGGTTTGGTAGGAATAGGGGTGATTTTAAGAGACCATGAGGGTCACGTGGTTGCTACTCTTAGGTCCTCAAGGGCGTCTTTTCCAGGTGTAAAGTTGGGTGAATGTTTGGCATTGCTCAAAGCTATTCTGTCAGTTGTAAGGAGCTTGGGTTGCAACAGGTTATATTGCAGGGTTATGAACTTTCAGTTGTAAATTACACAAAAAGCAAAGTGGAAAAGTGGTCGACTGAATGTTTGATTATCAGAGATGTGAAGGATCTGTTGCAAGGTGTGCAGAGTTGGTCTATCTGATATGTCCCTAGAAAGTTAAACAATGTAGCTCATGTTTTAGCCAAGGATTCGCTTCAGGATCATGAGACTGAAAATGATACTAATATCAGCAATGACGAAACAACTGGACATGAAAGAGATGAGTTGAAAGAGTTAGATCATGAAACGGAAAACATATGGGTACGGTTCTGGCGTAAACTGAGAGCATATTGCCACTCGCTCATGGAAATCTGGCGTAATCTGACTACATATCGCCCTAGACCTTCTCCTGCAGTTCCTGAAGGTACTAATTTACATTCAGACCGTAAGACAATTAGCACATTAATCTCGTCGTAATTTGAAATTAGCACATGAAATTAGGCCAGCAATACAAGAAGCTCAAGACAGTACGTAGATTGAGGAACAATAGTCACTGAATTCTGGTTAATGATTTAGAACTATTAACATCACATCAGCAATAAATATTTTTGGCGATTCCTATGAAGTTCTACTCACAACAAAACTTTTTCAAGTTACATTAAACAAAAATTATTCTCAACATTTACTATTCATTATTTCATATTCCACATCTTTTATATATATATATATATAAATATAGATATTGAGTGTGAAAATAAATAGTAACTGATGCATAAAATTCCTGATAAATTAAATATTTAGGAAGAATAATGTTTTATAGAAAATTTATCAACAAATTATTGTATGAGAAAACAAACGAATTTCTAGTGTTTGGTTTTGACGAGGTAGACTTTCATTACTTTTTATTGTTTGGTGAGTATTCTTTTATAAGTCATTCTGCTCGTTATTTCTACACCACAGTTGATTTTATATTTATTTTATTTTATTCTTGATAAATTAACAGAATTTTTTTACTCATCATCCATATATTACATATTTAGTAAGGAAAAAAATAAAATAAACAATAAAAAAATACGTATAGTATGTGGTATAAAGATAATGAGTAGAATTCTTCTTATGATAGATGCACTATTCGTCAACTTGAATAATACTTTTATAAACTAAATATGGTTAAATGCAGAATTAATTAGTTTTTTTTATGACTTTATTAAGATATAATTTAAATAATTAAATTTATTTATTTCACTCCGCTTAAATTTTTTAAACAAGTGTAATTAAAATATTCTGCCTCACTTATAAAGTGACAATTTATCTCATACATGACTGAGTATTAAGATATAATTTAAATTATTAAATTTACCTCTTCATCGTAGGTAAGACACTATAATATATAATTGTAATAAGGTTGAGGATAACATGGTAGTAGTTGTTATAAAACATTCTGTTTTATTGTTATAAAAACCTTCAGTTTTTCTTGTGATAAAACCTTTTTGTTTTATTGTTATAAAAAACCTTTCAGTTATCACCCAAACAGAAACTCAAGAATCACAAGGATCGCAGTTTGATACCAACCACAACCAAAGAAACAACAATATTACATGATATGTCCAAATTACAAATATCGAACAATATAGAACAATATGAAGCCAAATCAACAAGAACATAAACAGTTATCAAAGAAATCAAGAAAATATAAACTGTAAAGGAAATAAAGGAAAGAACACACTAATATACGTGGTTTGACCCTAATGGTCTACGTCCACGGCAAGAATGGGCCTCAGAGATCTTTATTGATAATCAATATTTCACAGAGAAGCCTCAGTACACTTAGAGTTACAAAGCCCTCACAGAAACCACAAGAAATCGAACAAATTTCTTCTCTCTAAGAGCAAACCCTAGTTTCGCCCCCCCCCCTCTCAGTTCTCTCTTCTCTCTGCCTCTCTTTTCAGCCGATATGTACAAAATGAGTCTGTGTTACGGTTACAACGTATAAGGATGAATATATATGGTACAACAGATGCCACCACGTGTAGAAACCCAATGGCTCAGCACATAACTCTTCAGATTCAAGTCACGGGCTTCTCACGTGCTTATTAACTCTACCTCATTAGGTTCAAGAGACTAGATCGTGCCACATGCTCACCATCCACTTAATCACATAATAAAACACATTAGTAATTAAAAGGCAACATGTGACGTCCCCAAATTCCACTTGAGATCAGATGGACATTTGAAGTTTTGAGACATGCAATACAAGGTTACTTGCTCCCGTTCATGACATATAAGATGCAATGTTCCTAACATGCATCTAGCATTATGCAATATTCGCAGTGGATAATTTTTTTTTCTTTAGCACTACTATGCACCAAACTGAAATATCACAAATACTTAAAACATACTTCATACATAATGACATACTAAACAACTAAGATCACAACACTAGTCCAAAATAGCTGCGATCAAAAGAGTGCTGGAGATTGAACTCCACAAATACAAGTAGTAATCTGAGGTAACTACTGTAATATCATCTACGTCGCAATATCGCTTAGTCGACCGTTTTCAGTTGGTCGATTATTGGTTCTCCTTCAGATCCTGTAACAAGATCTACCATTCGGGGGGAATGGTTGTTGGGACTACCATAGTGAGATTTGATTACAAATCTCAATAAGTTAACAACAAAAACTTCACACAGGTTAATGATGCATGCATGGCAGTAAAAGTATGAATGCCTAATCAAAATCATAAGTAATCATAGCATAACTTGATATATAATATAACATAACTGACATAACTTAAACTAAAGTGTGAACTGAACTTGACATGCTTAAAATGAGACTTGACCTGAACAAGAGCTTGATCTGAAACTTGACTTTGCACGAACTTAAACTGACTTCTTTACTTAACATGAACTTGGACTTGAACTCTGAAACTTCACTTGACATGAACTTGAATTTGAACTGAAACTTAACTTTGCACGAACTTGAACTGACTTCTTTATTTATCATGAACATGATCTGAGACTTAACATGAACTTAAACTATATTCTTATCTCATGGAATTACCATGATGCTCTTGTCTCGTGGGGTTACCATGATAGCATAGTCTTATCTCATGGGATTACCACGATAGCGTAGTCTTTTCTCATGGGATTACCATGATATCCTTGTCTCGTGGGGTTACCACGATAACGTAGTCTTAACTCATGGGATTACCATGATATCGTATTCTTATATTATGGGGTTACCATGATTGCGTATGCTAATCTCATGGGGTTTCCATGATTGCGTATTCTTATCTCATGGGATTACCATGATTTAACAATAACTATGAACTGAACGATAACTTAACTGTACGCAGACGTACATGAACGTAAGTCGAAAGACATGACATGCTTGACAGAAAATATTTTGTAGCATGACATAAAATGTGACAGACAACATTTTTAACATAGCATAACATATAACAGTCAACATACTTAACATGACATGCTTGAAACAGTGAATATTACATGACATGACATACATGTAACAAATGACATACAGATATACACTGTAGTTCCTTTACTCATCATACATACACATTAAACTGATAGTAAGTTAAAAGCTAACTTATCTCGGTATTCGCATTTTCTAGACAAAACTCAAGCGCGATCACAGGAACTGAAAGTAATGATTTCTAAAAGTTAGTACTTAATCACTAACAATTAGAAATATGAAAAAATGTCAACTTAGAGTAAAATTACCATTTTACCCTCTATATGTGGAAAAATGACCATTTTATCCTAAACTTAAGGATTTCGCATCCTAATTTCAAAAATCACTAAAATTTACATACCTCATTTAAATTTTGTCCTAAATTCAAATATCAACTCAGAAAAATTTAAAACTAAACATAACCATTAAAACTCTATAGGGCCGAAATTTTACATAGGTTATTCATTTGATTTTTGTTTCTAACTTGTTTTGATCAACCTCGTGATCCATCACTTCTAAAGATGTGATCTTCAAACCAAAACATCACATGGTTTAAAAATGTGTCATAAAATAGATCCAAGCTTCAAACTCAAGATCACATGGTTAAAAATAAACCAAAATAGAAATTTAGACAAGGACATCATCACTTTGACCTAACCGAATATCTCCTTGCATAAAATTTCATATATTCGAAACTAGCATCAAATAAATTCAAAACAACATTCTAGCATGTATATAAGAGGTTTAGGACTCTCAAATAAAAATATCAAAGTCATTGGATTAGGATTAAACCATAAAAGATTTAAACTTTCTCAAAACAGAAACAGTTTTTCCTCTTCCAATTTCTAAGTTTCTAGATCTGCGAAAATATTTCACCAAAACTTTTAATCATACAAAAAATCTAACAAATACTCATATACACATGTTAACAGTACTCCATAAAAATTTCGGACTAAGATCTATCCATTAACTTGGTCAAAAACTTCAAACTACAATACATTCTTTAGTTTATCGCCCAGATTAACCTTTATGTGGTTTGAGCAATCTTTGATGACCAAATAATCTCCAAATGGAACAAATAAGATATCCACGTAAACTAGATTCAAACAGAAACAACTTTCATGAAGGAAACTTTGTGAGAAAATACTTACAAAAGCTTCGAATAAGGCGTGCAACAGAGATTAGAAAAACTGTCCGAGAGTATCTTTTGTGCTTTATAAAAAAAAAAAAGTGTGAAGGAGGATTGCTTTTCGTGGGAAGTGGACAGGAGAGCCTTTTACACAAGATATGGAAAGTGATAGGACTATAATAGAGTTTGAGTGTTGGCATTTTCTTCCCATTACAATAAATAAAAATTAGCCCAAGATCTTTTCTCAAGATGGAATGTAAAAGTGAAAGAGTGAGGTGGCTCTTTAGATTTTTACTTCAAAACCTTCTAGGCCCTCTTTTGGAAAGATCTGGTCAGCCAAGTGGGGGTGTAAAACTTAGCCAAGAATCAATGCCAAAGAGACCAAATTCGTGGACCTTAAAGGGCCTAAACCGAATGGGCCTAAATTTTGGGGTTTTAAGAGAGTTTGGGTTGCTATCAAGCCCAAATCCAATATCTCTTGGCCCAATCAATTTTCCAAAGTTTACAAGATTGGATTCCAACCATATAGGATTTCACTAGGGTGCCTCTTTGGTTTGGCACAATTTGATTGGTCGGATGTAAAAGGGGTTTTTTTTTTTTTTTTGCTTAGGTGGCATGATCTCATACATTGATTCCTTCAAATCCATCAAACGTTCCTCATGGTGCCAAGTGTCTAATACTATTCACTATATGTGGCTAAGATCTTGCCAAGTGTTTAAATAAAACTTCTCTAATCTAATTTAGACATTCCACACTGTGATTTTGAAACATTGTAATTGATGCGCTTATCGAGGTTACTATTCACTCTGGAAAAGTGAATCATAAACTTAGTACTAAAAATTCTTAAATATTCATATTAACGTATAGTGAAAATCGTTTACCGAAATTTAACCTCAAAGTGCTCTTAAAAATAATTTCATAGCTTCAAACAGCTGTTTAGTCCGAAAATATGAAAATAGACTTATTGCGTCATAAAATCCAAAATAATCAACTGAGTCTAATAGCGCAAACCATAACGCATTCTGACACTTGTAACTACCTCAAATAAAAAGAGTCGCACTTCTGGCACTATAGTGAGTGATAATACAGACTATGTTGACAGACTAAAACCTATGCGATTGGTCGATTCGTGAAAACTTATGGAGTTTTCACAAGGTTCCTAAAACCAATAGAAATTCTACTTTTAAATTTCTGGCAGGCTGTTACACAACAAATAAAATGTATTGACATACATATTACAGTAGTGTTCAAGAGTCAAGACCCGTAAGAAGAGTATTTAATTTATCAATGAAACAAATTAATAGCAAACGTGATTTCCCTCAAGATTAGCTACGGTAATGCTCATCTCAAATAAATTATAAAAATATTTTATTTAACTTTTTAACTTTAATCTTAACTCATGATCTCATCTCATCTCTAAAAACAAGTGAGACCTATTTTCTAGTTCCTTTGCACAATGAAAGAAAAATCCAAAACTCAATTAGACGTATAAAAAGCGAAAAAATCAATTTCGGGCGAGAAATTACTGAAATATAGGAAATGAATATAAAAATATGTCCCTTGTTTCTGTTTGTATTTTTTGGATTATTTAGAGCATTGGCAATGGACTAGCCAAATGTCAATGCAAGTTCAAACTTTAGGTAGATGTGGAAAAAAACCTCTACATTGGACTAGCTAAATGATCCAAAATTTAAGACTTAGCTACAGTAATTCTTAGAAGCTCTCCAAACTTGGCGAGTTACTGTTCATACTGGATAAGTATATGTTATTATTTCATCTACCTCTCTCTCTTTCCCTCTTTCTTTTCTCTTTCTTCATAGGCATATTTTCTTTCATTTTAAATAGTTGTATCTCCATCTTACTTTCTATTTTAATTGTTGTGACCAAATGTTGAAAAATAAAAATTTTATTTTTTAATAAAGTTATTAATTAATATATGAAGTGTATTTCTAAAATATTAAAAAAAATAATATTATTAAAATATATAATATTATATTATTATTTAGATTTTAAAATAGTTAGTCCAATATAAACTAATATTTTAACTAATTTATATTATAGTTAAAAGATGACATTCTAGCTAAATTTTAGCCAGCACAACGCTTGTGAGCGGAAGGGGCGGTCCATTAGCTAATGCGGACGTCTACGACGAATACTTTCCCAATCATTCGGGCAGCTCTTGCGTACCTAACGCAGGTACAACTTCTGATCTCTAGTGTTTTAGGCTGTGTTTGGGCATTGAAGAATGCTCAAGTACTTCAAGATACACTCGTACTTCTGAAGATATCTTCATATCCAAATGAAGTATTTTCAACCATTGAATAGTT